>CM061141.1:144749282-145088200 GCA_030789695.1 Scilla litardierei
AGCTATCAATCAAAAAAGCTTGGAATGGTGAACGCGTAGAAACTGACGGTGACGAATTTCGACTTCGTTTGACCCCTCAAACAATTGCTCAAAGTTTAGCAATTCTCACAAAATTCGTAGCCGTCATTTGGGTTTTCAAAAAACCTAATTTGACTTAAGTTGCGGGCGCGCCCGCTAGACTTAGCGAGCGCGCCCGCCCAAGGGGGGCAAGGGCGGGTCACCCGCCCGCTGCAAGCAGCGGGCGGGCGCCCGCCGCTGCAGCGGGCGCTGGCCCGCTGCGTGCAGCGGGCCGTGCCCGCTGCATCAGCGGGCGCTGGCCCGCTGTGCAGCGGGCCACGCCCGCTAATGCAGCGGGCGCCCGCCCGCTGCACACAGCGGGCCATGCCCGCTGCTGCAGCGGGCCGCGCCCGTTTTGCCCTTGCACATTGGTCTCTTGGCCCGGTGGGTCTAACCCACTTCCCCTTGAACTCTTTCTGCGTTTCTGGGCTCGTTTGAGCTCCGATTTGGACACGGTTTGAACCTGTGTTTAGACCGGGACGATCCCGTCATCCAGGTAACCCTTTCCAACAAGTTTGTTCCTACTAAATTCGTCGTAACTAATTTACAACACGTTTAGTTAAAGTTAGCATCTAATGCAACGTTATGTCCCTATTGCTATTGCGACTAACTTTCACAACTTAACTTGTGAATATCATCAAATGACATTTCTCTCTATTCTATATTCCTATTACTAAGACACGAGTACTACTCGGTGTGAGACCCTACAGCCTGACCTTACTACAGGTTGGGGCTCGAAACCCCTAGACGACGGTCACTACGAGCAGTAGCTGTCGTCCCTGTTTCAGAGTCATCATAACGTGATCGACCCTTTGACAAAAGTATCATTGGGTTTGCATTGGCTGTGTCAGTGATGAATTCCGTTAGCTAAAATCCCTTCGTCAAGACTGTGTTTGATGTTGTTCTAGGGTATGGTTTTCTGTCAACCCTATTAGACAACATTGGTCAGTATACGGCGGTCTTTATTTTATACACGTTGTACTACTTGCAACGTACCCCGGCCGAGGATTAACATAAAGACCGTACTGAGCCTATAACACTAACTTCCCTTTAATGGAAGTGACGAATCCCATCTTAGTCACTTACTCACCTTGAGAGCTTCAGGTGCAACCCAACCTAAGATCTTTCATCAGGACTGGTCCTCGAAGCTAGATCATGGGTCTAAGCTACACTGTCCGTTCACAGGTTTATACAGTTGACTTCAGGTCTTAAGGATCAACTAACCTATCATCACCCTAGAGTTATTAAAGACAGATCATTAAAGTTTAACCATTTAATAACTCTAACTTGGTCGTTCAGTGAACTCATTCTCTAATGAGCACCTGTGTCTCGTCTCCGACTTCGCCAAGTCGAATGACTATGAGATCATCATTACCCGAAGGCAAGACGAAGACACAGTGATCTATCCGATGTGTCGATATCCAGTTCTCGACACATCTATGATCACGAACCGTTTAAGACTTACGTTTCTATTCGGTCGCTTACTTACTCATAATCGAGATCTCATCTAGATATGTAAGGACCTAACTATAAGTCTATGGATATTTCTAAGTATATTAATACAAATGATTTTATACTTAGAGTAATACGTACCATATACGGTATGAACAAGACGCATAATCAAGATAAATTGCCTTATGGGCATATATCTTCCTACATCTCCCACTTGCACTTAGGCTATTTATCTCGATATCTCATACCGTTATAGCATATCAGTCACTTTGACATTTGATATGACAAACCTAAGAATGGTTCTACTAATAAGTATCTACAACGAATTTTAATGGATTGAAATTACATCTCTTGATCACACAGGGTTGATCCTTTGGAAAAATGATCTGGATCAATTTTCCTAACCTTGTATAGCTAACAGTTAGCTTATACGATTTAGATGTGAGGTCTAACATTTTCGTAAGTCAGTTCTAGCTCACTCCACTTTATTGTGTCAATATGTCAAGTACATATTTGACACCCTAAGTCTCTATATATATACTATTAAATCAAAACAATTTTGACTTAATGATTTATATAGAAGATTCATTAAAGTGAAAAATCCTTTTTACTTAGTCCGGAAAAACGGAACTAAGCATACTTACTTGCTCCCACTGACTTTGAGAATTACCTGGTTAAATTACTTCAACATAATAACTAAATCATATTTAGATTTATGTGCAAAAATAACCTTTTGGTAAGTGCCTTAGATGGAATGTACAAGTGTCAGATTCGGTTTGACGAATGGGTCAAGTCAAGATCGTTTTAAGGAATCTTGACATTGACTCGTTCAATCAAAACGTTCTACACTGTACTAATTCCTTTAACCACATTTAGTATTAACTCTTTTAATAACTAAATGCAGATGATCAAGAATTAATCTTGATGTGCGTATTATTGTGATCGCACACAATTTATACGTCCCCTGGAACCTTCACTTAACTACTGATTGACTTCTAGCTTTTAGTCAGCTCCAAAATCAATATTATCGAAGCAATACACCATTATTCGAAAATATACGCAACCATCACAGAAAAGCCACATCCACAGAATTTGAGCCAATTCAATTTCAATTGTAACAAATGAGACATCCATTCCAAAACAACGGGTTCATAAAAGGAACCTTAATTTGTTTATCAAAAATAAACCTTGAGTGCAAAGCACTCATTCATTGTTTTCGATCCTTAAAGATGATACATTTTATTCAAATAAGAAAAATATCATCTCCATCACGATCAGCGTCTCCAGAAGTCTTTGAGCGGTCCCAGCAGCAACTGTTGCTTTAATTGCCGACCGATCTCCGTACTTCTCCAATCTCCAGTTCTTATCAGCCACCTGTATACAGTACACAGATGTCTATAAGTTTCTCATACTATATGAATGGAAATAATTGTATTTAATTGAATTTTAATTTGTACCTGAGGTAGAGGCATCAGTATGCCCCTTCTTCTTCTCTGCAAGATAGATCTTGCAGTTCCTCTTCCAGTGGCCAATCTTGTGGCAATGGAAGCACTCAGATTTCGACGGGGCCCCTTTGTTCTTCTTCTTCCCATTCTTAGCCTTCGCAGGTTGTGGGACCTGCCTCTTCTTTCCTTTGCCTTTCGGCTGGTCGGAAGTGGCAGAGCCAACAACCAGTGCAGCCGGCTTCTTATGAATCTCCTCAAACTGCCGGAGCATATTGAGGAGACCCGGAAGATCCGTCTCAAGGCTGTTCATTATAAAGCCAGTTATAAAAGGCTTAAAATCGGGAGTCAAAGACTTTAGGATAATGTCCGTGGACATCTCATTGTCCAGGACAAATCCTAACTGGGCAGCGTCCTCCACGTACCCGATCATCTTGATAACATGATCTTGTACGGGTTCCGTCCCCATCTTGGTGCCCCAGAGGTTGCTAGTGGCCTCGAACTTGGCAGCTCTTGATCGCTTGCCATACAACTCTTGTGCGTTGAGGAGCATGCTTTGAACATCCATATGTTCATGCTTCCTCTGCAACTCGTTGGTCATCGAAGCCAGAGTAAGGCACCTGGCCTTCTCTGCATCCCTCTGGTACAATTTGTAGGCTTCCTTTTCCTCGTGGGTCGAATCTTCATCCGGCTTATCTGGAGCGTCCTCGAACAGTACGTATCCTATTCCGGCTAGGGAAAGGACCAACTTGATGTTCCTAAGCCAGTCTTTGTAGTTCGTTCCATCCAGCACGTTCTTCTCAACCATGTATCTAAGTCCCGAATCCATTCTGTATTTTATAGATACTATAGTTAGTAAATGTTCGTAGTATAGTTTTAATGGTTTTAATAAAACTATATTCTCCCACTAAATTTATTTAAAGCCATAATAATAAACAATTTATTATAAAATAATATTTGTGAGAGAGGGATCCGACTACCCTGAGTCTGACAACCTTGAGTGTATCTCAACAAGTTGTCCGACTCTGCAGTCGGTAGACGAACTCGTCGTCAATCATATTTACTATGATTCCCTATCGATTTTTACCCCTAGTCATTTGTGATCATGAGTGTGCTCAACCGGATCACAATGGCTAGCCTAGTCGGACCCTTGTTTTCGTGTCTAGCCTGACTTGCCCCTTTGCTCGGTGTATGCACGACGCGCCGGTTTGGGTCAGGTCTTAGACTACATTCTTGGTTAGACTTACGCCGAAGCTCGAGGGATGAGACAACGGTTTTAGTCAGGTTAAGATGTCAATCAAGAAATCGGTTTCTATAAGATTGACATGTCACGGCTTGAGTGTAGCTCAACAACCGGAACATGTTTCTTAAAGTTGCCAACTCCTAAAACAAGGAGGGCTACGATTTATCTTGAACAAGATTATTATCGTATTGACTTAGGTATAGTCGATGGACTTACATAGTCATGAATCGACTCCTTACGGTCCAGCGGACGCGGCCAGGGAATTGACTAAGCCAGGACCACTTGTTACCCAGTCTAGCTAGGTTGGTCCAAAAACTTTAGCCAAGCACATTGACCGACATCATGATCCATTGAAGGAGTTGTCATCAATCTTATGTTTTCCAAACAACTAAATGGCTTTTAATTAAAAGAACTAATTAATCCTTATCAACTAGTGGATCCTAAAATTCAAAATTTTTCAGATTTGTTGAACATCTTTTATTAAGTCCTTATCAACTATAAGGTTCTACGTTCAACTTACTACCCCAATCTTATTAGGATTTTAATGAAACAATTCAACATTTTTGTCTCTTATGAAAATCATTATCTAAACATTTTAATGAAATGATTTACAAACAAAGGGACTATCCTAATCAGGTATTAGGTTCGAATGTTGTTTTGTTTTATCAAACGTAGCATGTCACTATCATGTTTTAATGGCTAACCTAACAAGGTTTGTGTATACATTATACAACATGAAATGAAGCAACTAATTTTATCCGCATAAAAGAAAGTTTCATTTTTAGTGACATATTATAGATATTTGCAAGTTTTTAAAATTATCTATATAATACAAACATGCAAATCTAAATTTTAACACTTAAAATTAAAGTTTAAAATTTTAAGGCCTTCATAAAATTTTATCGCATAAAACTAAGTCGTACAAAATTATCTAATAATTTTAAACTTAGGCCTTAAAAATTTTAACCTCATTTCTAAAATTAAAATATCACATAAAAAATTTTAGAAACATCTATGTAGTAAAAGAAATTAATTTTATATAACATCTCATGAAATAAAATTATTTCTACTATTAACATATTTAAACAATTTTAAAACTCTTTTAAAATCTTTTAGAAATCCTTTTTTAGAAGCATTCAAGTAAAGTTTAAAGATTTCTAACTTTATGTAACTAAAGAAAAATTCTTAAATTTCAAAAATAAAATTTTTCTAAAGATTACATAAACATTAAATACCCTTTTAAAATTTTTAATGGCTCATAAAAATTTTATAAATTATTTATAATAAAGGAGACTACCTTTTTAGATTTATCGCATAAAATTAATTTTGCTCCAAAATTAAAATAAATATCAGTGTTGCAAAAAAAAAAAAAAATTTTTTTGAAACACAAAATATTTTCAAAACTAATTTAACATAAAAAAAATTTTGCATATGAAAGCTAAGCATTTTTAACTATTTAAAAAAGTCGCTATAGTAGATCTATAGCATAACCGTGGCTCTGATACCACTGTTGGGGTTTCAGCGGACCCCCAGAGCTCGGATCCGTATCCGTCCTAAGTCGGACGGACCACGGAGGCACAAAAGCGCAGCGGAAAAACAGAAATCAAAATTTCTAGACTAGCTAAACAATTTAGCTAGGCTCTGGGGAGCCAGAACCCAGCCCGATCTATGCCGACTTGGAGTGGGTCTGACCACTCCAAGAAGGATCTACACTAAGCGACTAATTAAAATTACGCTAAAACACTTAACCACATACCCGGAATCTTGGCCCTGGAGCAGGCAAGATGTACCGCACCGTCTTGAGAAGCTCGTCGTAGCCGAGCCGCGTTGACCCGATCTCCCTGAGCCGCCTCGCACCCTCGCACCGATCCGCCCGAGCCGCTTTCGCCTCCGAGCCGATCACACGCGGTAGAAAGTTTCACTTGAGAAGAAACCCGCGTCTTAGACGTCCGGATCAGATCCAAACCCCCTTCGTAGTCGTGCTAGGACTACTCCGGAGAATAGGAAAGTAGAGAGAGAGATTTAGTCGCGGACCGAGCTGGCTCAATAATTTGGAGCTACCCGATCGTTGACTGGTGTGTTTTTCAACGAGGAGAGTGCACCCCTATTTATATAGGGAGTGAGCACTCACCCTCTTGTTGCGGGCAATGTGGGACAATCCACATGAAGAGAAAAATTGAATTAAGTCATTTGGCTTAATTTCAATTTTAAAGTTAGCCTTTCACAAAGTCAAACTTTAACGAATTAATTCTCCTCACATACTAAACTTCAGACACCAAACAAGCTATCAATCAAAAAAGCTTGGAATGGTGAACGCGTAGAAACTGACGGTGACGAATTTCGACTTCGTTTGACCCCTCAAACAATTGCTCAAAGTTTAGCAATTCTCACAAAATTCGTAGCCGTCATTTGGGTTTTCAAAAAACCTAATTTGACTTAAGTTGCGGGCGCGCCCGCTAGACTTAGCGGGCGCGCTCGCCCAAGGGGGGCAAGGGCGGGTCACCCGCCCGCTTGCAGCGGGCGCTGGCCCGCTGCGTGCAGCGGGCCGTGCCCGCTGCATCAGCGGGCGCTGGCCCGCTGTGCAGCGGGCCACGCCCGCTAATGCAGCGGGCGCCCGCCCGCTGCACACAGCGGGCCATGCCCGCTGCTGCAGCGGGCCGCGCCCGTTTTGCCCTTGCACATGGGTCTCTTGGCCCGGTGGGTCTAACCCACTTCCCCTTGAACTCTTTCTGCGTTTCTGGGCTCGTTTGAGCTCCGATTTGGACACGGTTTGAACCTGTGTTTAGACCGGGACGATCCCGTCATCCAGGTAACCCTTTCCAACAAGTTTGTTCCTACTAAATTCGTCGTAACTAATTTACAACACGTTTAGTTAAAGTTAGCATCTAATGCAACGTTATGTCCCTATTGCTATTGCGACTAACTTTCACAACTTAACTTGTGAATATCATCAAATGACATTTCTCTCTATTCTATATTCCTATTACTAAGACATGAGTACTACTCGGTGTGAGACCCTACAGCCTGACCTTACTACAGGTTGGGGCTCGAAACCCCTAGACGACGGTCACTACGAGCAGTAGCTGTCGTCCCTGTTTCAGAGTCATCATAACGTGATCGACCCTTTGACAAAAGTATCATTGGGTTTGCATTGGCTGTGTCAGTGATGAATTCCGTTAGCTAAAATCCCTTCGTCAAGACTGTGTTTGATGTTGGTCTAGGGTATGGTTTTCTGTCAACCCTATTAGACAACATTGGTCAGTATACGGCGGTCTTTATTTTATACACGTTGTACTACTTGCAACGTACCCCGGCCGAGGATTAACATAAAGACCGTACTGAGCCTATAACACTAACTTCCCTTTAATGGAAGTGACGAATCCCATCTTAGTCACTTACTCACCTTGAGAGCTTCAGGTGCAACCCAACCTAAGATCTTTCATCAGGACTGGTCCTCGAAGCTAGATCATGGGTCTAAGCTACACCGTCCGTTCACAGGTTTATACAGTTGACTTCAGGTCTTAAGGATCAACTAACCTATCATCACCCTAGAGTTATTAAAGACAGATCATTAAAGTTTAACCATTTAATAACTCTAACTTGGTCGTTCAGTGAACTCATTCTCTAATGAGCACCTGTGTCTCGTCTCCGACTTCGCCAAGTCGAATGACTATGAGATCATCATTACCCGAAGGCAAGACGAAGACACAGTGATCTATCCGATGTGTCGATATCCAGTTCTCGACACATCTATGATCACGAACCGTTTAAGACTTACGTTTCTATTCGGTCGCTTACTTACTCATAATCGAGATCTCATCTAGATATGTAAGGACCTAACTATAAGTCTATGGATATTTCTAAGTATATTAATACAAATGATTTTATACTTAGAGTAATACGTACCATATACGGTATGAACAAGACGCATAATCAAGATAAATTGCCTTATGGGCATATATCTTCCTACACGATCTATGCCGACTTGGAGTGGGTCTGACCACCCAAGAAGGATCTACACTAAGCGACTAATTAAAAATTACGCTAAAAAACGCTTAATCCACATACCCGGAATCTTGGCCCTGGAGCAGGCAAGATGTACCGCACCGTCTTGAGAAGCTCCTCGTAGCTGAGCCGCGTTGACCCAATCTCCCTGAGCCGCCTCGCACCCTCGCACCGATCCGCCCGAGCCGCTTTCACCTCCGAGCCGATCACACGCGGTAGAAAGTTTCACTTGAGAAGAACCCGCGTCTTAGACGTCCGGATCAGATCCAAACCCCCTTCGTAGTCATGCTAGGACTACTCCGGAGAATAGGAAAATTAGAGAGAGAGATTTAGTCGCCGATTGAGCCTGCTCTAAAATTCTGGAGCTACTCGATCATTGACTGGTGTGTGTTTCAACGAGGAGAGTGCACCCCTATTTATATAGGGAGTGAGCACTCAACTTCTCGTTGCGGGCAATGTGGGACAATCCCCATGAAGAGAAAAAATAAATCAAGTCATTTGGCTTAATTTCAACTTTAAAGTTAGCCTTTCACAAAGTCAAACTTTAACGAATTAATTCTCCTCACATACTAAACTTCAGACACCAAACAAGATATCAATCAGAAAAGCTTGGAATGGTGAACGCGTAGGAACTGACGGTGACGAATTTCGACTTCGTTTGACCCCTCAAACAATTGCTCAAAGTTTAGCAATTTTCACAAAATTTGTAGCCGTCATTAGGGTTTTCAAAAACCCTAATTTGACTTAAGTTGCGGGCGCGCCCGCTAGACTTAGCGGGCGCGCCCGCCCAAGGGGGCAGGGGCGGGCCGCCCGCCCGCTGCTGCAGCGGGCGCAGGCCCGCTGCCTCAGCGGGCGCAGGCCCGCTGCACGCAGCGGGCGCCCGCCCGCTGCCCGCAGCGGGCGCCCGCCCGCTTTGCAACGGGCGTGCGCCTGTTGCAGCCAGCGGGCGTCGCCCGTTTGCCTTTGCACATGTGCCTTTTGGCCCAGTGGGTCTAACCCACTTCCCCTTGAACTCTTTCTGCGTTTCTGGGCTCGTTTGAGCTCCGATTTGGACGCGGTTTGAACCTGTGTTTAGACCGAGATGATCCCGTCATCCAGGTAACCTTTTCCAACAAGTTTGTTCCTACTAAATTCGTTGTAACTAATTTACAACACGTTTAGTCAAAGTTAGCATCTAATGCAACGTTGTGTCCCTATTGCTAATGCGACTAACTTTCACAACTTAACTTGTGAATATCATCAAATGACATTTCTCTCTATTCTATATTCCTATTACTAAGACACGAGCACTACTCAGTGTGAGACCCTACAGCCGTACCTTACTACAGGTTAGGGCTCGAAACCCCTAGACGACGGTCATTACGAGCAGTAGCTGTCGTCCCTGTTTCAGAGTCATCATAACGTGATCGACCCTTTGACAAAAGTATCATAGGGTTTGCATTGGCTGTGTCAGTGATGAATTCCGTTAGCTAAAATCCCTTCGTCAAGACTGTGTTATTGTTGGCCTAGGGTATGGTTTACTGTCAACCCTATTAGACAACATTGGTCAGTATACGGCGGTCTTTATTGTATACACGTTGTACTACTTGCAACGTACCCCGGCCGAGGATTAACATAAAGACCGTACTGAGCCTATAACACTAACTTCCCTTTAATGGAAGTGACGAATCCCATCTTAGTCATTTACTCACCTTGAGAGCTTCAGGTGCAACCCAACCTAAGATCTTTCATCAGGACTGGTCCTCGAAGCTAGATCATGGGTCTAAGCTACACCGTCCGCTCACAGGTTGGTACAGATGACTTCAGGTCTTAAGGATCAACTAACCTATCATCACCCTAGAGTTATTAAAGACAGATCATTAAAGTTAACCATTTAATAACTCTAACTTGGTCGTTCAGTGAACTCATTCTCTAATGAGCACCTGTGTCTCGTCTCCGACTTCGCTAAGTCGAATGACTATGAGATCATCATTACCTGAAGGCAAGACGAAGACACAGTGATCTATCCGATGTGTCGATATCCAGTTCTCGACACATCTATGATCACGAACTGTTTAAGACTTACGTTTCTATTCGGTCACTTACTTACTCATAATCGAGATCTCATCTAGATATGTAAGGACCTACTATAAGTCTATGGATATTATCTAAGTATATTAATTCAAATATTTTTATACCTAGAATAATACGTACCATATACGGTATGAACAAGACGTATAATCAAGATAAATTGCCTTATGGGCATATATCTTCCTACATCTCCCACTTGCACTTAGGCTATTTATCTCGGTATCTCATACCGTTATAGCATATCAGTCACTTTGACATTTGATATGACAAACCTAAGAATGGTTTTACTAATAAGTATCCACAACGAATTTTAATGGATTGAAATTACATCTCTTGATCACACAGGGTTGATCCTTTGGAAAAATGATCTGGATCAATTTTCCTAACTTTGTATAGCTAACAGTTAGCTTATACGATTTAGATGTGGGGTCTAACATTTCCGTAAGTCAGTTCTAGCTCACTCCACTTTATTGTGTCAATATGTCAAGTACATATTTGACACCCTAAGTCTCTATATATATACTATTAAATCAAAACAATTTTGACTTAATGATTTATATAGAAGATTCATTAAAGTGAAAAATCCTTTTTACTTAGTCCGAAAAACGGAACTAAGTATATGAGCTCGCTCCCACTGACTTTAAGAATTACCTGGTCAAATTTCTTTAACATAATATCTAAATCATATTTAGGTTTATGTGCAAAATATAACCATTTGGTAAGTGCCTCAGATGGAATGTACAAGTGTCAGATTCGGTTTGACGAATGAGTCAAGTCAAGATCGTTTTAAGGAAACTTGACATTGACTCGTTCAATCAAAACGTCCTACACTGTACTTATTCCTTTAACCACATTTAGTATTAGCTCTATTAATAACTAAATACAGATAATCAAGAATTAATCTTGATTTGCGTATTTTTGTGTTCGCACACAATTTATACGCCCCCTGGAACCTGCACTTAACTACTGATTGACTTCTAGCATTTAGTCAGCTCCAAAATCAATATTATCGAAGCAATACACCATTATTCGAAAATATACGCAACCATCACAGAAAAGCCACATCCACAGAATTTAAGCCAATTCAATTTCAATTGCAACAAACGAGACATCCATTCCAAAACAACGGGTTCATTAAAAGAACCTTAATTTGTTTATCAAAAATAAACCTTGAGTGCAAAGCACTCATTCATTGTTTTCGATCCTTAAAGATGATACATTTTATTCAAATAAGAAAAATATCATCTCCATCACGATCAGCGTCTCCAGAAGTCTTTGAGCGGTCCCAGCAGCAACTGTTGCTTTAATTGCCGACCGATCTCCGTGCTTCTCCAATCTCCAGTTCTTATCAGCCACCTGTATACAGTACACAGATGTCTATAAGTATCTCATACTATATGAATGGAAATAATTGCATTTAATTGAATTTTAATTTGTACCTGAGGTGGAGGCATCAGTATGCCCCTTCTTCTTCTCTGCAAGATAGATCTTGCAGTTCCTCTTCCAGTGGCCAATCTTGTGGCAATGGAAGCACTCAGATTTCGACGGGGCCCCTTTGTTCTTCTTCTTCCCATTCTTAGCCTTCGCAGGTTGTGGGACCTGCCTCTTCTTTCCTTTGCCTTTTGGCTGGTCGGAAGTAGCAGAGCCAATAACCAGTGCAGCCGGCTTCTTCTCAATCTCCTCAAATTGCCGGAGCATATTGAGGAGACCAGGAAGATCTGTCTCAAGGCTGTTCATTATAAAGCCAGTTATAAAGGGCTTGAACTCGGGAGTTAAAGACTTTTGGATAATGTCCGTGGACATCTCATTGTCCAGGACAAATCCTAACTGGGCGGCGTCCTCCACGTACCCGATCATTTTGATAACATGATCTTGTACGGGTCATGTCGTCATCTTCGTGCCCCAGAGGTTACTAGTAGCTTCGAACTTGGCAGCTCTGGATCGCTTGCCATACAACTCTTGTGCATTAAGGAGTATGCTCTGAACATCCATATGTTCATGCTTCCTTTGCAGCTCGTTGGTCATCGAAGCTAGAGCAAGGCATCTTGCCTTCTCAGCATCCCTCTGGTACAACTTGAAGGCTTCTTTCTCTTCGTGGGTTGAATCCTCATCGGGCTTGTCCGGAGCGTCCTCGAATAATATGTATCCAATCCCAGCTAGGGAAAGGACCAACTTAATGTTCCTAAGCCAGTCTTTGTAGTTGGTTCCATCCAGCACGTTCTTTTCTACCATGTATTTTAGACCTGAGTCCATTCTACATTTTATAGATACTTTAGTTAGTATATGTTCGTAGTGTAGTTTTAATGGTTTTAATAAAACTATATTCTCCCACTAAATTTATTTAAAGCCATAATAATAAATAATTTATTATAAAATAATATTTGTGAGAGAGGGATCCGACTACCATGAGTCTGACAACCTTGAGTGTATCTCAACAAGTTGTCCGACTCTGCAGTCGGTAGACGAACTCGTCGTCAATCATATTTACTATGATTCCCTATCGATTTTTACCCCTAGTCATTTGTGATCATGAGTGTGCTCAACCGGATCACAATGGCTAGCCTAGTCGGACCCTTGTTTTCGTGTCTAGCCTGACTTGCCCCTTTGCTCGGTGTATGCACGACGCGTCGGTTTGGGTCAGGTCTTAGACTACATTCTTGGTTAGACTTACGCCGAAGCTCGAGGGATGAGACAACGGTTTCATTCAGGTTAAGATGTCAATCAAGAAATCGGTTTCTATAAGATTGACATGTCACGGCTTGAGTGTAGCTCAACAACCGGAACATGTTTCTTACAGTTGCCAACTCCTAAAACAAGGAGGGCTACGATTTATCTTGAACAAGATTATTATCGTATTGACTTAGGTATAGTCGATGGACTTACATAGTCATGAATCGACTCCTTGCGGTCCAGCGGACGCGGCCAGGGAATTGACTAAGCCAGGACCACTTGTTACCCAGTCTAGCTAGGTTGGTCCAAAAACTTTAGCCAAGCACATTGACCGACATCATGATCCATTGAAGGAGTTGTCATCAATCCTATGTTTTCCAAACAACTAAATGGCTTTTAATTAAAAGAACTAGTTAATCCTTATCAACTAGTGGATCCTAAAATTCAAAATTTTTCAGATTGGTTGAACATCTTTTATTAAGTCCTTATCAACTATAAGGTTCTACGTTCAACTTACTACCCCAATCTTATTAGGATTTTAATAAAACAATTCAACATTTTGTCTTTTATGAAAATCATTATTTAAACATTTTAATGAAATGATTTACAAACAAAGGGACTATCCTAATCAGGTATTAGGTTCGAATGTTGTTTTGTTTTATCAAACATAACATGTCACTAATTAAAATTTCATCTCATAAAATTTTAAATATTTAATGGCTAACCTAATAAGGTTTACAAGTCCATGAAACAACTAATTTATCAACATAAATAAAATGTTCATTTTATGACATACATGAGCATTTGCAAGTTCTAAAATTATCTACATAATTAAAACATGCAAATCTAAATTTTAACACTTAAAATTAAAGATTAAAATTTAAAGCCTTCATAAAAAATTTTATCGCATAAAACTAGGTCGTACAAAATTATCTAATAATTTTAAACCTAGGCCTTTAAAAATTTTTAACCTTATTTCTAAAATTAAAATATCACATAAAAATTTTAGAAACATCTATGTAGTAAAAGAAATTAATTTATATTACATCTCATGAAATAAAATTATTTCTATTATTTACATATTTAAAACAATTTTAAAACTCTTTTAAAATCTTTTAGAAATCCTTTTTAGAAGCTTTCAAATAAAGTTTAAAGATTTCTAACTTTTATGTAACTAAAGAAAAATGCTTAAATTTCAAAAATAAAATTTTTCTAAAGTTTACATAAACTTTTAACACCCTTTAAAAATTTTTAATGTCTCATAAAAATTTACAAAGTATTTAAAACATAGTAGACTACTTTTAGATTTATCGCATAAAAATAATTGTCCCAAAATTAAAACAAATTTCCGTGTTGCAAAATTAATTTTTGAAACACAAAATTATTTTCAAAACTAAAAAAAAAAGTTTTGAACATGCAAGCTAAGCATTTTTAATAATTTAAAAAGTCGCTATAGTAGATCTATAACATAACCGTGGCTCTGATACCACTGTTGGGGTTTTGGCGGACCCCCAGAGCTCGGATCCGTATCCGTCCTAAGTCGGACGGACCACGGAGGCACAAAAGCGCAGCGGAAAAACCAGAAATCATATTTCTATACTAGCTAAACTATTTAGCTAGGCTCTGGGGAGCCAGAACCTAGCCCGATCTATGCCGACTTGGAGTGGGTCTGACCACCCCAAGAAGGATCTACACTAAGCGACTAATTAAAAATTACGCTAAAAACGCTTAATCCACATACCCGGAATCTTGGCCCTGGAGCAGGCAAGATGTACCGCACCGTCTTGAGAAGCTCCTCATAGCCGAGCCGCGTTGACCCGATCTCCCTGAGCCGCCTCGCACCCTCGCACCGATCCGCCCGAGCCGCTTTCGCCTCCGAGCCGATCACACGCGGTAGAAAGTTTCACTTGAGAAGAACCCGCGTCTTAGACGTCCGGATCAGATCCAAACCCCCTTCGTAGTCATGCTTGGACTACTAAGGAGAATAGGAAAATTAGAGAGAGAGATTTAGTCGCCGATCGAGCCTGCTCTAAAATTCTGGAGCTACTCGATCGTTGACTGGTGTGTGTTTCAACGAGGAGAGTGCACCCCTATTTATATAGGGAGTGAGCACTCAACTTCTCGTTGCGGGCAATGTGGGACAATCCCCATGAAGAGAAAAAATAAATCAAGTCATTTGGCTTAATTTCAACTTTAAAGTTAGCCTTTCACAAAGTCAAACTTTAACGAATTAATTCTCCTCACATACTAAACTTCAGACACCAAACAAGCTATCAATCAGAAAAGCTTGGAGTGGTGAACGCGTATGAACTGACGGTGACGAATTTCGACTTCGTTTGACCCCGCAAACAATTGCTCAAAGTTTAGCAATTTTCACAAAATTCGTAGCCGTCATTAGGGTTTTCAAAAACCCTAATTTGACTTAAGTTGCGGGCGCGCCCGCTAGACTTAGCGGGCGCGCCCGCCCAAGGGGGCAAGGGCGGGCCGCCCGCCCGCTGCTGCAGCGGGTGGGCGCCCGCTGCAAGCAGCGGGCGCTGGCCCGCTGCTGCAGCGGGCCGCGCCCGCTTGCAGCGGGCGCTGGCCCGCTGCGTGCAGCGGGCCGTGCCCGCTGCATCAGCGGGCGCAGGCCCGCTGTGCAGCGGGCGCCCGCCCGCTGCACACAGCGGGCCATGCCCGCTGCTGCAGCGGTCCACGCCCGCTGTGCAACGGGCGTGCGCCCGTTGCAGCCAGCGGGCGTCACCCGTTTGCCTTTGCACATGGGCCTTTTGGCCCAGTGGGTCTAACCCACTTCCCCTTGAACTCTTTCTGCGTTTCTGGGCTCGTTTGAGCTCCGATTTGGACGCGGTTTAAACCTGTGTTTAGACCGAGACGATCCCGTCATCCAGGTAACCTTTTCCAACAAGTTTGTTCCTACTAAATTCGTTGTAACTAATTTACAACACGTTTAGTCAAAGTTAGCATCTAATGCAACGTTGTGTCCCTATTGCTAATGCGACTAACTTTCACAACTTAACTTGTGAATATCATCAAATGACATTTCTATCTATTCTATATTCCTATTACTAAGACACGAGCACTACTCGGTGTGAGACCATACAGCCTGACCTTACTACAGGTTGGGGCTCGAAACCCCTAGACGACGGTCACTACGAGCAGTAGCTGTCGTCCCTGTTTCAGAGTCATCATAACGTGATCGACCCTTTGACAAAAGTATCATAGGGTTTGCATTGGCTGTGTCAGTGATGAATTCCGTTAGCTAAAATCCCTTCGTCAAGACTGTGTTATTGTTGGCCTAGGGTATGGTTTACTGTCAACCCTATTAGACAACATTGGTCAGTATACGGCGGTCTTTATTGTATACACGTTGTACTACTTGCAACGTACCCCGGCCGAGGATTAACATAAAGACCGTACTGAGCCTATAACACTAACTTCCCTTTAATGGAAGTGACGAATCCCATCTTAGTCATTTACTCACCTTGAGAGCTTCAGGTGCAACCCAACCTAAGATCTTTCATCAGGACTGGTCCTCGAAGCTAGATCATGGGTCTAAACTACACCGTCCGCTCACAGGTTGGTACAGATGACTTCAGGTCTTAAGGATCAACTAACCTATCATCACCCTAGAGTTATTAAAGACAGATCATTAAAGTTAACCATTTAATAACTCTAACTTGGTCGTTCAGTGAACTCATTCTCTAATGAGCACCTGTGTCTCGTCTCCGACTTCGCTAAGTCGAATGACTATGAGATCATCATTACCCGAAGGCAAGACGAAGACACAGTGATCTATCCGATGTGTCGATATCCAGTTCTCGACACATCTATGATCACGAACCGTTTAAGACTTACGTTTCTATTCGGTCACTTACTTACTCATAATCGAGATCTCATCTAGATATGTAAGGACCTAACTATAAGTCTATGGATATTATCTAAGTATATTAATGCAAATCTTTTTATACCTAGAATAATACGTACCATATACGGTATGAACAAGACGTATAATCAAGATAAATTGCCTTATGGGCATATATCTTCCTATAGTCCTACGTATTCTCTGAATTGTAATAGAATGCCCTGCAACGTAAATCATGCATGCATCGTTAACCATATCATAATAGGAGGGGGCAAAAATAGAGGAAAAGTGCATATTCATGACCAAATACAACAGCTCTACAACTTGGCCTTTCAAGAGGTTGTAGGCGCTCAGTTTGACCTCAAAATGGCATGCGTTGTCATGACCCCTTGCAAGACCTTTCTTTGCACTGGCCTTAGATGATGATGTGTGTTCGCATGTTCTTCCTCCTCGTCTTCCTCATATTCATGGCCGATCTTCCTCCTCGTCTTCCTTCCGATCAGTGTCAAAGTTGAAGATGAGGAAGACAAGGATGAAGAACATGATAACACATTATCATCATATATGGCTAGTGCAAAGAAAGGCCCTGCGAGGAGTCATGCCAACGAATGGTGTTTTGAGGTCAAATAGAGCGCCTACAACCTCTCGAAAGGCCAAGTGGTAGAGCTGTTGTATTTGGCCATGAATATGCTCTTTTCATCTCTCTTTTTCCCCTCCGGTTATGATATGGTTGACGATGCATGCATGATTTGCGTTGCAAGGCATTCCACTGCGATTCAGAGAATGCATAGGACTTCAGCCAGAACAACAAGAGGTGACCCTAAAGGATCCAAAAACCCGGCTGTGGACTGTTGGGATTAGGAGTCATAAATGTCCATGCCTCACCAGTGCATTGTAGGTATCACTACGAAGAGACTGGAAAGTTTTCCCTGCACAAACAACCTGAAGGCCAGAGATTGATGAACCTTCGATTGTACTTAACATGTTGATGTTCGATATTTGTTTTATTAACATCTTACTAACGAGAGAGAGAGAGAGAGAGAGAGAGAGTGTGTGTGTGTGTGTGTGTGTGTGTGTTTGTTTGTGTGTTTGTGTTTGTGTTTGTGTTTGTGTGTCTGTCTGTCTGTCTGTCTGTGTGTGTCTGTGTGCCAAGACAGTGTGTGGTGTGTGTATGTGTGTCATTGTGTATGTGTTTGTTTGTTCATGCGTGCCAAGTCTTTCTGTGTGTGTGGCTGTGTATGTGTGTGTGTGCGTGTGTGTGCGCGCGCGCGCATGTGTGTGTGCGTGTGTGTATCCGTGTGAATCAAAATAATTATGATGCCAAAATATAATACCAGATGATGTCATGTGAAATATCATTGAGTTTAATGAAATTAATTTATGGGCACACACACACAATTACACACACACAGACAAAAACACTAACTTGACACACACACACACACTCACTCACTCACTCACTCACTCACTCACAAGGATGAGGCTCAGATCTGTCAATTGTAATCACTTGACAAAGAATGGTTGCAAGATGGTTGTATGCATAATTGCAGGCCATGCTATCCCCTATCGCCATTTTTCTCAAAAATACGTTGTACACTAACATAGAAGACACACACAGACTACACACAAACAGAGAGACTACACATATGCATTAATTATTGGTAAATCATCGTCGTCGTTGCCTCGACAGACGCATTGTGCGTGTGTGTGCGTGCATGCGCCAAGACAGTGTGTGGGTGTACGCGTGTATGTGTGTCAGTATGTATGTGTGCATCTCGTTGAGCCAAGTCTCTCTCTGTGTGTTTTTGTTTGTTTGTTTGTTTGTTTGTTTGTTTGTTTGTGTTATTGTGTGAGTGAGTGTGTCATTGCGAGTGAGTGTGTGTATTTGTATCTATGTGTCAGTGTCAGTGTCTGTTTGTTCTACACATACACACACATGAACACAATAAGTAGTCTGTGTGTAGTCTGTGTGTAGTCTGTATGTGTGTGTGTTTGTTTGTTTCTTTGTTTGTGTGGTCTGTGTCTATGTGGCTCTCTCTCTCTCTCAGTGTGTGTGTGTGTGTGTGTGTGTGTGTGTGTGTATCTTTGCTAGATACCAATAGATCATAACAAGAATATCAAATAGAAACATGATCTTTATAAATAGGAAACAGAAATAAATCAAAAAACAAAATATAAAGCAGAGAAAACATAATAAGAATAGAATAGAGCTAAAAGAACAGCAAAGCAACATGTTTCAGGGTTTAGATCAATATAAACATGTCAAGTGCAACAAATTAAACTCCTAAAAGGAGAACTCAACATTGTAAATGCTTCAAATATATATACGGAGTAAGCTAAAAAGTCCTTTTATCACTCAAGCCTTACTAACAGAGATTCAAGAATCAAGAGCACCTAAAATTACAAGCGCACTAAATCCTCAGCTTCCCTGTAGAAAAACGAAATCCCATCAAGAAACGAAGCTAATATACATGTTCCATAAATATTTTTAAACACAATTGTATTTAATAAGATAAATAAACCCACACAGACACAGACACAAAAACACACACAATGACTTGGCACATAGACACACACTGCCATACTGCCCCACACACCCACCCACCCACACATTGACTTGGCACAGAGACACACACACACTGCCACATACACACACACCCATAGGCACTGAATTCACGCGCACACACTCACATAATGACACACACACAGCCACACAGACACACACACACTCACTCACTCACACTCACACTGACTTGCACGCGCACACACAATGACACACTCACACTGCCACTCACACTAACTTGCGCGCGCACGCACACAATGACACACTCACACTGCCACCCCCACACATAGCATGCACGCACACGCACGTACACATACACTCACTCACTCACACATAGACTTGGCGTGCACACACTTAAGGATGGGGCTCAGATCTACCCATTGTAATCGCTTGACAAAGAATGACTGCAAGATGGTTGTCTGCATAATTGCAAACCATCCTATCTCGCTTAGCTATTTTTCTCAAAAATAAGTTGTACACTGACACAGGCTACACATAGACTAGACAAATGAATTAATTATTGGTAGATAATCATCATCATCGCCTTGACAAACACACAGACACACACCCTCACACACACTGACTTGGCACACACACACACACACACACACACAATGACATACCCCCACACACACAGACACACACCCCCACCCATCCACACCCCCACACTGTCTTGGCACATCGACACATATATTGACACACTCACTCACACATAGCCACACAGCCACATACACACACTGACTTGGTAAGAGACACACACTTGACCTTTGGGTCTCACACAATTAAATGAAGTTGGCAGGAGGCTTAGATCTGCCGAATGTATTCACTTGATAAAGAGTGGGTGCAAGATGGTTGCATGCGCGATTGCATGCCATCCTACATTGCCTAGCCATTTCTATCAAAAATAAGATATAAACTTTATTGGCAGATCTTCAGCATCATTGCCTCTGAAAAATTATTGCCAAATTAAGCCATCATGTACCTCATATATTAACTATTTATGTTTAAAAAACAAACATACTAGCCATCACCTTTCCCTGACTGTGCATCATCACTTGATTACTCTCGAATTGTTTCAAATCCTCCTGCATTAGCATACTACAATAAGAATATTCCAAAGCACTATCAACATTCTTAGTGTTATGCCCTAAAGGTCGACCTAGTTGATAAAAACACACTCAAATAACCCATCAACATTCTTAGTGTTAAGCCCTAACAGCCCCCTCTAAAGCATGCAGGTGCTGAAGGATGGTGTCGGGGGGGGGGGGGGGGGGGCAGGGGGAGAGAGTCGAACTGGTGGGGGTCGGGGCTGCCGCACACGGCCACCGTTGACAAGTGGGGCTACTACTGGGTGAGGGTGTGGTGTTGTGTTCACTAAAAGATGCTCACCCTCTGTAGGAGGCTGAGATGCAGGGATGCTCTCAGAAGTGTTAGCAGCGGAAGAATCTAAAGTGGTGATAATGGGCGAGAAGGTTGGAGAGGTCACTGACACCGAAATAGGGACAGATGTCACGACGCTCTCAGTGAAGACAGCAGCAGAAGAGATGGAAGTGTGGACGGTTGGGGAGGTCGTTAAAGCAACAGGAAATGACTCCCCTGGGGTCGAGAAATCAGGTGACGACAGGGTCTCGGCTGGCAAAATAAAGGAAGGTCGCCTCTCTCAAAAATAGTGGTGGTGGCGCTCTCAAAACTTACATAAGAAATGGGGACAGACGTCAACAGCACAGAGGTGGTGGTGGTGGTGGTGGACTCAGCAAGTGTGCTCCCAACACTGGCAGAAGTGTGGACAGAGGTGAAGGGAGTAGTGCTCAAATCTTGTGCAGGCTGAGGGATAGGAATCGCTGGGTCCAGAGGTGGGAGGAGGGGCTCCTCATCACCCTCGGGCTCAAGCACGTACACAGCTGGGATGAGGAGGTCCATCTCTGGTCTCCATACCCCTCCTGCGAGTCCAATGTGGGTCTGCGCGGGGCTCGGAAGCACCATATAATCTTTACCAAAAGGACCATGCAGCCAAACCCAGTGGTACTGACCGTGAGTATGCAACATCCTCATGCGGGCCATGACGTCTATGGAAAGGGAAGTGGGGCCCGTCGGTCGAAGCAAACCAGCTGGGAGCTCAACCCCGCATAGAGGAGCTAGCAAGGTAATCGGACCGCTGCAACAGATCGCCTTCCTGGCGGTGGTAGAAAAAATAATGTGGTCCAGATACTATCTAGCTATATCGTTCTGAACGTCGGGGATTGAGACGTCCGTGTCGCCCTCAAAGACAGCTCTAGTCATCACGTAGAGCATGTAAAGCTCAGGCGTAGACATTATCCCAGGCTCATACCTCGCTATAACTGTGGTCGCCATAAGGCGCTGAGCAATGCGGAGGCATGGGTGGACGATAGAGGAGGCCTTGGCCTGGCTAGGGTCAAAAGGTAGTGGGGATCCTGTGATCAACGTCCAGAAAGCATGTGTATCGAACGACGGTGGGGCGATGTGCGTGGGACTAAAAGCGCGATCTGGGTCCGGGACAGGGGGCCACTAGAAAAAGGCTCGAAGCATATCGAGAGTGATCTCGCACTCACGATCCAGCAGACGAAACGTGCAATCCCCCTGAGTCCTACGGATAGAACTCAGGACCTCGAGTGTCGGACAGACGAAGGTGTCTGCCGACACCGACAAAAAATCACGCCACCCCACATTGTCATACAACTGGAGTGGGCTCTCAAACACCCCTAGGCGCTCTAAATCTGCAATGTATGCAAACCTAGAGGGGACGACCGATCGATAGGAGATCCTCTCAAATCTGACGAGGTGTGTGTCGTCCCTGAAAGTGATCCCCAGCGTGTCGAAAGCAGGGACGGGCTGTGCTGGTGGGGGTGGAATGGGTATGGTAGGAGGCGGAAGTGTAGGTGGTGGTGGGCTAGGTGGCGAGGAGTCTGCTCTAGCGGAGGAAGGGCCAGGCTCGCTAGTCCTCCTCTGCTTAGAGGTGGGCGCCCTCGAACGCGACCTAGTGCGTGGAGGCATGGGTGCCGTGAGATGTGCCTACCAATGCAAAGTGCTAATAAATAGGAAGGAGTATACCCAAGCACGACGCGACTCCAAGCAAGCGGTAAGAGCAAAGAGACACCTCCCCTGAGAAGCTCCGAATCTGCCCTTGATTCTCCCCCAAGCTATCATGAAACACAAATTGATTAATTAGCAATAAATATAAATAAATTTGGGGAAAATTCAAGAGAAATAGTTGTGTATAAAGTTTAATTTCGATTCGGGGCAGAATAGGGCTTACAAGATGGAGATTGGGAGAAAAGGGGGAGTTAGGGCTAAAAGGGGGATGTTCGGAGGTGAGGGGGCGGCGCAAGCGGTGGCTGGCCGAAGGCGTCGGTGGCATAGGGTCACCCCACTCGGGCACAGGTGCAGGTGGCTCGGGCGAGGGGATGGATAGCTCGGGCGATTTGGGGAGAAGCTCGGGCTGTCGGTTCGGAAATTTGGGGTATTTTGATTTTTATGGCCGCAAACATTCTGTATATAATGTTTGTCACTCGGCCGAGTGGCGTGACCACTCGGCCGAGTGGCTCAGTTTATTAAAATTTTAAAATTTTTCGTGTAAGTTTCGACTCGGCTGAGTAGCACTTATCACTTGGCCAAGTAGACAAAAGTCACTCAGCCGAGTGGCTTGGCCACTCAGAGCTTTTTAAGTGCTGAAAGTGTCTGATTCACTTGGTCGAGTGTCAAAGTGACTCGGCCGAGTGGAAGTAATTAACAGAGAGGGGTTTTTCGAATCTTCCTTGATTAGTACCCTACTCGGTCGAGTAAAGTCTTCACTCGGCCGAGTGAAAATGTCACTCGGCCGAGTGGGCTGCTGTTCTCAGCTCCAACTCTCTGTTTTTACTCCACTTTCTGATTTTCTTTCCCCGTCAGTTTCTTCCCTCTTTTGACGTTCGAGCGCATCCCTGGAACGCTCCCCAATGCCATGGTCGTCCTCCATTCATATGGTTCATATTCTCCTTCTCCTGAAATAAAAAATGTTGCCCGTTGTCAGGTTTTTCTTCGACACTTGACTCTAAACACTAATAATGATCTAAAACAAAAATAAAATAACAAAAAAATAAATTCAACTAAAAATGAGATAGAAACGTCGGGTTACCTCCCGACAAGTGCACGTTTAAGATCTTGAGCTCGACCCCTTAAGATTCGTGATCAAAGCTCGATGTTTGGCGCATGTGAGATGCGCGCATCAAACTTGCTGGGAAGGCCGCTTGGGTTTAGTTGTTGATTTTCTTCGGCATTTCTCGGCTCCCCTTCATCATGGGTAGAGTAGGGGGTGAGTCCCCCAAACTTGATCTTTTGACATCCTTCTCCTTGGCCGGCGGCGAAGATTTGTTGTCCGTTGGAGCTTTCTTCATGTGCTTCGCCGTAGAGAGCTTGCATAGCTCTCTAATTTTGACAACATCAGCATCGTCCTTCTCCATATCCGTAAGAGGGTCCGACGGGTCTCCCATCATTTCGCCATCTTTGGTAAGTTGGCCCTCTTCGAGGCCGTCATCGTGCTTGGTCCCAATGGCAAATGGCATGGCGTCGTCAATCACCTCGTCGAGGAGGTCCACGTAGTACATGTCCTCTAGCCAAGGCATATGCTTCATTGCCTTCGGAATGTGGAGTTCAACTTCAATATTGCCGACGTTCAAGGACATGGTTCCTTCCCTCACATTTACAATCACTCCGGCGGTGGCCAAGAAAGGGTGTTCAAGAATCAGCGACGTATCACCTTCCTCCTTAATATCCATCACCACGAAGTCGCATGGCATGCAAAGTCCACCCAGTACTTGTAGTGGTATGTTTTCGACAATCCCCACCGGCCTAGTGATTCGCCCATCGACGAGTTGTATCTTCATGTTCGTGACCTTGAGGTCGGTTCCTGTATTCAATTTCTTAAACATCGTGAGGGGCATGAGGCTCACGCTTGCTCCCAAATCTACTAAAGCTTTCTGAAGCGGGACTCCTCCAAGCGTGCAAGAAATTCAGAAACTACCGGGATCTTTGAACTTGGTCGACGCTTTATCCTTTCTAGTTGTCACGGTCGTTTTTCGATCGTAAGTTTTTCGTGCGCGTACTTTTGTTCATACGCATATATATTTTGACCTCTTCTTGAATCCGAACCGTATGATGTGATATGTCGTTGTGGCCCTCTGAGAGAATACTTATTTGTGGGATTTTTCATGAATGTCATTTCACGGCTCATTCTCCCACAAATTAGCTTTGTTTGAAGGGGTGTCATAACTTTAGACTTCGTCGTTTGACATCTTTATTTTTAGTGTCATCTTCCTTTACCCTAGCCAGTGACGAATCATCGTAGCCTCGATTCTCTCGTCGACACGGTCGTCCCTGTATTTTTATTATATTTTTCGGACACCGTTTGGTAGGCCTTTCACACTAATTAATCTCTTTAATATTGTAATTAGCCTAGCTTATCCCTAATTTGTAACCTTAATCAATTTTCGAACAAATCACTAAGGGTTTCAAGCGTAACTCATGAAACAATTCCCTAGCTATTCGCCACCCTCTATTTAACTATTTCCACCCCCTCCCTCTTACATACTCTCTCACCTACCACCCATAGTGCACCCCTTTTCAACTAGTGTTAGCAAAAGCCCTAGGTTTCACATTCCCTTCACACGAAAACACAACCCAGCGCTACCAAATAGGAACCCACGCATCTCACGGCCCCCTCCTCTCAACCTCGCCATCGGCCACCTTGGCCTCCCCTTGCTGGCTGACGTCCCCACGTTGTGCGTTTTTGAAGTGTGCAATAGGAAATTGGGGGCGTGAGATTTAAATATTTATAACCGCAAGTGCACGGTGTTGTAGTGTGGCTTGGGGGTCGAACTCAGGGAGGCGTGGTTGTGCTTGTGTCAGAAAGGACCATATTCACCTCATGGGTGAGCTAGCCCAAATCGGTAGATGGGTTGTCACGGAAATAGAATGCGAGGGATAAACAATATAAAGGGGAAACCCGAGACTTTGGTTTCCACCATATCGTGCGATTCTCACCAATACGGTCGACAGATGGGATAACGATCGGAATTAGGGTCTAATGGTGAGACATTGCCTCTAAGAGTGATACCAGCGTCCCATGGGCCCGATATTCCAATCGGTGCCCAGGATGATACGCCAGACTTCCCGGGTTTGGTCAGTGGGCATTCCCATGTCCATTAACACTGATCGACTCTGAGAGCACTAAGCTCGCAACGATAACTCCCGACATCTCGTCCTGCCATTCCCACATGCTAGGATTCGATGTCTACGCGAAGGGCAAGAGCTATGGCTAGGGAGTCAACCGCCAAGTTTATTCCCCCTTGGCCCAACGGTCAAAGGCGGTCTTTTTCCCGCTGATGACAATGAAACACCCGGTGTAACCGATAGATTCCTAATCCCTATCAATTTCCTAGTCCTATGGATACATCAGGGAGAACCCACGAAGGAGTTTCCACCAAAATCCCAGATTTGGGAACTACTCATATATATTTACTAAAGAGCGATCTAAATGAAAATCGAACGTTAAAAACATAATCAGAAGATTGGAATGAAGTAATAGCAATGCAATTAAGATAATATCAAAGTTTGGTTAAGATCAGAATGCTTACAAATAACAAAAAAATTACAGCCGTCACGAGAGAGAAAAACAGCAAAAAAATAACTACTCTCGTTTCTGGAAACCTAGGGCTTCTATATATAGAAAACGACATCACCCGATCGGGTGAAGAATCACCCGATCAGGTGACCTGCTGCGAACTTCGGCAGAAATCTTCAAAATTTCACCCGGTCAGGCGACACGGTCGGTTGGCGAAAGCTGCTCGTCGTTTGGATCTTGAGCTCATCGAGTGAACCGATCGGTTGATAAATCAACCGATCGGTTGGAATTGTTGCCCAAAAAGACAGAGACTTCAGATGTTTTGGCACGGTCTGCTGGCGATCAGGTGAGCTCTCCGGGTCATCACTTCGAGGAAATGGCTACAGATGAACCGATCGGGTGAAGATCACCTGATCAGTTGGATTTCAGCTCCAGTTTTCCAGAGAGAACAGTCGGGTTGAACCAGCCTCCGACCCGATCGGTTGACACTCTCGTCGCTTCAGCGACTGTCCAGGTCGTGCACGCATGCATCACTCAATCGGTTGGCGTATCCAACCGATCGGGTGGGGGGCTGAAAGATGGAGATCTTTGTCGATTGACCCCCTGGATCACGCGTGACTTCTCCCGTTGCTCCGGGGACTTATGATATCGTCGTTAAACATCCCCTACACTGGCAAACTCCTGCAAACACGTAAAAACACGGAGAAGTGAAAGAAAACAAGAAAATACGAGAAAACAGATATGAGACGGCGGAAAATAACGGAAAAACACAAAAGAAGACGTGCGTGAATATATGAAATATAAACGCACGTCAAAATTCCCCAAGCTGAACCCTTCCTCGTCCTCGAGGAAGGCGAGTGAGAGTAGGAGCTCGGAGGGAGAAAATAGAGGGAAAGAGAGAAAAAGAGAACTCTAAATCCTAAATCGCCCGTCAGGGCCAACAAAATCAAAAACGACACACCAAGCAAGCAAATGCCAAATCACATCACTAAACCAAGGAATACGAGTCCAGACAAGTGCCATGGGCCCACGCGGTGAAGCGCGAGTGAGTGTCGTTGTGTGCCAGTAGACGGTGTCGCTATCTACATTGTGCTATAAGCTCCATATACACAAATCCAAGAAATGACCCAAATATCGATTCGATTTAGAAATAGGCGGTGAATATATAGCTCAAGCATGCATGAGAAGAGTATGAGAATAGAAACGCATCATGTGTTAGGGACCCCACAGCTAGGGACTCGGACATCACCACACTATCGCCTAGATAATAGCTAGAAATTCCCTATTCCAAGTGTTTTCGAAAGCGATGGGGGTTGAGAAGATGTGGAGTAGGATACTCGTGCAAATTCTCGCCTTCCCTTTATTCTCGGTAGGTAGGAAAATATTCACACTGGAATTTTTCTGGGTTTTGGATATATGTATTTTTTTTGGATTTTTGGCTAAACATATATATATATATATTCCTTTCTTTTCTCTTTTCTTTTCTTTTTGGGTTTTTCTTTTCTCACTTTTTTGGATTTTTGGATTTTGGGATTTATACATGTGTACTCTCCTAAGTGGGAGAACGGTACACGACGAGGGGATTTGCACCAAGTAAAATAAAAAAGAAATCGGATTCTAAACACTTGGGCAAGGGAAATGTCTCGCTAATCAGAGCATAGGCTAAAATGGGCTATCCAAGTCCTAACTGTGGAATCCCGACACATGCGAAATGAAGCATACGATATATTTATTCATGCATACAGAAGCACATAAAAGAGGCAAATACCGCATATTCAAATCGAAGCATGATAATCTAGGGGTCATTCCTGGACAGGTATATAAAACAAAATCATAAAGTAGAAGCACACCAAACAGCTAGGCGCGACACACGACTTACAAAAAAGCTAAGTGGACCCACGATGCATGAAATGCAAAAGGACTCGACTTCCTAGGGTTAGTGAATGTGATTATCGAAGCCATGCTAGGTGTGTATATGTGATTTTTGTGGCAATTCATCATAGGGTTCATCTCTGGGAAAAAGAGATTAGAAAAAGAAAAAGGAAAAGAGAAACACGATAAAAACGACTCAAAATCGACGAAAAATACGCACATGACGCACGAAGTGCGACTCCCCCAAGCTGAAACTTGCATTGCCCTCAATGCAATAAGAGTAAATACGGGAGGGCAATGAAAATGGGGGGGGCAATACGCACCGACACAAAAGACATGAAAAACAAGAAAAACACACATACGAAACTGAAAATAAAAATAAAAATAAAGATAAAGATCACACCACACGACATACAAACGGAAAATAAAAATAGAAAATCACATGACTCAACATATATAACAAGCACACACAGAAAACATCACACGACAGCACACAGAAAAATTGACTTCCCCCAAGCTAGACATGACAATGCTAGCGATATGATATGATCTTGAAAATGCAGAGATATGCAAGGGGAGGTCTGAAAACAAAAGAAAAATCAAAAAGCAGGAGAGGAATCATCCTCGTCCTCCTCAGTGGAAGATGTGGGGAATGCGATGGAGTGGGCGGGAGAGGCGACTGGTGTGCGGAGAAGTGGAGAAAGTGGTCGTTGTGATTGATCGGTGGGTGTGGAGTGAAAGGGCGACCAACGCGGAGGTAGATGGGGTAGAAACGGCGGTGAATGTGGTGGATACGACGACAGATGGGGCGGGTACATCGATATAAGTGGATGTTGAGGGGAAGTGATCGCGATCGCACCTGCAATTTCTTGCGGCGCACGTATTGGGTAACAGAAGTGGAGGGTAGTGGAGCTGTGTGGAGGACAATAGAGGGAATGGAGATGGTGGGAGTAGATGAGGTAGTGGGGATGGAAGTAGTGTTGGAAGTGGTGATAGGAGGGGATGGTTGCCTAAGGGCTGAAGGTGGAGGTGAGGAATGTGATGGAGGAGGGGAAAATCGTCGAGGGGGTGAAGGTGGTGGTGTGGGTGGAAATTAGGATTTTTGTGGGGTTGAATCGAAGAGAAAGAGAGAGGGATCGATGGAGAGATGGAAAAAGAGAGGGGAGAGATCGATTGAGAGGGTTGTGTGGTCGGTTGAGGGAGAAACGAGGTCGGGCAAGGGAGAGGAAGTCGAAACAGCGAGAGGGAATCGGGATCGGGCGAGGGAGATGAACAGGTGAGGGGGGTTTATATAGAGTTTAAGTCGAACCGATCGGGTGAAAACTCACCCGATCGGTTGACAATTAGGTCGAAAATATTGCTGAAAAGAGGCTACAGGCGAACCGATCGGGTGATAACTCATCCGATCGGTTGGCCGCTTCACAGATTTTTCCTGAAAGTTCAGTACAGCTCACCCGGTCAGTCAGTCGACCACGCTTTGCATCAACCGATCGGTTGATCAATTCCGAAAATTTTCCGAGACATCGACCCATGTCACGCCCCGCTTCCCAAAAACGTGGAGGCGAAGCGTGAGAAGGTCCGCTCAGACTTGAGGCTACGAAGCCACAAGTCCGATAAGCGTCAAAAAATACGAAGCAGCAGGTCCCTGTAATGTGACTCAGAACAACAATAACAATAATAGGAAAAGAGAGAGACAATAATATAACATTATTCCAACTCATAGTCCAACAAAAGTCCAACAACCAGAAATGCCACCAGGCAACAAAAGAGTCAAAAGCAAAAGGCCTAGCATGGCCAACAGAATCTAACAAACCGGTGCTACTCACCGACAACCACAGCTAACAAAAGAAGAGTACGGGAGGTCCTAAGATTGATCACCGGTGTCCTCGTACTCCACGTCACCAACAGGTTCGGGCATGAACTCCACGAACTCGTCACTCTCCGCAACTGTCTCTGGCTCAGCAACTAACATGCGTCACCCAAAGAGAAGGGGCACATGTCAGCAAGTCTAAAAAGACTTGTGCAAGGAAACTATAAAAGCAAAGCAACCTAACAGTTCTAAAGTAAAGTATGACATGGATATAAAATGACAAATGACATGGCATGGCAAGTAAACAAGTAAAAGACAAGTACTGGAATTGTAATCGCGTCGTGCACAGAGATTCCGTCCTTTGGCTAGAGTGGCTGTACGGGCCAACTCCTACACTCAAGTGACCGTTTATCCCTACCCCTCCACGTGTGTCGAGCCAGGGCATTACCCCCGAACACGGAATGCTCGCTTCTGGATCACGAGCCAGGAAGTGTTTTAACACGGATGGCGTAGGGTTATGCCCGCATAATGGGTGCCTAGCCGGTACACGGAAACATGGATTGTACAAGTAGTGTAGCGTGTGCTACGATGCAAGTTTAACTAGGATGACATGTACGATGCAATGCATGGCAGTTAACAATTCAAATGCGTACAGTTAAGGAATTTAAACATGACAGATATCATTACATAACTGATATGGCAAGGTGTCGGATCTAGCTTCGTTGTCAAGCTAGATCGTAAAGTTGCGCCTAGATCGCTATCATTTCACGATCTAGTCTCTTTCACGCTAATACAAGGAATTGGCCTAGAAACATGGCCTAAAGAAGTGTTGGCAAGTTTCACTTGCCTGTTTCGACGATTTCAGATGTCCACGTGATCACGATGAAAGGCGTATTATATCTGCATTAATGGTTTTAAAATATTAACTAACGAGTAATATAAAAATTTACTTACAACACATTTTTCATCTAATATTGCTTACTGCTAGCATACATATTCTTATGTACCCAAACTCCTCACTTCCTTACTGTTACATATATATATAAAGTAGTACTAGTATTATTATAATAAGAGAATATTGTAAGATACTGATAACAGGTGGTAACCTATATGTTTATTTAATATCATAGGTATAGTTCACTCATTAACATGTGTACTGAGCAACCTATAAGAACTCACTGTTTCCATAACATCACATTAAACTGTTATATATGTATTTATTAATATTTCTATGATAAAACAAGACGAAAGCATGCTAAGTGTGTTGGTGTTAGTCATTAGAGATGGGCGAAAGACCAAACTAGCAGTAAACAAAAATGTTGAGCCATTAGATCTTTCTTTCCTTATGAACTACATTTGTTAATGTTGGAGTTGTTCGTGAAGGGTACAGATTCATCTAGTATCAATATACCATGTAAACTTACGCATAAACAATTATACCCACTTTAAAAAAATAAGTCTTGTTATGAATACCCTCCAACCAGCACTGAAATTATAAGACGGCCTATTATAACTTTTCCTAGGATTCTGTTTACTCTGTCCTCTAAATGCATGGGTAGTACTGATACCCAAAGTCTCTTACTGAAAGATAAACAAACAGATGCTACGAGAATTTGTACCGAGGTATATATAACTTGCACACACTTAATTAATAATAAGCTAACCTTACAAACAGCTAACTGTGGATGTTATAGGTTATTAATTAACATAACTTACTAACCTAGGCTACAAGTATTATTAAGAAAATTCTCTATCATATATCCCTGCTAAAGAAATACACGGTTGCATGGGAGTGATATCATAAAGTGATACATCTTACTGTCGCATGGGTTGATAACATATGTATATCTTTAACATGTTAAACATCCGTGTTAAGCTAACCTACCAATTTTTCCTTATTCCACTAATTTAAAACATCTTAGATGCCAACATACAGAAGACTTGAGCATGCAAGGTTGGAGTATACGGTTCATAACCTATAACTAATTTTTAACTCATTTTATAAGCTTTGCATGCATGAGTACACATATGCCATTCCCCTTCATATTGCTATCATCTATAACATTTATTCCAATGAAAAAGACAGAGGCTTACATGTTAAGGCGCCTCGGTGTTTGCTCGCAGGTGGAGCGGCAGCGGCGACGACTCGTCGGGGTGAGGAAGGCGCGGTGCTGGGAATGGCCGGAGAGTGTTGTGCGGCTATCGGGCTACGGTGAAGATGAAGCAGGCGGCCTGGAGTTGATTCGTGCGTGGAAGCGATGGCCGGAAGGTAGTCGCGAGGGGAAAGAGTGGAGGTACAGGCGGTTTGCGGCCTCGGGGGTTGCGCCGCCTGGAAGAGAAGAGGAGTAGGCTGCGCGTGGAGGAGGACGCCGGTAGGAGGAGGGTTGAGTCTTCGGCGGTTTCAGAGGGGAGGACAGAATTGAAGGGTCGGTGGTTTGAGCGCCGCTGCTCTCGCCTTCGAGAACCAGCAAGGAGGGGCTTTCAAAGAACTGGGGTCTAAGGAGAGCTGGGCGCAAGAACAAAGCCTATGTTCTCTTTGTTTAGATTTTGACTAGGTTTTTATTAGATAGGGCAGGGGTTTCTCTGTTTTTAAAAATAAAAACACTGGGTTCTCTTGTGTTGTGATGGGAGAGAGTGCCTGTTGCTTTTTGTAGAGTAGGTTGTAGGAGGAAGATGAGGACGTGATAGATGTTTTGGGATGACGTGGGGGAGAGGGATAACAGTTGGGAACATATAGAATAGGTTAGGATTTAAAACAATTGATTTGGTCTCCTCATTTTTTTAATTAAAAGGTTTGATTCCTATTAAAAGCAACGGCATGTGATATTTGGTTAGGTTTGTTTAAAAAATTTTGATTTTCAATTAAGAATTCTAATTCAAGTTTTATTTTTATTTATTCTTATCAAACGTGAGTTTTTTTTCCTTAGATTGGGTTTAGAATTAGTGCTAAGATTAGAAACGTGCCAGCCCATTCAAAATTTCGTTTTTTTACTAAAAATAAATATCTTAACTTTGTAATGTATTAAGCAATTTGAACCCTTGATATCCGAAAATTGTAAACAAAATACCGGGGCGATCGCGCCTCCGAGAGGGTCATGAATACGGGGTTCGGTCGCGCGTCGGAACTACGAAATTACAATAATATAACCAAATACGAAAAAACGCACACGAATCAACATACGCACGAAATACGTACGACCGGAAGTGGCCGTTACATCCTACCCACCTTAAGAAAAGATTCCGCCCTCGGAATCTACATCTACTAATGCTCAGGAAACAAAAGCGGGAAGCGCTCTCTCATGTCTTCCTCACGCTCCCAGGTAGACTCCCCAGGGGAACCATGACACCACTGCACTCGAACCAAGTCGACGGGCTTATTCCTCAGCTGCTTCTGCTGTCGGTCCAGAATCTCAACTGGTTACTGGTCATATGTAAGATCCGGTCGAACCGTGATCTCCGAGAAATCCACAGCATGGGACGGATCACTGACGTATCGACGTAACTGAGATACGTGAAACACGTCGTGAACTCCCTCCAGTGAGGGTGGCAATGCCAAGCGATAAGCCACAGCTCCAACTCTCTCCAGGATGTCAAACGGCCCAATGTACCTCGGACTCAGCTTGCCTCTCTTTCCAAATCGGATAACTCCGCGATTCGGAGAAATCTTCAGAAAAACATGGTCTTCAGGCTGAAACTCCAGAGGCCTCCGTTTAGCATCTGCCCAATGCTTGAAACGGTCCTGCGCAATCCTTAGCTTCTCCTGGATGTTCCTCACAACATCCACAGCTTCCACGATCATCTCAGGCCCCAACAGCTCCCGATCTCCAACGTCATCCCAGCTCAGTGGCGATCGACATTTCCTCCCGTATAGCGCAGCGAATGGTGCCATGCCAATACTCGCCTGGAAACTGTTATTATAAGAGAACTCTACCAGATGTAGATGGTCCTCCCACGAACCCTTGAAATCCAACATACACGCCCTCAGCATGTCCTCCAAGATCTGAATCGTCCTCTCGGACTGGCCATCCGTCTGTGGATGGTACGCCGTGCTGAAACTCAGACTCGTACCCAAACTCTTCTGCAGACTGTGCCAGAACTGAGACGTGAATCTCGTGTCTCTGTCCGACACGATACTCACAGGGACTCCGTGCAGTCGAACAATCTCCTGCACGAACACGTTACATCACTAACTATTCTAGGAAAAGGAAATAGAAATGGAAAGTAAAAGGATTTACCTCCATATATCTCCTCGCCAGTGCCTAAGTGGACTGTCTTACTCGGAACGGAATAAAGTGCTTGGATTTGGTCAATCGGTTTACGATCACCCAAATCGCGTCATTCTGCTTCGGACTCCGAGGTAGTCCAGTCACGAAGTCCATAGTGATGTGTTGCCACTTCCACTCCAGAATCGAAAGCGGTTGTAGCAACCCCGCCGTACGCCGATGCTCCGCTTTCACCTGCTGGCAAACCAAGCACTTGGCCACACTCTGAGCCACGCTCCTCTTCATCCCATGCCACCAGAAATTCAAACGAAGATCTGTGTACATCTTGGTACCACCAGGATGCACAGAATACGGCGAACTGTGTGCCTCAACCAACAACTCCTCTCTGACATCTCCCGCAGGCACACACAACCTGGCTCCAAACCTCAGCGAGCCATCCTTGTGAATCACGAAATCAGTCCGCAGACCCGCTTCCACCATCTCTCGAATCTTTACCAACTTCGGGTCACCACTCTGCCCAGCCTTGATTCGATCCACGATCGTCGACTGTATCTGCATACACATCAACGAAGAAGTCTCTCCAGGCAGAACCACCTCAACTCCAGACTCACAAAAATCCTGCTGCAATCTCCATTGCGAAGTCAACAACATCACCGCCGGAAGTCTGCTCAGCGCATCTGGAACCACATTCACCTTGCCAGGGTGATACTGCAAATCAATCTCATAATCAGCCATGAGCTCCAACCATCGACGATGTCGCATGTTGAGCTCCTTCTGTGTAAAAATATACTTCAAGCTTTTGTAATCGGTGAAGATCTTCACCTTCTCACTCAGCAGGAAGTGCCTCCAAATCTTGAGCGCAAACACGACCGCAGCCAACTCCAAGTCGTGCGTCGGGTAATTCTTCTCATGTGTCTTGAGCTGACGCGAAGCATATGCAACCATGTGCCCATGCTGGTGCAACACACAACCGAGACCCTTGCCAGAAGCATCACAAAAGATCTTGAATCCTCCACTACGATCAGGCACTGCTAGAACCGGTGCAGTCGTCAATCTCTCCTTCAGAACAGAAAAAGCCTCCTCACAAGCATCGGGCCAAACAAATGGTACATCCTTCCGCGTCAGTCTGGTCATCGGCTCTGCAATACGGGAGAAGTCCTTAATAAAGCACTGATAGTAACCTGCAAGACCAAGGAAACTCCTGATCTCAGACGCTGACTGCGGAATCGGCCACTCTCTGATAGCCTTGATCTTCTCCGGATCCACGGCTATGCCATCTCCTGATACCACGTGTCCAAGAAAAGCCACTCTATCCAGCCAGAACTCACATTTCGAATACTTGGCATACAACCGATGCCTCCTTAGAATCTCCAATACTGTCCTCAAGTGCGACGCATGCTCCTCCTCTGACTTAGAATAGATCAGAATGTCGTCAATGAAAATAACGACAAACTTATCTAAATAGTCATAGAAGATCAAGTTCATCAGGTTCATAAAAACTGCGGGTGTGTTGGTTACACCGAAAGGCATAACCACGAACTCGTAGTGACCATACTTCATCCTGAACGTCGTCTTCGGAATGTCCTCCTTCCTCACCTTCAGCTGGTGATATCCGCTCCTCAGGTCCAATTTGGAAAATACTCTCGATCCTCCCAGCTGATCAAAAATATCATCAATCCGCGGCAATGGGTACTTATTCTTGATAGTCACAGCATTCAGCTCCCGATAATCCACGCACATGCGAGGCGAACCGTCCTTCTTCTTCACCAGCAGGACCGGTGCTCCCCACGGAGACACACTGGGATTTATGTAACCCTTCAGAAGAAGCTCATCCAGCTGCTTCCGCAACTCCTCCAATTCCGCTGGAGCCATACGATAAGGTGCCTTCGAAATAGGCTGCGCTCCCGGAATCAGGTCAATCGAAAACTCTAGAGCTCGATCAGGCGGCAGACCAGACATCTCCTCGGGGAAGACGTCATCGAATTCACGCACCACAGCAGGCCTACCCAGCTCCATCAGCATAGCCACAGCCTCCACCGGCTTGGCCCGAAACCTGACCGGACCAAGCGAACTGCCACCACGGCTGAACTCAAACACCGGATGTCCGGGAATCTCGAACACCACCTTCTTCCTCCGACAGTCGATCGTAGCATAGAAGCTCGCAAGCCAATCCATCCCAAGCACTGCATCGTAATTGATGATGTCGTGGACAATAAAGTCAGCATACAGCTCGTGTCCACAGACCACCAACGGACAAGAATTGCACACACGATGCACCGAAATCACACCATTCCCTGTGACGATGTTCCAACTCTGGGGAAGAGAGGAAGTCGATAAGGAATGCCTCTCCACGAAGCTCCGATAAATGATGCACATGGATGCACCAGAGTCAAAGAGAACTCGTGCAGGAAAAGCGCAAACCAAAATCACACCTAACAGACAGTCTAACAATCAAATTCTATTCTAGCAATCAAACATATGCAAATAACTAATCATATCTAACAACCAAACTAACTAAGAAAGGAACAGCTAGTTAGAAAGTTACCTGTGATAACCTCATCCAGCGTCTCGGTCTCAGCAGCAGTCATCAAAAACGCCTGTCGTCTCGGCTGGACAGCCTGCTGAAACGCCTGCCTCTGTGGAACGAGAGGCGCCCCACGACCAGCAGTAACACGTGCCCTCTGCTGCAACGGCTGAGCTGCAACAGGTGCCCTCCACGGCTGCTTCGACCTCGGGCAATCCTTCATGGTGTGCGCAGGATCACCACAAACTAAACACTGCCCCAGCATCTTCCGGCACTGATCCTTGATATGCCCCGTCTTGCCACAGAAATTGCAAGTCTTCAAAGTAGAAGGTCCTCCGGGCCTCTTGAACTGCACAGGCTGGTTGGGCCCATGCCCCGGTCTCACCACTGCTCTGGCCTGCTCCATCGGCCTATTCCCAGCGCCAGAAATCTGTCCCCTCTTCTGATTCACAATCCTTTCCTGCCTCTTCGCCGCAATCAGGACCTTCTGGTAAGTCTCCGCATCGGAAGAAGTGACATAGCTCTGCAGATCCAATGAAAGCCCCTGCAGAAACCTCTGGGCTCTCTCCTCAGCATCCTGCACCATCTTCGATGCAAAACGACTCAGCCTCGTGAATTCCTGGTGGTACTGATCCACCGTCAAATTCCCCTGCTTCAAGTCAATGAAGCGCTGAGCCATCTCCCTCCTGGCGGCCTTAGGAAAATATTCCTCATCAAACCTGGACTTGAAGGTAGCCCAAGAAATCGGCTCCTCCAGCAACTCCTCCTCGGCATCCCACCAGTTCCGCACGTTGTCCTTCAGCTGCCGCTTCGCCAGATCAACCCATCCAGTCGGGTCGACCTTCGACATCTTCAGATTGTCTTCCATGTTCCTGGTCCACTCATCTGCAGCCAGGGGTCCCTCGGTCCCATCGAAGTAAGCGGGACCCAGCTCCCGAAATTGCTTCGCTCCGGACTCGAAGCGAGGGGCAGCCTGGACAACCGGCGCTGCACGAGCAGGCGGAACATTCCGGACAGTCTGCAGAATTCCTTGCTACACCTGCATCATCTGATGCATCATCCTCATCATCTCCCCGGTGGTGGGCTCTCGGTCCGGCTCCTGGTCGCGAGGGGGCACACCACCACCACCACGGGTATTCCGTCTCCCAGCCATCTATTGACACAGGAAAACGAAACAAATCAGACTCTTTGCCTATGACACGGTGTTGAATTTTTGTTTATTGGACTTGCTATAATTCTTATTGTCATTCTGATTAAGTCACAGTTACAGAAAAATTGGACCTGCATGGGCCACCAAAGAAACTTGTCACGCCCCGCTTCCCAAAAACGTGGGGGCGAAGCGTGAGAAGGTCCGCTCAGACTTGAGGCTACGAAGCCACAAGTCCGATAAGCGTCAAAAAATACGAAGCAGCAGGTCCCTGTAATGTGACTCAGAACAACAATAACAATAATAGGAAAAGAGAGAGACAATACTATAACATTATTCCAACTCATAGTCCAACAAAAGTCCAACAACCAGAAATGCCACCAGGCAACAAAAGAGTCAAAAGCAAAAGGCCTAGCATGGCCAACAGAATCTAACAAAACGGTGCTACTCACCGACAACCACAGCTAACAAAAGAAGAGTACGGGAGGTCTCTAAGATTGATCACCGGTGTCCTTGTACTCCACGTCACCAACAGGTTCGGGCACGAACTCCACGAACTCGTCACTCTCCGCAACTGTCTCTGGCTCAGCAACTAACATGCGTCACCCAAAGAGAAGGGGCACATGTCAGCAAGTCTAAAAAGACTTGTGCAAGGAAACTATAAAAGTAAAGCAACCTAACAGTTCTAAAGTAAAGTATGACATGGATATAAAATGACAAATGACATAGCATGGCAAGTAAACAAGTAAAAGACAAGTACTTGAATTGTAATCGCGTCGTGCACAGAGATTCAGTCCTTTGGCTAGAGTGGCTGTACGGGCCAACTCCTATACTCAAGTGACCGTTTATCCCTACCCCTCCACGTGTGTCGAGCCAGGGCATTACCCCCGAACACAGAATGCTCGCTTCTGGATCACGAGCCAGGAAGTGTTTTAACACGGATGGCGTAGGGTTATGCCCGCATAACGGGTGCCTAGCCGGTAACACGGAAACATGGATTGTACAAGTAGTGTAGCGTGTGCTACGATGCAAGTTTAACTAGGATGACATGTACGATGCAATGCATGGCAGTTAACAATTCAAATGCGTACAGTTAAGGAATTTAAACATGACAGATATCATTACATAACTGATATGGCAAGGTGTCGGATCTAGCTTCGTTGTCAAGCTAGATCGCAAAGTTGCGCCTAGATCGCTATCATTTCACGATCTAGTCTCTTTCACGCTAGTACAAGGAATTGGCCTAGAAACATGGCCTAAAGAAGTGTTGGCAAGTTTCACTTGCCTGTTTTGACGATTTCAGATGTCCACGTGATCACGATGAAAGGCGTATTATATCTGCATTAATGGTTTTAAAATATTAACTAACGAGTAATATAAAAATTTACTTACAACACATTTTTCATCTAATATTGCTTACTGCTAGCATACATATTCTTATGTACCCAAACTCCTCACTTCCTTACTGTTACATATATATATAAAGTAGTACTAGTATTATTATAATAAGAGAATATTGTAAGATACTGATACCAGGTGGTAACCTATATGTTTATTTAATATCATAGGTATAGTTCACTCATTAACATGTGTACTGAGCAACCTATAAGAACTCACTGTTTCCATAACATCACATTAAACTGTTATATATGTATTTATTAATATTTCTATGATAAAACAAGACGAAAGCATGCTAAGTGTGTTGGTGTTAGTCATTAGAGATGGGCGAAAGACCAAACTAGCAGTAAACAAAAATGTTGAGCCATTAGATCTTTCTTTCCTTATGAACTACATTTGTTAATGTTGGAGTTGTTCGTGAAGGGTACAGATTCATCTAGTATCAATATACCATGTAAACTTACGCATAAACAATTATACCCACTTTAAAAAAATAAGTCTTGTTATGAATACCCTCCAACCAGCACTGAAATTATAAGACGGCCTGTTATAACTTTTCCTAGGATTCTGTTTACTCTGTCCTCTAAATGCATGGGTAGTACTGATACCCAAAGTCTCTTACTGAAAGATAAACAAACAGATGCTACGAGAATTTGTACCGAGGTATATATAACTTGCACACACTTAATTAATAATAAGCTAACCTTACAAACAGCTAACTGTGGATGTTATAGGTTATTAATTAACATAACTTACTAACCTAGGCTACAAGTATTATTAAGATAATTCTCTATCATATATCCCAGCTAAAGAAATACACGGTTGCATGGGAGTGATATCATAAAGTGATACATCTTACTATCGCATGGGTTGATAACATATGTATATCTTTAACATGTTAAACATCCGTGTTAAGCTAACCTACCAATTCTTCCTTATTCCACTAATTTAAAACATCTTAGATGCCAGCATACAGAAGACTTGAGCATGCAAGGTTGGAGTATACGGTTCATAACCTATAACTAATTTTTAACTCATTTTATAAGCTTTGCATGCATGAGTACACATATGCCATTCCCCTTCATATTGCTATCATCTATAATATTTATTCCAATGAAAAAGACAGAGGCTTACATGTTAAGGCGCCTCGGCGTTTGCTCGCAGGTGGAGCGGCAACGGCGACGACTCGTCGGGGTGAGGAAGGCGCGGTGCTGGGAATGGCCGGAGAGTGTTGTGCGGCTATCGGGCTACGGTGAAGATGAAGCAGGCGGCCTGGAGTTGATTCGTGCGTGGAAGCGATGGCCGGAAGGTAGTCGGGAGGGGAAAGAGTGGAGGTACAGGCGGTTTGCGGCCTCGGGGGTTGCGCCGCCTGGAAGAGAAGAGGAGCAGGCTGCGTGTGGAGGAGGACGCCGGTAGGAGGAGGGTTAAGTCTTCGGCGGTTTCAGAGGGGAGGACAGAATTGAAGGGTCGGTGGTTTGAGCGCCGCTGCTCTCGCCTTCGAGAACCAGCAAGGAGGGGCTTTCAAAGAACTGGGGTCTAAGGAGAGCTGGGCGCAAGAACAAAGCCTATGTTCTCTTTGTTTAGATTTTGACTAGGTTTTTATTAGATAGGGCAGGGGTTTCTCTGTTTTTAAAAATAAAAACACTGGGTTCTCTTGTGTTGTGATGGGAGAGAGTGCCTGTTGCTTTTTGTAGAGTAGGTTGTAGGAGGAAGATGAGGACGTGAGAGATGTTTTGGGATGACGTGGGGGAGAGGGATAACAGTTGGGAACAGATAGAATAGGTTAGGATTTAAAACAATTGATTTGGTCTCCTCATTTTTTTAATTAAAAGGTTTGATTCCTATTAAAAGCAACGGCATGTGATATTTGGTTAGGTTTGTTTAAAAAATTTTGATTTTCAATTAAGAATTCTAATTCAAGTTTTATTTTTATTTATTCTTATCAAACGTGAGTTTTTTTTCCTTAGATTGGGTTTAGAATTAGTGCTAAGATTAGAAACGTGCCAGCCCATTCAAAATTTCGTTTTTTTTACTAAAAATAAATATCTTAACTTTGTAATGTATTAAGCAATTTGAACCCTTGATATCCGAAAATTGTAAACAAAATACCAGGGCGATCGCGCCTCCGAGAGGGTCATGAATACGGGGTTCGGTCGCGCGTCGGAACTACGAAATTACAATAATATAACCAAATACGAAAAAACGCACACGAATCAACATACGCACGAAATACGTACGACCGGAAGTGGCCGTTACAACCCAGCTCACACGGTCTTCCAACCGATCTCTCATTGGTTCACCCGACCGGTTCGCATGGAGCAGATACGGCCATTGTTTGATACGTCTCTCCCGATCGGTTGAGTGGTCACACGATCGGGTGAGGCCTTGTTTCCTGTAAAAATTTACAAATGGCCTAAATTTCTCGACAGATGATCCCGCATCTGGATTTAATTATTAAAATAAGAAAAATAAAGCAAATAATAATCCTAAAAACAAAGATAAAAGTTTAGAGCATGGGTTGCCTCCCATGAAGCGCTTTTGTTTAACGTCGTTTGCTCGACGCCCGTAAATGATATTCAAGGTGGACAGGGTGATGCCCTAAAATCAACATCGCTTCAGATTCAGAGTTGGTGTCCTTCGGTGTCATCGGTGGTGACAAGAAAACTTGCTCGACGACCCTCCCTCCATTGATAGGATCCGGAGGCTTCTCCCTTATATTGGCGTTTACCACCACTCGTTTCAAGATCCAGATCTCCTCTCCAGTGAGCCCTATGGGCTCTTTCCCTTTCCTCCTCGTCGGAGGATCTTTTTGAAATCCGGGAGGGACCGTGTGTGCCACATCCGCTTTCCCAGCAACATCATATTTCTTCAGGCCGAAGTGTTCTTCTAAGTCCCCCAAGCTATCGGGGGGATTTCTTGAAAGAATTTCCCAGGATCTTGCTTCCACAACTCTCTCTTCTTCTAACTCCAGCATATTACATCTTGGATCATCCGGGGGATTGGGGTGCTTCATTGACAACCCTAAGTCAAACTCGACTTTTTCGTTGCCGACGTTAAGGGAAAGCTTCCCATTCTTCACATCTATTAAAATGCTGGCAGTGGCCTTGAAAGGCCGTCCAAGGATGATGGGGGTGTGCGTATCTTCAGGCATGTCCATGACGACGAAGTCCACTGGCACATGCACCCCACTTACGTTGACATGGAGGTCATCTACAACCCCCACTGGATATTTGACCGATCGGTCTACAAGCTGTAAGGTCATACCGGTGGGCTCCAAGTCACCCATCCCTATCCTCTTATACAGTGACAGGGGCATCAAACTGACGCTCGCTCTAAGATCGACGAGTGTGCGATGGATCTTTACCTCCCCGATCGCACAAGGGATAGAGAAGCTCCCCTGGTCTTTAAGCTTAGGCGGATTTGCTCTCTGAATGAAGCGCTGCATTCCTCCGTTAATACGACCTTCTCCTTTCTCGACCCTCCTGTAACCAAATCCTTTAGAAATTTTGCGTAGGAGGGAATCGTCTCGATAGCTTCGAGGAAGGGGATTTGCAAGCTTAGATCCTTGACCATGCCAAAGAATTTGCCATACTTTTCGTCTATATTGGCTCAGGCTAGCCGTTGTGGAAAAGGCACAACGGGCTTGAACACTTTGAGGCTCCCTTCCTCGTTTTTCTTCTTCTCCTCTTCAGGGACTCCCTCCGGAGTCGTTTGCTTTGGCGACGAAGCACCGTCGTCATTCAATTTTTCAATTGGTCGCTCTACGACCAACTGTGCTTCTGGTTCCTTGGGGGCACTCTTGTGGGGATTTGTGTCCCGCTTCTCAATACGATAGAGAACACATTCGCATTCACGTGCGTGAGTGCCAAAGTCTAATTTGCTCCCCTCGGGTTCACTTCAGGTTGTGGCGGTAATAGATTTTGCGACCTTTGAAGGTTCGCCACTTGTAACCCCAGCTGGGTTACTTGGTCAGTGAGAGCTCTCTGCCCCATCTCCAGCTTCAAATTGATCTTCTCCTGATTGGTAATGTATTGAGTCAAGAGGGACTCAACCGGAGAGATGGCCCTCTGATGGCCATATTATTGCCGCTGCTGCTGCTGCTGCTGAATGGGGTGCTGATTCCTGGGAGCATATTGCTGATACTGTTGTGGAGGCTGCTGTTGCAGAAACTGCTGCTGAAACTGCTGCTGCTGAGGCCTAGTCGGCTGATATATTAGCTGATGTTATTGCTGAGGAGGCGGCTGCTGATACGGTGCCCGGTAACTAAGGTTGGGGTGGTTCCGGTTGTTTGGAGAGTAGGCCGGATTGGAGCTAGTCCATGGTAGGTACGGTGCATTTCTCATAGGATTATAGAATAGTACGATCGCTTGGTCCAATGGTGGTGAGATGTCACCACCCTCGAAGTCCCCTATGACCTCTGCTTCCACCACCGCAATATGTTGTGTACCGGTACCACCGGCTCCTACCATCAGCGCGGAGATCTGGGTCGACATCAAGTCAAACTTGCTGGATAATTTGTCGACATCCTCGACCCTGTGGATACCCCCAGATCTAGGTGTGGCTCTCTCGTCACACCACCGCTCATTGTTTGATGGCATATTTTCTAGTATGTTCTCGGCATCTTCTTCACTTCTGGACATGAAGGACCCCCAAGCCACGTCATCCATCGAAGACTTCAAGTCATCACTTAGTCCATTATAGAACAGATTAATTATCTGCCACTTCGGAAGCTCGTGATGAGGGCATCTTCGCTGCATCTCCTTAAATCTTGTCCAAGCTTCATGTAGGGACTCATGGCTGGCTTGGGAGAAGGAGGATATCTCACTCCTCAGCTTCATGGTCTTCCCTGGAGGAAAGAATTTCGTCAGAAAAGAATTTGAAAGCTTCTCCCAAGTGTTGAACGTATTTGGGTCCTTCCCCCTAAGCCACAGCTTGGCCTTATCTCGCAGAGAGAAGGGGAATAGCTTCAGACGGATCGTCTCAGTTGTGACACCATTTATGCGGAAGGTGTCACATTTCTCCAAGAAGGAGTCCAAATGTTCGATGGGGCTCTCCATGGGTGCCCCTGAGAATTGATCCTGCTGGATCCATGTCACTAAGGACGGCTTGAGCTCGAAGCTTTGCGCCGTAATAGCAGGAGGATGGATGGCGGAGGTGGACTCGAGGGAAGGCACCGAGTACCCCAGCAGGAATTTATGAGGTGGGGTGTCTCCCCCATGGCTTCGGACTCTTCTCTTCTTCTCTTTTCGGCGGCAAGACGCCTTAGGGTGGCGTTTATCTCCGGATCAACAGGAATCAAGTCGTCGAGACTCCTTGAACTCCTGCTCATGAAAAGCATCAACTACCCGTGAAGCGAAAAGTGGGAAAGAAACAGATAGAATATAAAATAAAAATAAGAAAATAAAAAGAAGAATGCGAAAATTATCACGAGATAGAGATGAGAGCTAGACTCAAGGGTTCATGAGATCCTAAAATAACAAGCACGTTGCCTCCCCGGCAACGGCGCCATAAAGCTTGACGTCCCCGCGTTTCGCGTGTTTGATGTGTGCAAAAGGAAATTGGGGGCGTGAAATTTAAATATTTATAACCGCAAGCGCATGGTGTTGTAGTGTGGCTTGGGGGTCGAACTCAGGGAGGGGTGGTTGTGCTTGTGTCGGAAAGGACCGGATTCACCCCATGGGTGAGCTAGCCCGAATCGGTAGATGGGTTGTCACAGAAAAAGAATGCAAGGGATAAACAATATAAAGGGGAAACCCGGGACTTCGGTTTCCACCCTATCGTGTGATTCTCACCAATACGGCCGACACATGGGATAACGTTCGAAATTAGGGTCTAATGGTGAGACGTTGCCTCAAAGAGTGATACCAGTGTCCCAAGGGCCTGATATTCAGATCGGTGCTCAGGATGATACGCCGGACTTCCTGAGTTCGGTCAGTGGGCATTCCCATGTTCATTAACACTGACCGACTCCGGGAGCACTAAGCTCGCAACGATAACTCCCGACATCTCGTCCTGCCGTTTCCACGCGCTAGGATTCGATGTCTACGCTAAGGGCATGAGCTATGGCTAGGGAGTCAACCGCCAAGTTTATTCCCCCTTGGCCCAACGGTCAAAGGCGGTATTTTTCCCGTCGATGACAATGAAACACCCCGCGTAACTGATAGATTCCTAATCCCTATCGATTTTCTAGTCCTATGGAGACATTAGGGAGAATCCACGAAGGGGTTTCCACCAAAATCCCAGATTTGGGAACTACTCACACATATTTGCTAAAAAGCGATCCAAATGAAAATCGACCGTTAAAACATGATCAGACGTTTGGAATGAAGTAATAGCAAAGAAATTAAGATAATATCAAAGTTTGGTTAAGATCAGAACACTTACAAATAACAAAGAAATTACAGCCGTCACGAGAGAGAAAAACAGCAAAAAAATAACTACTCTCGTTTCTGGAAACCCAGGGCTTCTATATGTAGAAAACGACATCACCCGATCGGGTGAAGAATCACCCGATCAGGTGACCTGCTGCAAACTTCGGCAGCAATCTTCAGAATTTCACCCGGTCAGGCGACACGGTCGGTTGGCGGAAGATGCTCGTCATTTGGATCTTGAGCTCATCGGGTGAACATATCGGTTGATAAATCAACCGATCGGTTGGAATTGTTGCCCAAAAAGACAGAGACTTCAGACGTATTGGCACGGTCTGCTTGCGGTCGGGTGAGCTCTCCGGGTCATCACTTCGAGGAAACGGCAACAAAAGAACCGATCGGGTGAAGATCACCCGATCGGTTGGATTTCAGCTCCAGTTTTCCAAAGAGAACAGTCGGGTTGAACCGGCCTCCAACCCTATCGGTTGACACTCTCGTTGCTTCAGCGGCTGTTCGGGTCGTGCACGCATGCATCACCCGATTGGTTGGCATATCCAACCGATCGGGTGGGGGGCTGAAAGATGGAGATCTTTGTTGATTGACCCCCTGGATCACGTGTGACTCCTCCCGTTGCTCCGGGGACTTATGATATCATCGTTAAACATCCCCTACACTGGCAAACTCCTGCAAACACGTAAAAACACAGAGAAGTGAAAGAAAACAAGAAAATACGAGAAAACGGATACGAGACGGGGGAAAATAACGAAAAAACACAAAAGAAGACATGCGTGAATATATGAAATATAAACGCACGTCCCTGGCCCTCTCCGACGACTGCTCAACCGCCGGCCACTACGCAAACATCAGCAGACCCCATCAACTGTCAAATGCCGCCAGCCCTTTAGAACTCACGCGATCACTGCCGCCCCTCCTTTGCCTCGACTCCAGCCAACCCCCATGTCGCGGCGCACCCCCTCATCTCATTAACCATGCGGCCATCTCCCCTGATGTCCGATCAACCGCCCAGAGCCCCACCTCGACAGTCCACGCACACCACCTCAGATCGGCCTCCTCCACAACTCGGCCTGTCGATCTCCCCTTGCAAAAACTGTCACTGGCCATGTCCTCGACTTTCCGGCCACTCCCCTCTCACCTCTGGCCAGCCTTCCACCTCTTTCTCCCTGTCGATCACCCATTACCGCATCACGTCTCCCATCAAAATGCCGGAGCAACCCACACCCTAGTGGCTAACGTTCACCCTATGAGAACCCCACGGCAACCTCCAAAACTGCTACCCTCTCCCTCTTCCCTAGCAGCCCGGATCCGACCATCTTCCCTATACAGCGCTCTTCATCCATTACCGTGTTCCCCGTTGTGCCGTTACCGTGCACAACCCGACAGCTGGCTGTAGAACATCATACGGCTGCCCTCCCCCTCCGCATCGCTGTTCGGTGATCGTGCCGCTACCCGGTTGATCCTCGTTCATTGTCGCTGTCGTCCGTCGTTGACGCTGATCGCTGTCGTACGGTAGATCGTCGCACGCTTCTGTTATTTCAACCCCTAACATCCTACCCGACGTCAGTGTAGCTCTTGCATCGTGTTAATGTATACCTGAACCATAGGAACCCACACCCGCATGTTAACAAGATAAAAACTGTGTTTTCATTGCTTTGGTAACTCACTAATTGAAGATAATGAATACGGGACTGTAGATTTGGGACGTTTGATTTGGAGCACATATGGAGATCTTGACCATTGTTGAACTGAGACTACTGACGTTGTTCAGGCAAGTGAAACTTGTACAGTACTTGTTTTAGGCCATGTTTTAGGCCATTTTGTAAAATTGTGTAAAAGAGACTAGGTGGTGAAATGATAGTTGCCTAGACGACCATATTTGATCTAGTTTAACAACGAAACTAGATCCGACACCCCCACTTGATCTAGCTTGACAACGAAGCTAGATCCAACACTTTTATCATGCTTTCATTTATGATGCCATGTCATGTTTAAATTCAATTAACGGTACGCACTTTAACTGCTCATTGACATGTCATGTCATGCATCAAAATGTTTCATCGTGATTGCGTAGCACACGCTACAAAAATTGTAACTATTGAGGCCTGGCACCTGCTTTGCGGGCACAATCCTATGCCGTATAGAAAAACACTTCCTGGCTCGTGATCCAGAAGCGAGCGCAATGTTGTTGGGAAACCAAAGCTCGATACACGTGGAGGGGTAGGGTTATGCGATCACGCAGCGTAGAAGTGTGCCCGTACAGCCACTTCAGCTGTAAGGCGTAGACTCTGGGATTGGGGTAGGGTTAAGCTATCACGTAGCGTAGAAGTGTGCATGTATAGCTACTTCAGTAGTAAGGAGTAAACCATGTGCACAATGTGAATGCATGTTTTCATCGTGAAATCGTGATATCTTGTTTTGTAGCTTTTGCTACAAGGTGTCCTGCAAATGTTACCTTTCATGTTCATCTTAAACTGCTGCATTCATGCTCATGTTTAAACTGTTGCATTCATGTCATGTCATCTCCATTATTTTAGAACTGCTAGTTGTACACTTTTACTCTTATGTTTCCTTGCACAAAATTCCTCCGTTTTTCCTTGGGAGAATTTTGCTGACATGTGCCCTTTTCTCGTTGGGTGTCACATGTCAGGTTTTGAGCCTGAATTAGTTGCTGAGGACACAGTTTGCTGACGTCCAGTTCGAGGACCCGGAGTTCTACCATTAGTCTCAGCTGGTGACTTTCCTTAGTTGTTGTTTACTTTCTTAGTAGTTGTTGTTAGGTTGTTCGGTGCGTTGCACCCCTCCCTTGTATTAGTTTCGGCCATGCTTAGGCCTTCTTTTCAGGCTCTGTACTTTACTTTATGACTATCTCTGTGATGTTTGGAATAAAAAAATCTGTGGATGTTGAATGTTGGATAATTTTATTTGTCTATTCCTTATTATTATTGTCGTTGTTCCGTCGTAATGCAAAGAACCTGATAATGGATTAAATTACTAGACGCTTCCCAGACTGTAGCTTCACAGCTCCAAGTTTGAGCGGACCTCTTCACATCTCGCCTTCCATACTTGAGAAGCAGGACGTGACAGGTTTTAGTGGTGGCCCATGCAGGTCCTCTTTGCATCTGTGAAATATCGGGACAACAATAATGATAACAACATCCATTAAATTATTCGGGACATTTAAGTCATAATTTGAGTCTAACCTGAATGTTTTTCCTGTCTTAGATGGTAGGAAGACTTAGATAGATGTCCAAGTTTGATAGGCAGGTGCCTTCGTCAAGATTAAGTTGTACTCGTCTTAGGTTGCCTTAGTAATCTCTCACCCAGCCCTGACCATATTAGACTTCTAGTGCTTTTCTTTTAGCAGTTCGTGGAGTCCATCAATTTTGGGCCCATCAGAACGTAATCTTGTTACTCTTAGGACCCCACCCCGAGACCTCTATTACAGTCTAGTCTATTAGAGAGTCTTAGTGTTAAGTTTCTCTTGACCTTTAGTCAATCCGATAATTAGAACCCCTAATTCTATGATTTTCCTGATCATTACACTTCTGTGTTATCGACCGTAGAATCCCATCGTAGCTTTTCATGAATCGTATCCTAGGCGTATTCATCATGCGATCATATTCTTTGCCCTCGATACACATGATCGCCTCATGACGATTATCGTTAATCTTTCGAATCTTCTCCGTTGCAAATCTTGATTCTTTCAAAGTTATTTTCGATTTTCCTTATTAAAAGTTTTTGCTCAGTTTAATTTTTGTTTTTAAACCCCCTTCTTATATATTTAAATTCCTTACTTTTCGATTGAGTTAAAATTCTTTCGTAGATTTTGAAGTCTATTGGTTGTAAGTTTTAATTACTATCTCGTAATCATTTCCTGACCTATATCTTTCGTATTTCAGTTTTAAAACTTTCTAACCATTTTTGATAATTCAATATATGTTTCCTTCCATTTTTATACTACTAAGTTTATTATTATTTTTCCATTTACCGTACATACTTTTAGAATATTTTTCTAAGCTAAATAGAACTTCAATATTTTTTTATATATCAGATCTATGTTCATTGTGCTCATACTTCAAAATTTTTGTATAAACCTATTTTCATTTACCACACGATCACTGCCTCACCCTACTCATTATTTCCTTGTCTAAACACTTTTTCCGTGTTTTAAAATTTTTACCATTGGCTTGCTATTTCTACATATTTTTAAGAGAATATATATATATATATATGATACCACATTTTACACGTATCCTTCTTTCATCTATTTAATTATTTAGAGCAATATTTTTGTCACATCCATCCAGCTATCTCCTTATCCTCGCCCTATCTGAACCCGTTCTTTCCGATCTTGTTTCGTTACGCTAATTGATCTTGGTTTCCTCTCTCTTGCTTAGTCATCCTACTAGTGCTTGTCGTTGCTTATGGCAACTCTAGTTTAGTAGTGGGCCCTTTGGTTTTTGGGATGTAGTCGTGGTGCATGTATATAGGTAGAGTGTGTGGACCTGTATGAGTGTGCTACCCTAAGGATATTAATGATTGTCTCTTGTGTTATATATGTATGCTCAGTGTTATTCGTGATATATATATATATGAAGTTGTATGAATGATGGTATTTATATGTGAGGATAGCTATACCACTTTAGGGAGGTCTGCGTATATTAGATTTAGTGTTGGAATATCTACTAGTAGATTATATGGTTTGAAGATACTTGTAAATTCTTGATATATAATATACTAGTAAGTCATGTGCATGTTAAGTGTAATGATAATAGGTGTGCTTATAATTAAGTGTGTAGGCATATTATATGATTTATATGTTAGTACGTGTGAGCATGTGCTCGTACGTTTATATGAAAGTGCTTGGCCATGAGTAGATATGTCCTTACTAAATGAATATGTGTGATATACGTACGGTAATAGGGTTATAATGTCATGCCCCGCTTCCCAAAAACGTGGAGGCGAGAGGTGAGAAGGTCCGCTCAGACTTGAAGCTACAAAGCTGCAAGTCCGATAAGCGTCAATAAACAATAATAGCAGGTCCTTGCAATTGCAATACGAAACAAAGATAATAAAAGAAAATGAGACAAGAGATACTCTCAGAATATCCATAAAAATAAATTCCAACATCGCAGAAAAGCCACCAAGCTAAAAGAAAAGAGTCTAAAAGAGGCCCCAGCATGGCCAACAAAAGTACAAAGTACGAAAACGAAGTAATGGTGCTATGCACCGACAACTAACAGCAACCTAAACAAAAGCAACTCAGAACAGTCTCTAAGACTGGTCACCGGTGTCCACGAACTCCTCGTCAAACGTAGGCTCAGGCTCAGCGTCAGTAAACACCTCGTCCTCAACAACTGTCTCTGGCTCAGGGTCTAATATGTGACACCCAAAAGAGTAAGGGGCACATGTCAGCAAGTCTAAAAGACTTGTGCAAGGAAACTGAAAGTACAAGTAAAAGCAACCTAGCAGTTCTAGCATGATGCAATGACATGGCAGTTAAAGTATGAGTGCAACAAGTAAAGTAAAGCAAGTACAAGAGGACAATTAGCATGGCATGGCAAGAGTAGCAACTACTATCAATCACAAGTCATGTTTTCAAGTCGGGCACAGAGTTCACGCCTTACAGCTGAAGAGGCTGTATGGGCACACTTCTACGCTGAGTGGTCGCTCAACTCTACCCCTCCACGTGTATCGAGCCAGGGCCTTACCCCCGAACGGGAATGCTCGCTTCTAGACCACGAGCCAGGAAGTGTTTTTCATGTTGGCATAGGGGTGCACCTAGCTCGGGACAAGCAAGTACAAGTATGTAGCGTGTGGTACGAATGCAATATTCAATGCATGGATGACATGACATGGCAAGTAGTAAAGCGTACAGGTAAGGAAAGTAAACATGACAGTTTAGTATGCATGATCAACAAGTTAAAGAGTTGGATCTAGCTTCGTTGTCAAGCTAGATCAATTTAGGTGACGGATCTAGTTTCGTTGTCAAACTAGATCAAGTAGGCGTCTAGCCAGCTATCATTTCACTGACTAGTCTCTTTTACCCTAAAAACAAGGAGTGGCCTAAAAACATGGCCCTACACAAGAGTTGGCAAGTTTCACTTTCCTGCAAGTATCACGTCTGAGCACACCGACCAACGAGTCCAAAATCACAATTATCCTACGTGCACAAGTCCACCGGCATACATCGGTTTTATTAATCTTGATTAGTGAATTATAAAACATTTAAAAATACTTTAAAACGTTGATTTTAATCTTGATTAGCTTGCAATAGGTTGGGGGTCCTAGGGGTGCAAAGCGTTACCTCAACACGACGCGAAAGCTACATTGGCGTCGGGTAGCGACGTCAGGGATTGGAATAAAAAGATCGCGCTCCAAGTCCTGATTCCAATATAGATTCCTCGTTGGAAAGTTCAGAGCATCAACCGGAGCGACGAGTCCAGATTCCAAAGCTAGCACGTGCGACGATGGGCTACGACGTGTCGCAACATCGTACACAGCAAATCGTCGGAGAGAAAGCACCTAGGTGGGGCCCACAGTAGTCCTAGGGACCAATAGGGGACCCACAATACCTCTGGAGAACTTGGGGGGCCCATGGTGGCAAGTGGTGCGACGGGTGCGGGGTTGCGACGAATGGATCTCGGTCGTACACAGCCAATGCGGGGACTTGGCTCGGTCAGACACAAGGGAACGGGCTTGCACAGCGCAGCGGTCGGTGCGGGCCTTGGTTCTCTCGGTCCAAGCGGAGCAGACCGTCGGTCGGGCGCCTTGGATGCGGGAGAACGGAGCGCTACAACGTTGCAACGGTTGTAACGTTATGGGCTTCGGTCGGTGCGGGCGATCGGCTCGGTCAGACACAGCGCTGAGCGGGGGAACGAAGCGGGGGTCGATGCGGGGCGCTGTGCGGTGCGGGGATGCGGCGTGAGCGGGGAAATCTCTCGGTCTGACCGAGAGATTCTCTCGGTTGGAGCGGGAGAACGGAGCGGAGCGGTGCAGCGGCTACAGTTCGGGGGCGGCTAGCGGTCTGAGCGGGGGAACGTGCCTTGTTTCCTCGGTCGTGCGGAGAGATGGCTGTCGCAACGTTGCGACGATTCGTCGCAACGTTGCGACGATTCGTCGCAACGTCAAATTTGAGTTTTGAAAGCGGCTAGGGTTATTTTCTTACGAAAATATGTCTTCCTAAAGGTTGTTTATATAGTGTAGATGGGTTGACTAGGTCTAGGGCTAATCCTAATGGGATTAGAAGTTCAAAAATATTTAAAATTCGTATCTCACCCTCTCCAACTCGCACAAGGATTTGATGCGGTCCAAATGAGCTGAGATTTGGCTCAAAAATATCTGGAAGTATTTAGAACCTAATAAAATTTTATTTGGCCGAAAATAATTTAAAACTTAATTATTAAAAATATTATAAACCTTGTTAAAAATATAAAAGTGGTCAAATAAACTCCAAAAATTATGAAGTAAATATCGGGGTCATCGTGGCGACGAAAGGAAGCTAACTAAGAAGACGGATCTCAATTCCGACGTCGGACGATGAAACTAAAAATAGAAACGTCTCCCGTCAAAAGTGAGAATCACAACGTCTCATCGAATAGGATTAAATTGTGGAAAAACGACTCGAGAAATGTCGTTCCAAATTAGTGCCACTATTTAATACACTCAGAGACGTTCACAATGGCATATCACACAAAATTATTCACAAACAAATAAAGTCTAAAATAAACACGTGCACGGCCAAAAGCACGTGCACGAACAAAGTACAACGCAAATCGACCGTTACATATAAATTTTGTTTGGTATTGCTTGCCTTTACAGGATGTTGTTTGTGTGCATGTATACCATGAGGTATACACGATTATTGTATGTCTTAACTATGTATGGATAAGTATATGTATTAGTATACTAATTATATGTAAAATTGCTATGATGTGAATATATATATTATAGGTATGTGGCTATATGGTACATGTAAAATTGCTATGATTGTAATATTATTATGGTATGTATGTGGTGTTGGTATAGGTATAAATATCGTGTTATGTATATAGAGTATTCTGATATGGGTTTTGAGTCTCACTCAAGCTTAAGTGGATATACTCTAAGTTTATTGTTACATATGTCTATGGTTTGCGTATAGTACTATGAATGTAGTAATGGATGATGTATATGTAGTGATAGGATTGGTTGTGCCTGGTTATGTTACGCACATGATTGTGGGTGGCTATACCATTATATAGTTATAGGTGTTGGTCTGGTGATATAGTTATTTACTAAGGTTTTACAGGTTGAATGTATATCTGTTAGCTAAACCTGGTGTGTAGAATGTGCTAAGTATATAGTGGTATGAAAGAATGTTATATTAGCGTGTGTGGGTATGCACCATGCACGTGTAAGTATGTGCTTAGTTATAGGTATTGGTGATTATGGTATGTGTGGTGTGTCTTGAATATAGTTATAGGACTGCATGTGATGTGAATATATGGTGAAGTATCTGCATGCATTTGAATGACTATAAATTTGTGAGATTATAGTAATGGTGGATGTATATTTGATATAATAACCATGATTTAATATTGTGTGGTGTGATTACATGTGTTGATATGTTTGGTGTTGGATGTATACTAGGAGATATATGGATTAGTCACCTGTGTTGTTGTGCATAGGTAGTTATCTAAACGTGAGTACTACGATCACATTTGATGATGTGAAACTGTTTGTTATGTATGTATGTGTACCTTGGTTGTGATAGTGTGCGATAGCTATATAAAGGATGTACGTAACTATATAAATGATTGAAGTACGTGTATGAATTTGACTATCTATGATAGGTATAAGTATAGAATGTGCGTAAATATATACATGTTCAAAGTATAAATGTTTGATTATCTCGTGCATATATGAGCACTTGTAGTGACTATATCTGGTTTGAATTATAATGTGATATGATTGGGATAGTTACTAGAGTGGCTAGATATATTTTAGTTAGAAAGTCTGAGGACGGACTTTATTCTAAGGTGGGTAGGGTGTTACGGTCGCTTTTCGATCGTACGTTTTTCGTGCGCGTACTTTTGTTCGTAGCATATTTATTTTGACCTCTTCTTCTATCCGAACCGTATGATTTGATATATCATTGTGACCCTCTGAGAGAATACTTATTTGTGGGATTTTTCGTGAACGTCATTTCACGGATCATTCTCCCACAAATTAGCTTTGTTTGAACGGGTGTCGTAACTTTAGAATTCGTCCTTTGACCTCTTTATTTTTAGTGCCATCTTCCTTTACCCTAGCCAGTGACCAATCATCATAGCCTCGATTCTTTCGTCGACACGGTCGTCCCTGTATTTTTATTATATTTTTCGGACACAATATGGTTGGCCTTTCACACTAATTAATCGCTTTTATATTGTAATTTGCCTAGCTTATCCCTAATTTGAAACCTTAATCAATTCTTGAACAAATCACTAAGGGTTTCATGCATAACTCATGAAACAATTCCCTAGCTATTCGCCACCCTTTATTTAACTATTTCCACCCCCTCCCTCTCATATACTCTCACCTCCACCCATAGTGCACCCCTTTTCAACTAGTGTTAGCAAAAGCCCTAGGTTTCACATTCCCTTCACACGAAGACACAACCCAGCTACCACCAACTAGGAACCCACGCATCTCACGCCCCCCTCCTCTCAACCTCGCCGTCGGCCACCTTGGCCTCCCCTCGCCGGTCCTCTCTGACAACTGCTTAACCACTGGCCACCACGCAAACATCAGCAGCCCCATCAACTGTCAAACGCCGCCAGCCCTTTGGAACTCACGTGATCGCTGTCACCCCTCCTTGCCTCGACGCCGGCCAACCCTACGGCCAACCCCCACGTCACGGCGCACCCCCTCATCTCATCAACCCTCCGGCCATCTCCCCTGCTGTCCGATCAACCGCCTGGAACCCCACCGCGACAGCCCACGCACACCACCTCAGATCGGCCTCCTCCACAACTTTGACTGTCGATCTCCCCTTGCGGAAACTGTCACCGGCCATCTCCTCGACTTTCCAGCCACTCCCCTCTCACCTCCGGTCAGCCTCCCACCTCCTTCTCCCTGTCGATCACCCATTGCCGCATCACGTCTCCCATCAAAACTCCAGAGCATCCCACACCCTAGTGGCTGTCATTCACCCTATGAGAACCTGCGGCAACCTCCAAAACTGCTACCCTCTCCCTCTTCCCTAGCATCCCGGATCCGACCATCTTCCCTATACAGTGCTCTTCATCCATTACCGTGTTCCCCGTTGTGCCGTTACCGCGCACAACCCGACAGGAGGCACTGTAGAACGTCGTACAACTGCCCTCCCCTTCGGCATCGATGTTCGATGATCGTGCCGCTACCCGACTGATCGTTGTTCGTTGTCGCTGTCGTCCGTCGTTGACGTCGATCGCTGTCGTGCGGTGGATCGTCGCACGCTTCTGTTATTTCAACCCCTGACGTCGCTACCCGACGTCAGTGTAGCTCTCGCGTCCTGTTAAGGTATACATGAACCATAGGAACCCACACCCGCATGTTAACAAGATAAAAACCGTGTTTTCATTGCTTTGGTAACTCACTAATTGAAGATAATGAATACTGGACTGTAGGTTTGGGATGTTTGATTTGGAGCACATAGGGAGATCTGGACCATTGTTGAACTGAGACTACGGACGTTGTTCAGGCAAGTGAAACTTGCACAGTACTTATTTTAGGCCATGTTTTAGGCCATTTTGTACAATTGTGTAAAAGAGACTAGGCGGTGAAATGATAGTCGCCTAGACGACCATATTTGATCTAGTTTGACAACGAAACTAGATCTGACACCCTACTTGATCTAGCTTGACAACAGAGTTAGATCCGACACTTTTACCATGCTTTCATTCATGCTGCCATGTCACATTTAAATCCAATTAACAGTACGAAATTCAACTACTCATTGCCATGTCATGTCATGCATCAAATTGTTTTATCGTGATTGCGTAGCACACGCTACAAAAATTGTAACTATTGAGGCTAGGCACCTGCTTTGTGGGCACAACCATATGCCATATTGAAAAACACTTCCTGGCTCGTGATCCAGAAGCGAGCACAATGATGTTGGGAAACCAAAGCTCGATACACGTGGAGGGATAGGGTTATGTGATCACGCAACGTAGAAGTGTGCCCGTACAGCCACTTCAGCTGTAAGGCGTAGACTCTGGGATTGGGGTAGGGTTAAGCTATCACGTAGCGTTGAAGTGTGCCTGTACAGCCACTTCAGCTGTAAGTAGTAAACCCTGTACACAATGTGAATGCATGTTTTCATCGTGAAATCGTGATATCTTGTTTTGTAGCTTTTGCTACAAGGTGTCGTGTAAATGTTACCTTTCATGTTCATCTTAAACTGCTACATTCATGCTCATGTTTAAACTATTGCATTCATGTCATGTCATCTCCATTATTTTAGAACTACTAGTTGTACACTTTTGCTCTTATGTTTCCTTGCACAAAAGTCCTCGGTTTTCCCTTGGGAGACTTTTGCTGACATGTGCCCTTTTCTCTTTGGGTGTAACATGTCAGGTTTTGAGCCTGAATTAGTTGCTGAGGACACAGTTTGCTGACGTCCAGTTCAAGGACCAGAGTCCTACCCTTAGTCTCAGCTGGTGACTTTCCTTAGTTGTTGTTTACTTTCTTAGTAGTTGTTGTTAGGTTGTTCGGTGCATTGCACCCCTCCCTTGTTTTAGTTTCGGCCATGCTTAAGCCTTCTTTTCAGGCTCTGTACTTTACTTTATTACTATCTATGTGATGTTTGGAATAAAAAATCAGTGGATGTTGAATGTTGGATAATTTTATTTATCTATTCCTTATTATTACTGTTGTTGTTCCGTCGTAATGCAAAGAACCTGATAATGGATTAAATTACCAGATGCTTATCAGACTGTAGCTTCACATCTCCAAGTCTGAGTGGACCTCTTCACGTCTCGTCTTCCATACTTGAGAAGCGGGGTGTGACACTAGTAAACCACGTACTTTGCTCGGCGAGCATGATCCTTTCTTTTCGCTTCTTTCTCGCGATCAAATCCTTTAGGAACTTAGCATATGACGAGATTTCGATGATTGCATCCAAGAATGGGATATTCAAACTCACACCTCGCAAATACTCCAGAAATTTGATGAGCCTTTTCTCAATCCTTGTCTTTGCCAACCGTTGTGGGTATGGTACCGGTGGCATATAAATGCACTCCCCTTGTTGCTTCTCTACTTCAGAATTTTCACGATCGCTCAGCGTCTTTGGGTCCTCCTCTGCATTGCCCAGTTCCTTATCAACCGAAATTTCTTCCCTCTGCTCCTTAGCTGAATCATGACGGGAGTAGTGTCCTTCACTCCTCTTGTAGTCACCGCCACAACCGCATTGATGTGACCTGTGTTGCTTCGTGGGTTTTGTTCCGGTTGAGCTGGCATTTGTTGATTGTTCTTATTTAGCAATGCGAGTTGATCCGATAATTGTGCCATGACGGTGTTGATGGAATCTTGTTGGGCCGTCAATTTTGCATTAAACTTCTTTTGTTCGGCCATGAACTCTTTAACCCTTGCTTCGTGGTCCGACATTGACGGCGCTTGTGGTGTGTTAGGTGCCCTCCATCTTTGATTGTATCCCTGGGGTCTATTGGGCCCTGCGTGTTGCCTCGCTGGTAGTTTTGTTGTTGGGGTGCTCTTTGTTGATACTGTGGTTGTTGTGGAGGCTGGGCTTGTGGTTGTTGTTGTGGTGGATTCAAGGCTCCATCATTGTTGGCGTATGAAAATTTGGGGTGACCCCTTGTAGCCAGGTTCACCCAATAACCGGTACTACCCGCAACATATGGAGCTTGCTCCATAGCTCCGTCTCCTTGCTCCCCTCCAACAAACATAACATGGGCTTGATATTGCCAGTCGCTCATGCTTCCTCCCGGTGTAGAAATGGTGGGGGCTCTGTGCGGTTCACTAACCAACTTTTACAATCTCTCTACGACTTTGTGAAGAGAATCAAATTTTGTAGAGAGCTCCGCCACTTCCTTAGCTTCGTAGATGCTTTCCGGCTTCAAGGATGATGAAGAATGTCCCCTTTCATCGGCCCACCACTGATTATTCAAGGCCATCTCCTCAAGTAAGGCCGTAGCATCATCTGGTGTCTTTGACAAAGATAGCTCCATTGGCGGTTGCATCAATTATTTGCTTTGTGCTCAATTGCAACCCGTTATAGAAGCTATGCACAAGCTCCCATGGCTCAATACTGTGGTGGGGGCATTGGTGTTGGAGATCCTTGAAACGCTCACACTCCTCACATAAAATTTATTGAGGGCCTTACTTGAAGGACATAAGTGCACTTCGTATCTTAATAGTCTTGGATGGCGGATAAAACTTGTTGACAAATGTGCTCGCCAGCTCATCCGAAGTGGTGAAGATCCCCTCGGCTTGCGTTCTTAACCAATACAATGCCTTATCTCGAAGAGCAAACGGGAAGAGGCACAGTCGAATAGCGTGAACCGGCACGCCAGGCATCTGGAAAGTGGCACATTTAGCCAAGAACAATTACAGATGGTAGTGCGGGTTTTCTTGTGAGTTTCCATGGAATGAGTCTTGTTGCATCAACACTACAAGTCATGTCTTCAGCTCAAAGTTCTTATCGGCCGCCAACTCCGGCATGACCATAGAAGAGGTGGTAGACGTGGTCTTGGGCCGTAGCCTATCTCAGATGGAAACAAGCCTAGCCATACGTGCTGCTAGCTCCTCTGGTGTTTCCGACGCGGCCATTTTATTTTCCTCTATAATAAATCTCCTCTCAGCTCTAAGCCTCCTTGCCATACGCTCGATCTCAGTGTCGAATAATATTTCTTCTTGGGGCACCTTCGATCTCGTGTACCTGCACAGAAAAAGAGAGTCTATATGGAATTGTTAGCACAATAGAGAAATAAAAGAGTGAAGATAATAAAATAAAAAGAAATAGCTAAGTAAAGAAAATAAATTACCGTCGCCTCCCCGGCAATGGTGTCAAAAACTTGATCGCGCCAGGATAAACACCTGAAAAACGGCTGTAATCTTACTGCAAGTGCACGGTGAAGTGGTGAGCGGGTATCGAACACAGGGAGGACAAATGACGGTACTCTATCTTAATCGCCTAGCTGTTAGTGGTAGAATCGAATGGTTTGGATAATAATGTCTCGGTCATTCAATTAACAAATGGAATTCTATATAATAAAAGCGTCTAGGGACAGGGAATCCCCATTATGGATCGTTATTTATCCTTGTAAATCGTGAATCTCAATGTTGCAAGGCTTGAATTGAGGTGAACTAGTCGTAACTAAATAGAGAACCAAGCTCACACTCTCGCGCTATTACCGGTCTATAGCAACCTAGATTAGGGCCCACTCTCGTGCAAACCCTAACCTAAGCCGCTAGCATGAAGATCGACATCATCATCATATCGCACCTCGAGCCCACTCTCGTGCAAACTCGAGTTAGGATCTAGGTTATGATAGTTCATATCTGCCCAATCTCTTGTAAACGAATATGAGTATAGATTTATAATAAAAAAAATCCTAACTTTGGTCCAATCTCTTGCAAACCAAGTCTAGAGAATTTCGATTATAAACCTAAATCGAATATCTAGGCCTTCCCATCGATTGAAATCCAATCTCTTGCAAACCCCAATCAATGGAAATTCCAAGCTACTCATAGTAAATCAATCATAACCCAACCGTCTATCAATCCTAGCAACAAATAAATTCGTCCATTACAATTCTAAAATTGGATCCATAGGGTTCATCCCCATGCCCTAGAACAGCGGAACTATTCATGATTCACCATGGCAATCACAGAAATAAAGAATAAAAACATAGAGCAATTCATGTTTGATAGAAAGCAGTTCACAAAAAATAGAAATTTTGATAGAAAGAACAAACCAATTCTCCAATCTCCAATCTCCAGCTGAGAATTTCAATTAGAATAATGCTAAAAAAAACTAATTTCAGGTCTCTCCTAAAACTAGGAAGAAAACTAGTTTAAATACAAGCCAAAGTCGGCCAGAAAATCCTGACAGATTTGCCCCTGGCACAGCCCAGAACCCTAATTCACGATACAGGCAGACTGCGCCACTCGGCCGAGTGGAACATGTCACTCGACCGAGTGACGGACCCAAAGAATAACAGAGATATTGGGGTTTTTGGGGGTCTATCGCTCTATTCCACTCGGCCGAGTGGATTTCTTTACTCCGTCGAGTGGGCTTTCTTACTCGGCCGAGTGAGTCTTCTCAAACTTCAGTAAGTCGGCTGAGATCTCAGGAGAAAAACCATGTCGTACTCGGGCGAGTGGACTTCTTCACTCAGCCGAGTGAGATATTTCACTCGCCCGAGTGGACTTTGACTTCATCTGCTCAAGTATCCGTTGTACTCGGCCGAGTACGTTCCTTCACTCGGCCGAGTGAGCTGTCTACTCGGCTGAGTGGGCTGTTTTTGGAGCTCTATCTTCTCCTCCTCGAATCCTCATCGATTCTATCGAACTTCTTCCTCTTCCGCTCTTTATCTAGCACTGCTAGCTCCTCAATAAGGCCATGAGCAATGCTCCGGCGTGCGTGAAAGTCCCTTGATCTCGTTTATGCTCCAGATCGCTCCATATTTTTTGAAATCTGACAAAAACAAGAAATAGTGAAAAGCAACGCGATATCGTCGAATAATTGTGAAATGCAATATGGGCGATCGAAATGACATGCAAACATGCAGAAAAAGGTGTAAAATAAGGAGCGATCAAAGTGTATGTCGTAATTTAGAATGCTCCCTATTTTGCATGTGGTATGAATTTGACTTCATAAATACACTTTTGATGAAAACAAAAGGCGGAGAAAGAATTGAAAAGATCTTATATGTTACATATATGACATTTATGAATATTGGTTTAAGGGGGAGCTATAATGAATAATGAATGAATGTATGTGCAAATGAATATGTGAATATTTGTTCAAGGGGGAGCATGAATAAAGGGGGAGCATGGTTGTATGTTTGAAACTTCATTGTTGCACATCATTGTCATACTTGTTTTTATATTGCATATATCCTCTATTATCACACTTCATACACACATGTCATAATGATATCATTTGAATCGTTATTGCAAATCTTATATTAGTTTGTCATCATCAAAAGGGGGAGATTGTTGGATACAACGTGTAGTAGAATATAACGATCGATGATTTCGTATTTGATGATAACAAATGTGTGTGAACGATTTAATGTGTGTGCTAAGTTTATCAAAAATGGCACTCTCGCAAATACTCAAAGGGAGACTAAGTCAAAGTGATGGAGAATTTGCCATTCATTAGCAAAGTTGACTAAGTCAAAGATGGAGATAATTGTAGTGCCCTGTGGTAGCTACTGCACACGTACTAGAGGGTGGGTGAATAGTACTTAAAATAATCAAGATAGTTATTCCTAATTATTGTGCAAGAAACAAACGACAATGCGGAATTAAACAATTATCAACAAGAATTAAAACATACGCAAACAAACAATATTACTGGGTTCGGATCCATCCAAGTCTCCCCGACTTGTTCCCGGTGATCCTACGTCCCAACCACCCGGATCCCCTCCGGATACTTGAGTTAGCAACCCTAACTCAAGATTTCCACTATGAAGTACTTGTGAAAAACCTTCACAAGTCAAATCATACAAAAGACATGTGATTCCCACAAACCGGGATCACAACCTCTCTCACAACCGAGAGACACAATTCAAATACGATTGAAATGAAATAAACTCTTACCTTACAAAATCCTATGCCTTGAGTATACTTACCAAATTAGGGCAATGATGGATTTTGACGAAGAGGATGTCACCAAACCTTAACTTCAAGAAGATGACCAGCAATGGAAGCCTAGGGTGGAGTATGGTGACTAGGATCAAGCTTCTAGCTTGAATGGCTCACAATGGAGAGAATCTCTCTTGAGGATTTAGGGCTCAAGAACTTGAGGGAGAGATTCTTGTGAGAAGAGAGAGCTTGGAAATAGAGTTGATAGCTCTTCTCTTTTGATCTGAAAATATCTCAATATGTTGCTTAACCCCTTCAAGAAATGAATCAGGATTCTATTTATAGGGGCAAGGAAAAACGAGTTCAAAAAGATCCCAACGGCTCTTTTCTGAACCAGACTAGTCGGTCAAAGAAGGATCACTGACCGACTAGTTCATCAACTAGTCGGTCGGTGATACAACGTAGATCGACTAACGGTTGAACAGCCAAAAGGTGAAGTTCCAGGCAAAGACAACTAGTTGGTCTAAGAAGACTTGCCGACCGACTAGTTTCTCAACTAGTCGGTCGGTGAATGTTCTTGGACCGACTTACGTGGAAAAGGAATAGGTTGACTTCAAGATGACTGGTTTAAGAACAAATGCTGACCGACTAGTTTCTCAACTAGTCGGTTGGTAAACATTCTTTGACCGACTAACTCGAAACAGTAGCTCAGGCTGAAAAAGACTCAACACAACTAGTCGGTCTAAGAAGGATTACTGACCGACTAAATCATCATCTAGTCTGTCGGTGACTCTTCTTTGACCGACTAACTGTAGTCAAAGAAAGAGCTGAAATAGAGAAGGCAAACTAGTCGATTCAAGTAGAGTTACCGACCGACTAGATCGTCATCTAGTCGGTTGGTGACCCTTCATGAACCAACTAACATGCACTCGAAGCCGAGGGAAAGAGCGATAGGCTTCGGGAAAGTTTCTAATGGCTTCTATGATAATCCTAGCTCTAAGATATGAGCGAAATGAAGGTTATAAGGTAAGTCCTACTCAAGGCTTAACATTCTAATCTATGAAGCTAGAAGACTATAAAATAAACCTTACGAGCCATCTTCAAAGCTTCAATCTTCATTCCTCTTGACTTCAATATTGCTCCTTGAGCTTCAACGAAGCTCCAGGCACACGATCACGCATATTGAGAAGTCTTGAGACGTCGCTTTTGATGTACGTGGTATTTTGGCGACGATCTCCATAACTGCGCTCAAAAATAAGTTAGTATACATTATTTATGTTTGCTCATCATCCAAAACCAAATCCGGGGAATCATATCACAACATTCTCCCCCTTTTTGGTGATGACAAACCAACATAAATAATAATCAATAATAATGATTCAATTGAAATTTACTTACTCTCCCTGCATTGATGACACGTTAGTTCCATATATAATAATATTCATATGCATCAAGCAGCGAGGGAAGATATGAAATATGAACCACATATTGACATATAGGATCCTAATCCATTTTATATCTTTACTCCCCCTGAATCTAACACATCAAATTAGATTCATGGAAAATTCCTTTGAATTATTAATTAGCACATTGTCATTATTATATCTCTCCCCCTTTGGCATTAGCAAAAAGAGTGGGAGGAGACAAAACCAATGGCTAAAAAATAACGCATGGGAGTCAAAGAATACGACCAAGGTCCAGAATAACACCAATGCAAAATATCAAATGCAAAATACCGAATAAAAGCAAAGCGTGTCAAGGAGACCAAAGTCGAAAATCGGAAACCGAAATCATCAAACCATAGGCGAAATACGAAATACGAAATCACCAATCATAGGCGAAAATCGAAAACCGAAATCATAAAATCATCGGCGAAAATCGAAATACGAAATCATCAAGCCATAGGCGAAAAACGAAATCCGAAATCATCAAAACTCAAATCGATTTCACTTATTGAGTTTTAGAACATACTCTCCAAAATCAATAGAATGCATGGAAAACAATTCTATGTTTCCATAGAAAGAATTCTATTAAATCCATAAAATCGTCGAACGACGAAATCAACATCAGAGACAAAAATAATTCGATGTGCATACTAAATGAAGCAAAATGATACCAATCGTAATATATTCTACCAATGGATACCAATGAGAATCAAAAGTATGAATATACTTACAACATTACGCTCCCCCTACTTTGGTGCATCACTTAAGCACCATCAACTCCATTTGAATGAAAATCCTTGCAAATCAAGGAGTTGGTAGGGTAGGTATCCCATGGTGAATTTAACCTAGAGAATATCAATTTGGTATCCAAAAATCTTTTTGGATCCTATGGGTTAGGCAATAAATTTAGCTAACTAACTTCAAATTAAATATAACCCATACAAACCACAAATGCTTTGGTACCCATAAAATGAAATTAAACTTATGGTACCAAGCAATGAAGGGTCAAAGGGAACTAACCCTTCGGAAACCAAGTCCAAGAGGAACTTGATTTCCCAACATAATCATCATTCAAAATAACATCATTTATAAATGATTTCACATACAAATTCTTAGCATGCATGCTTGTGTTCTTTGGACCCCAAATAGTGTATGTCTTGGGAGTCCTAATCCTATTGGGAGCATGCATACGTTGTTGATTTCTATGTGATGCATGTCGTGGGTAAGCATATGGCATGCGATGCAATGGTGCATGACGATAATTATTCATATGAGAATGAGGATGAACATATGGATGTGGAGGAACACGTGCATGAGTGTGTCTCACAAGGTGTGCACGTGCTCGTGGATGCGGAGCATAGAAATCGGCATATGTGCTAACATGTGGGGTAGGATTTATGTTCCTACGTGGCATGGTATACATGAAAGCATGACCCTTCTTTGGAGGTCCACCCAAAGTGGGTTTCTTTCCAAAAGGGGGCGTGTTCCTAGCGGAAGCACCATTGGTAGAAGATCTACCCATGACGTGTTTACTTCCACTAGTAGAAGCATCGGAAGATGGCCTAACAAAGGTGGCGGACGATTTGGATGACTCTCCCATCTTATACCCCAAACCAATGTGATGATTGGCCGGAAGTAAGTCATTTAGGATATCATCCAACTTGCCCTTACCTTTGTTGAATTCATGAATTCGGCCTAATGTGCTCTCATGCTTCTCGGTGAGAGAATGCAAAGAAGCATCCAAAGTGGACACTTGCGATGCGAGTGCACAAACACGTGACTTGAGATTTTTATTCTCAATACTCAAAGTTGAGATTTGAGACGTCAAATCCGCTATCACATGTTCATCCGAATCCTCGATATGAACATGCTCAAGTTGAGACTTAAGATTTTCAATCTCATTTCTCAACCCATCAACAACGGTGTCGTTGTTGACGATGAAGGGCTTAGGCGAGTTTTTAAGACTATCTAATTCATTTTTATTCTTCATAAACTTATTAACCATATAAGAAAATTTATTCCAAAGTTGTTCATTGGCTATTCTAAGTTCATCATTGGTTACCTCTTTGCCTTCATCCTCGCTTCCATCTTCGCTTCCATCCTCGCTTTCATCGGAGGAAGTCTCTTCATCACAATCCTCTTTTCCCATAAAGCACGTGTGTGCAATCTCCACTCCTTCATCTTCCGATTCTCCACTTGAGGAGTCGGAGTCGGTGAAAGTGCCGACAAGCCCTTTCTTGTGCTTTCTTGACTTGTCGTGCTTGGATCCCTTCCATTTTCCCTTGTGTTTGTAGAGAGGACAATCCGGCTTGATATGTCCTGGCTTGTTGCATTTGTAACACACGGGAGTAGAAACATTAGTCGAAATAAATTTAGATTTACGATTCAACTTACCTTGTCGGAAGAATCGGATGAATTTCTTTGCCATATTGGCCAATGTTTCCATGTCCAATTCTTCGTCCTCTTCTTCTTCCGAATCTTCATCATCGGTAGATGGAGCAGCCTTGAATGCAATTGACTTTTTCTTTGGCTCGTCTTGCTTCAAGTACGCTTTCATCTTTTCCTTCATTCGGATCTTACTATCCTTGCGTAACTCGTAAGACAACAAGGTACCCATTAGTTGTACGACGGTATATTTATTCATGTCATTACCTTCCTCGATGGCGAAGGTACGCTTTTCCCAACATGATGGAAGACCGTCGATAATCTTCGCGACTTTCTCCTTTTGGGTATAGACCTTCCCAAGAGCTTCCAAGTCGTATGATATATCCACGAAGCGAGCGTAATATTCCTTCATGGTTTCGCCCTGCTCCATATGAAACAACTTAAATTCTTTATTAGCAACGACGAGTTTAGAATCTTTTACCGTACTCGATCCTTCGTGCAAAATGAGGAGTTGGTTCCATATTTGATATGCACTCTTACATGTGCATATCTTGTTGAAGTCCTCGGGCTCCAACGCACAATTCAAGGCATTCATTGCCTTGGCATTGGCTACTTCCGCGACGACCTCCGCGGGGGTCCACTTCGCAAAATTTTCTTCGGAAGGCTCGACATACTCCGTCATTATGGCTCTCCATAGTGAAGCGCTCCGGAGGAAAATTTGCATCCGGCATTTCCAGTACCCATAGTTCGTACCGTTGAAGTGTGGAGGCCTGACTGAGGATAGTCATTCCATAACAGAAGAAGCTCCATCGCGGTTCTTGAAGACGTTGTAGTCGTTGTTCGTCATAGCTTGAACTTTGGCTATGTGTAGCTTTGAACTTGGCTCTGATACCAATTGTAGTGCCCTGTGGTAGCTACTGCACACGTACTAGAGGGGGGGTGAATAGTACTTAAAATAATCAAGATAGTTATTCCTAATTATTGTGCAAGAAACAAACGACAATGCGGAATTAAACAATTATCAACAAGAATTAAAACATACGCAAACAAACAATATTACTGGGTTCGGATCCACCCAAGTCTCCCCGACTTGTTCCCGGTGATCCTACGTCCCAACCACCTGGATCCCCTCTGGATACTTGAGTTAGCAACCCTAACTCAAGATTTCCACTATGAAGTACTTGTGAAAAACCTTCACAAGTCAAATCATACAAAAGACATGTGATTCCCACAAACCGGGATCACAACCTCTCTCACAACCGAGAGACACAATTCAAATACGATTGAAATGAAATAAACTCTTACCTTACAAAATCCTATGCCTTGAGTATACTTACCAAATTAGGGCAATGATGGATTTTGAGGAAGAGGATGTCACCAAACCCTAACTTCAAGAAGATGACCAGCAATGGAAGCCTAGGGTGGAGTATGGTGACTAGGATCAAGCTTCTAGCTTGAATGGCTCACAATGGAGAGAATCTCTCTTGAGGATTTAGGGCTCAAGAACTTGAGGGAGAGATTCTTGTGAGAAGAGAGAGCTTGGAAATAGAGTTGATAGCTCTTCTCTTTTGATCTGAAAATATCTCCAATATGTTGCTTAACCCCTTCAAGAAATGAATCAGGATTCTATTTATAGGGGCAAGGAAAAACGAGTTCAAAAAGATCCCAACGGCTCTTTTCTGAACCAGACTAGTCGGTCAAAGAAGGATCACTGACCGACTAGTTCATCAACTAGTCGGTCGGTGATACAACGTAGACCGACTAACGGTTGAACAGCCAAAAGGTGAAGTTCCAGGCAAAGACAACTAGTCGGTCTAAGAAGACTTGCCGACCGACTAGTTTCTCAACTAGTCGGTCGGTGAATGTTCTTGGACCGACTAACGTGGAAAAGGAATAGGTTGACTTCAAGATGACTTAGTCGGTTTAAGAACAAATGCTGACCGACTAGTTTCTCAACTAGTCGGTCGGTAAACATTCTTTGACCGACTAACTCGAAACAGTAGCTCAGGCTGAAAAAGACTCAACACAACTAGTCGGTCTAAGAAGGATTACTGACCGACTAAATCGTCATCTAGTCGGTCGGTGACTCTTCTTTGACCGACTAACTGTAGTCAAAGAAAGAGCTGAAATAGAGAAGGCAAACTAGTCGGTTCAAGTAGAGTTACCGACCGACTAGATCATCATCTAGTCGGTTGGTGACCCTTCATGAACCAACTAACATGCACTCGAAGCCGAGGGAAAGAGCGATAGGCTTCGGGAAAGTTTCTAATGGCTTCTATGATAATCCTAGCTCTAAGATATGAGCGAAATGAAGGTTATAAGGTAAGTCCTACTCAAGGCTTAACATTCTAATCTATGAAGCTAGAAGACTATAAAATAAACCTTACGAGCCAGCTTCAAAGCTTCAATCTTCATTCCTCTTGACTTCAATATTGCTCCTTGAGCTTCAACGAAGCTCCAGGCACACGATCACGCATATTGAGAAGTCTTGAGACGTCGCTTTTGATGTACGTGGTATTTTGGCGACGATCTCCATAACTGCGCTCAAAAATAAGTTAGTATACATTATTTATGTTTGCTCATCATCCAAAACCAAATCCGGGGAATCATATCACAACAATAATGGCTACAAATATTGGACTAAGTCAAAGATGGGGAGATAAGGAGGAAATCAATTCAAATCCATATTTGAATTGATTCAAATCAATTGGTGCATGAATCAAATCCTAAAGCCATGCAAATTGAAGACTTGGTCAAAGATAGAGACATGGAGAATCTCATGCAAATCAATATAAGAGATTAAATGAGATCTTATTTGCAATCCTATAGCTATTCAAATTCAAATCCTATAGCCATCCATATTCAAACTCCATATTCATGGTGATTCATTCAAATCCTATTCAATTTAAGATTTCTTCCAATCTCCATGAATTATGAGATTCTAATTGATTCTATTTGATCCCATCCTCACCTAAATAAACCCATATACAAAGAGAGGGATTTTTATAGAGAGGGCAACCAAAATCAAAGGGAGAAAATTCGGCCATACCATAATCATCCCCCTTGCTCAAGTTGCTAGTTCCTCCCATCTCGAAAGTTGCACAAGCCAACATCCCTGCTAAAGGCCACAAGTTTGCAAGGGGATATACACATTGCGCAACAAAGCTCCAAGCCCTTGCAAGCCTTTCGTCTCCTCAAAGCCAAAACTCCATTACCTATCATCAAGCTTCTCCTCCTTGCGCAAAGCACCATTGACATACTCCTAGCCGTAAGCATATAGCCCTTCATCATTTAGGAGCAAAGAACCAAAGCCAAATATCCCCCTTGCGCAAGCCTCATTGCTAGATCTCCTATTGCCGCAACCTCGTTGCTAAACATCATCATTGCCGCAAGTTCAAGAGACAAGAACTCCATTGCCAAGAAGATCCAAGCTTCAACCTTCACCATCATCAAGGCCGCAACTTGAAGAGGAGAGTCATCCATGCCATAGGCCGCAAGTTTGCAAGCACACCCTCTCTTCTATTGCACAACATAAGGGGAGACTCATCCATTACAGTGCGCAACATCTCTTGGGGTTCAACCACTTAGGCCACAAGTTTCAAGGGGGGACACCATCAATACCGCAAGCTTTATCCAATGAGGGACGTGACGTGACGACTACATCTTGTCAGACTTGGTCAGGCCTAAGCTGATCGACAGAGACGACTACACCATCACTGAGCTATTCTAAACTCATATTTATTTATCTTTGTGAATTGGTGTATAGATCTCTGTAAGCAAAACTTTATCGTATTTGTGCCTTTTGGGGTCTTGCTTAGTGGGTGCTAGACAAGAGAGACTTGACTAGTTGGGACTAGTCATGTGAGAGCTTATACTAGGATTAGTTTCGTTTAGCACAGGTGGTGTGCAGGTACTGAGAGTCAGGTGAGTGTAGAGTGGGTGCTCTATCTACAGGTTGTACCATTAACATTATTAATCTAGTATTTGCTTTCAGGGCTGGACGTGGGTCGTGGGTGCGACCGAACCAGGGTAAATCTGCTGCGTACGCTGTGATTGCTTATTATTTACTCTGCATCTGCTATAATTGCCTATGATTGCTTGTGGATTGCATGTGGATTTTTATTAGCCTATTCACTCCCCCTCTAGGCTTAGATCCAGATCCAACACACTTTTCTCATCGAATTTTACTTGCACAGTTTCTTGAATAGTAAGGATCCTTTTGTTAAATACTCTATAATATTTGCTATGTGGAGAGTATCCAACAAAAATACCCACATCGGATATAGCATTAAATTTATTCAAGTTATCGCCTTTCAAAATATAGCACTAGCATCCAAATGGTTTTAAATGTGATAAGTTGAAAGTCAACTCTCTATAAATCTCATACCGTGTTTTCTTCAAAATGGGTCTTATTGACACACGATTTAAAATGTAGCAAGAAGTATGTATGGCTTCAACCCAAAAATACAATGGCAATTTGTAATCATGAATCATGGTCCTAGACATTTCTTGCAAAGTACGGTTTTTCCTCTTAACTACCAAATTTTGTTGTGGTGTCCTCAGGGTGAAAAGATTATGTGAATAACTTTTTGAAGCACAAAACCCACCAAAGCTAGCATTTACAAATTCACCACCACGATCACTTCTAACTTTGACTATGGAAAAACCTTTTTCATTTTTAACCTTTTTAAAAACATTTTAAAAATTTTAAAAATTTTCATGTTTGTGTGTCAAGAAATATACCCAAGTGAATCATGAAAAATCATCGACAATGACGAAGCAATAATGCATACCACCTAAATTAGCAACCTTTGTGGACCTAAATAAATCCAAATGTATTAGTTGCAATGGCTTTATAATGATGGGTTTTTTGGGTCCTTATTGTTGGGTTTTGATGGACCCTCAGGGTATAAATATATGCACGTCCCACGTCGGACGGACGATAGAAACATAAAGTACTAGCGGAAAAATTATTAAACACTTTAATGAAAGAACACTAAGGACATCATGCACCCTAGCCAGGAAAATCTACTATCTTGTGGTGGGTCTGACCAACCCCGAAGATAGATCTAAACTACTGCATATATATGATAGCACAAATAAAATTGACTTAACCGAAACTTTGCTTCTGCAGAAAACAAAACGTTATTTTCAGTAACAACTTTAACTCCCAAAGCTAGCCGCCTCCACGCCTCCAAAACTGGTCAACCCGAAGCAAGCCGACACCGCACATCCGAGCCAATCACTTGTCTAAGAAAGTTTCACTTGAGCAGACTCACGTCAAAGACTTTTGAATCAGATCCAAACCTCCTCGCCGTCTTGCTAAGACTCGATCGGAGGATCGGAAGAATTATAAGAGGGAAATAATTTAAGTCTTAGATCGAGCGTGCTCAAAAACTTTTTAGAGCTTCTCGAATCAGAGACTTGGTGCGAGTTTCAATGAGGGTGCTACCCCTTATTTATATAGGGAGCCGGCCCCTCCTCCTTTGCTCCGAGCGATGTGTGACTATTAAAATGGGTATTTCAGGATTGATTTAATAGAAGTCCAAACTTCTAAAATCAACCATAAATCCATTTCTGAGTCTCGACTTTGAAAAAACCTGTCAAATCGAAGATCTCGAGACAACGATAGCATAGAAAAAATGGTGTTCAATTCTGATATCAGTTGACTCCTCAAATGTCGAAAATAAACTTTGAAATGGCATTTTGAACAAAAACACCGAATTCATGCATCCCGAGGCAGATCAGATCACGCCACGTGGTGCAATCTGCGCACTCCACATAGCGCGCGCCAGGGAGGGTGGCCTAAGCAAGCGCACAGGACCCGCGGGTGCTCGCCCGCGTGTAGCGCACGTGGGCGGCGGCCCCGCGAGTCGGATGCGGGTCCTACCCGCTAAATTCTAGCGGGTCTGACCCGCCAGGCACGGGTTAGACCCGCAAACCCTCTTTGTGCCCTTTAATGTCGTTTTCGCGTTTCCAGACTCGTTTGAGCTCCAATTTGATCTCGGTTTCTTCCTGTGGTTTTCTCAGGAAGTCCCCTTCGATCACATGCATCTTTGTCAACTTAATACCAAGTATTAATTACATATAATGTGTAAAGTCCAAAATGCTAAACTCTTTAGCTTTAATTTCACAACTTACTTGTTAGCCAAATTATTCCAATGCATCAAATGCATCTCTCTTAACATTCTTCCTATTACTAAGACGTAAATCCTACTCGGTGTGAGACCCTACAGCCTGACCCTACTACAGGTTGGGACTCGAAATACCTAGACGACAGTAACCACAAGCAGCAGGTGTCGTCCCTGTTTCAGCATCATAATTACGTGATTGACCCATCGACTAAAGTCTCGTCGGGATCACTCTGACTGTGTCCGTGATGAATATCACAATTTTAGTCCCTTCGTCTTAACTATGTCACTGCATAGTCTAGGGTATGGTAAAATGTCAACCCTACTAGCTAGCACTGGCCAGTATCATTCGGTCTTTGATATATACATGGTGTACTTCCTACAACATACCTTGGCCAAGGTTTTACCAAGAACCGTACTGTGCCCGTGACACTAACTTCCTATGAACGGAAGAGACGAATCCTATCTGGATCACTACTTACCTCGTACACTTCAAGTGTCACCCAACCTAAGACCTTTCAGCGAGTGAAAACTCAAGGTTAGATCATAAATCTAAGTGATACCGTTCATGCACAGGTTCGTACGATGACCCCAAGTCTTAAGGACCAACTTGCCTATCATCACTAGAGAGTTATTAATGACAGTTAATTAATGTTTAACCATTTGATAATCTTTATTGGGTCGTTCAATGGACTCATTCTCCAATGAGCACCTGTGTCTTGTCTCCGACTTCGCCAGGTCGAATGATTATGCGATCATCAAGACAAAGACACAATGGTCTGTCTGATATGCTAATATCCTATTCTCGATGCATGTATGACCATGAACGCTTTTAAGACTCAGGCTCATATCGATCAAACACTACTCATAATCAAGATCTCTATCTAGATACGTGAATGACCTTACTACGAGTCTAAGGAAATTATCTAAGTAATTTAATGAAAATATCATAACAGAAATACATTAGACAATTGATACCAGAAAGCATACTTTAATTCATGAACAAGATGTTTTACATAGATAAATTGCCTTGAGGGCATACATCTCTCAACATCTCCCACTTGCACTCAGGCCCATTTATTGCGGTATCTCATACCGCTTTTACACACTAATATCTCTAGTCGATCACGTGACAGAGCCTTTGTAAATGGATCTGCTAAGTTGTCTTCTGTACAGACTCTCAGGAGTTATATGTCTTTCCTCTTCTCGATATCCCGTATCAGGTGATATTTCCGAAGAATGTGTCTGGATCTCTTATGGAATCTTGGTTCTTGAACTAGACTGATTGTTGCATTGTTGTCGCAATACAGAGGTATTGTATACTTAACTGCAGGCACCACCCGAACTGGTTTATGAACTTTCTCATCCATACTGCTTCCTTTGCCGCATCGTTGGCCGCTATGTACTCGGCCTCCATCGAGGAGTCTGCAACAGTATCTTGTTTGAAACTTCTCCAACTGGCTGCTCCTCCGTTGAGAGTAAAAATATATCCAGAGATAGATTTGTTGTGAAGCCTTCAACCAAGAGTTCTTCACTTCCATACATCAAGACCAAATCTTTAGTCCTTCACAAGTACTTAAGAATCGTCTTGATGGCTTTCCAGTGTTCTTCTCCAGGGTTAGACTGATATCGACTTACTGCATCTAGTGCAAAAGCGACATCAGGTCCGGTACAGATCATGGAGTACATGATAGATCCTACTACCGAAGCATATGGGATCTTATTCATGTGTTTCCTTTCCAAGTCAGTTTTTGGAGACATCTTCTTGGAAAGGTTTATTCCATGATTGGCTGGTATAAAACCACCCTTACTATTTTCCATGCTAAACCGTTTTAGCACGGTGTCAATGTATGGCTTGGGAGAGACATATCATCCTTTTAGATCTATCTCTATAGATCTTTACACCTAATATGAAGGATGCTTCTCCCAAGTCTTTCATGGAGAAGTTAGTTGATAGCCATTCCTTAACATACTTCAACATCCATATGTTGTTTCCTATTATAAGAATATCATCCACGTACAGTACGAGGATGACTAAAGAATTTTCACTGGTTTTCTTATAGATGCATGGATCATTTTCATTTCTGACAAATCCAAACTCTTTGACTGTCTTGTCAAAACGGATGTTCGAACTTCTTGATGCCCACTTGAGTCCGTAAATGGACCTATGCAGTCTACACGCTTTTCCTTTGCTCCCACTGACTTCAAAACCTTCTAGCTGAGTCATGTAAATCTGCTCCTCTAAATCAAAATTTAGAAACATAGTCTTTACATCCATTTGCAAGATTTCATAGTCATAATTGGAAGCAATAGCGAGTACGATCCGAATAGACTTGTGCATAGCAACTGGTAAGAAAGTCTTGTCATAATCTATCCTTAGAATCTGACGATAACCTTTCGCAACCAGCCTAGCCTTGTATGTTTCTATCTTTCCATCTGCACCAATCTTCTTCTTGAAGATCCATTTACAGCCAATGGGAACACTTCCCTTGGGTACGTTCTCTAAGATCCACACCTCATTTACGTGAATGGATTACATCTAGGATCTCATTGCATCCAGCCATTTTTGAGAGTCTCTACTCTGAATGGCTTCTTGAAAGCTAACGGGATCATCATCTAGTATGACGCCATCCTCGACCCCTCCGTCCACTAAAAAACCGTAGTACCTATCAGGGGCTCGAGGAATCCTGTCAGACCTTCTAACGACTTGTTGAGGAATATGAGACTATGCCTCTTCATTTTGTTCCATTTCATGCTCATGTGTAGATTCATTTAATTCTATCACTTTGCCATTGAATTACTTCTCAAGAAATTCATTTTCTAAAAAGGTGGCATGTTTGGAGACAATAACCTTTTGTTGCTCCTGGTGATAGAAAATGTACCCAATTGAATGGCTTGGGTATCCTATGAATCTGCACATAACAGACCTATCCTCCAATTTATCTGGATTAAGCATCTTGACATAAGCATGACATCCCCATACCCTAAGATGAATAAGGTTGGGTTTCTTACCATTCCATATCTCATATGGTGTCTTAGGCACCGATTTAGATGGAACTCGATTATGAATGTAGTGTAATGCCCTACAAGCTACTGCAAAAGTACTAGAGGGGGGGTGAATAGTACTTTAAAAATAACAAGGAGTATAATTCCTAATTATAGTGCAAACAACTACCAAATCAATTTGCGGAAGCTTAAATTGAATGACAACAACAAAATCAACAATGCTAACAAAAGATGTTACTGGGTTCGGATCCACCCAAGTCTCTCCGACTTGTTCCCAGTGATCCTACGTCCCAACCATCCGGATCCCCTCCGGATACTTAGGTTAGAAACCCTAACCCAAGATTTTCACTATGATATCTTGTGAAAAACCTTCACAAGATCAAATCATACATGCAATGGCAAAAGTGAATCCCACAACCCGGGATCACAACATTCTCTCACAACCGAGAGAATCAACAAGCAATATAAACAAGTTTATAATGAAATAAACAATCTTACCACAAAATCCTATACCTTGAGTTTTCTTACCAAATAGGTGCAAGGAGGGATTTGAGGAAGATGAAGTAACCAAGACCTAGCACCAAAGAAATGACCAGCAATGGGTGCCTAGGAGTGATTTGGAGACTTGAATCAAGCTAGAGCTTGAAGGGCTCACCAAGAACAAACTTCTCTCAAGATGGATTCTAGATCTAGAAAGTGAGAGAATGGATTTCTTGTGAGGAAGAGAGCTTTGGAAATGAGTGAGAATGGCTATCTCTTTCAATCTCAATGAATCTCTTAATGGCAGCTCTAACCTAGAGAGAAATGACCTAGGTTCGTATTTATAGGGTCCCATAAAAACAAGTTAGGTCAAGTCCCAACGGATAGAAATCTGATGCAACTAGTCGGTCAAAGAACAACCACTGACCGACTAGTTCATCAACTAGTCGGTCAGTCAAACAACATGGACCGACTAAGTGAAGAACTGAGAAGAGATAGAAATTCAGACCTAGAAATCTAGTCGGTCCAAGAAGACTTTCTGACCGACTAGTTTCATAACTAGTCGGTCAGTCAGTGAACGTAGACCGACTAAGAGGCAAAAACAAATAGGCTGAATACAAATTGATTTAGTCGGTCCAAGAACAAATGTTGACCGACTAGATTATCAACTAGTCGGTCATCAAACGTTCTTAGACCGACTAACGATAAACAGTAGCTTAGGAGAAATTTGGCATGTACAGTAAATCACAACTAGTCGGTCAAAGAAGCATCACTGACTGACTAGTTCACAAACTAGTCGGTCGGTGAGTCAACGTAGACCGACTAACTGTAAACAGTACTGAACAAGAAAAGATTAACTCACACTAGTCGGTCTAAGAAGCTTTTCTGACCGACTAGATCACCATCTAGTCGGTCAGTACTTCTTCTTGTACCAACTAACATGCACAAACAAGTCCGAATCGAAGCGCGATGCTTCGTGGAAGTTAGAATGGACTTGAACTAAGATCCTAGAGCTACGATATGAGCGTTATGAAGATAGAATCGTAAGATATACTCAAGGCTTAACATTCTATAGATCGAAGCTAAAAGACTATAAATAAAACCTTAATGAACGGTCTTCGAGAGCTTCGATCAATTCTTCATGACTTCCAAAACGGTCCAAGAGCTTCAACGAAGCTTTTGGCAATGAATACGAGCTTTGAGAAGTCTTGAGATGTCGCTTAGATTGTTCTTGTGAATTTGGCGACGATCTCCAATACTGCGCTCACAAATTGTTAGTTCATGAATTATTTATGTTTGCTCATCATCCAAAACCAAATCCGAGGAGTCCAATATTCAACATTCTCCCCCTTTTTGGTGATGACAAACCAATCATAAATAATAATCAAAAATAATGATTCAAATGTAAAATACTTACTCCCCCTGCATTGATGACACGTTAATTCCAAAATGAATATATATAAATTGCATCAATCAGACGAGTAAGATATATAACGAGAATCGATTTTTGAAATATCGGATTTTGAAAATCCTTATATATATCTTAACTCCCCCTGAAGCTAACACATCAAATTAGATTCTTGGAAAATGAGTTGAATTTTCATTTGTCCTATTTATTATCATTATCTCTCCCCCTTTGGCATTATCCCAAAAATGGGGGGCATACAACGACAACAACTAGGAAATGGAAAATCCAACATCGGGAGTCTTAGATATTGACGATGGAACTAATTGACACCAAGGGAAAAGTGATGAAATCAAATCAAGGTGTGTCAAATTGTCCATTATCAAAAAGTGATAATTAAAATCATCAAAAATACAAAATATTTATTCATTTATTGAATAAAGGAACATACTCTCCAATATTCAATATTCTTGGTTAAATTTGTGCATGGAAAACAATTCTATACAATCATAGAAATATAATCTATTTAACCAAGGTTTTAAGCGACGAGCGACGATTTCACATATCATAGACATTGAATAAAAGTTAAATGTGCACGACGAAGTAAAACAAAGAGAACAACGATGTATATATATATTAAAACATCATGAGTACATCCAAAAAGATATCGTCTACATCATATCAAAGGCAACATACCATCGATATCAACAAAAAGATACAACACAATCATCGATACACCATCATCAACATCCAGAATACATCAAAATACAACACCGACATCCATAAAACCAAAATACATCAAAACAACCCCAACACTCCATCCTAACCCAAAAACACTCTCACTAAGATGCATCATCCAAAGATCATAGGAGAGGCCTCGAAACAGACGATCACGAGGAAGTGGCAGGATCTGCAGTCTCCGGGGGTCCAGTCGAGGGAGTGGACTCAGGCTCTGCAGGGAGGAGAGGCGTGTGAACAGAAGGGATCGTCGGGGCAGGGGTGGAGACATCGACGACAGGCTCAACGGCTGGGGTCTCAACAGGAACAACAGCAGGCAAAACAGGAGCAGGGTCGTCAGAAGGAGCAGCATCATCATCATCAGAAGGCTGATCCACTGGTGCAGAAGTCTCAAGAGCACCGGAAGAGGTGCCAGCATCAGGAGCAGATGTGGTAGCAGCAGCAGCAGTGGCCTCATCGCCACGAGCCAAGTAGGTGACAAGCTCATCAATATCCTCATCGTCCATCTCCTCATCCTCAGACACAGGAGGAGGAAGCTGAACGCCCATCAAACTAGCCATACGGCAGACGACCTCTTCGGTACGAGCCAAACGCGACTCGTGCCGACGAAGTAACCGAACGACATCATCGAGTGTGGCGGAGGGAGGAGGGACTGAAGCAGCTGAGGGAGTGGCCTGAGATGCAGAAGGTGTCGACCGTTGCACGTGACGGAGTGCCGCAAGAGATTTCTTGACGGCCGTCGCGTTCAGAGGAGGACCAAGGGGACGCTCATCATCAGGAGGCAAGGGAACACCAAATCGACGGAAAACCAAGGTTAGGAGACACGGATATGGGATATGCGCAGATTTAGTGATCTTGCAAATACACTCGAAAGAATCCATCTTATCGAGTATAATGCGAGCCCAATTAATCTCGCTACCCATAAACAGAGCGTAAATCAATTTCAAAAACGGCTGAGATGGAAGAGAAGAAGATCCATACTTGGGAAGAAGACAGGATTTCAAGATCAGGTTAATCACCCAAGCATTCGGCTTGAATGATTTCGAAGGAACTCCTATGAATGCAGGGGGGATAACCTGGAAGATTTTTCCTAGGGTCCGCTGATCGAGGGAGGAGATATCGTCGACAGAGATGTCAGACGGGAGGAGGCCACACGACGAGCAACCTATCAACTCCCCCAAGATTTCTGCCGTGAGGACTATAGGAGTCCCCAAAACAGAAGTCTCGATGGAGTGAGACTCACCGTACTGGCCCCGGACACGATTGGCATAGAATAATTTGACCAGGCGAGGATAGGGTCTAGGGTTCGCCTTAGAGTCAAATCGAAGGTAGTCCAATAGGCCACTATAGGAGAGAAGATCCGCAAGGCCAAGAAAATCAGAAAACTGAACGTAATGCTCCAACAGCAGTGGGCAGTGCTCTATACGGTTGTACGCTGCAAGACACTGAGGGTCGTTGCGGCACAACGATATATCTACACCGCCGACTGGCATTGGACCTTTACCCTTAGCCTTACGGGGCTTAGGAGGAGGTGGAGGAGGGGGTGGAGTAGGAGCCTTATCGGGATGTTCAGGAGTGTATTCCTCATCGGAATCATCCTCAGAATCACTATCTGAACGCTCACCGGGAGGTGTGGGTGCACGGAACTTTTTGGGTTTAGGTCTAGGCTTGGAAGATTGGCCGGTAGGTTTAGGCTTGGACGTCCTCTTCCTCTTCAACGGTGTCGAAGACGAAGAGGGGGGACGGGTGGTCTTGGTCCGACGCTTAGGAGGGGTCGAAGCGGTAGGAGCATCTACGGTCATGGGGGATGCCCCAGAAGATGTAATCGGGAGTCTCGTTCTTGCCATGATCACGGCACAACGAGTACAAACAAGCGACGGGATAGGATCAAACACCCTAAGCTTAAACCCTAGAACCTACAACAACCTAAGCACAAAGCCCTAATAAAAATTTCGAAACCCTAGAACCCTAGAGGTGAAAACAAAGTCTAGAGCAAACCCTAGGGATGAAAAACAAGATCTAGGAAGGGGGGAGATACCTAGGGGAGTGGTCGACGACGACTGGCGGCGGAGATGGCCGGAAAAGTGGCCGGAAAACGACGGAAGACGAAGGGTCTCGAGCAGGGAGAGAGGGGTTTTCGAGCTGGAGGTAAGAAATAGACCGACTAAAATGCAAAACGATCGGATAGATTTGATATAAGTCAGTCGGGAATGCGAAAAGATGCGATTGCCCTAACGCACTTAGTCGGTCACAGTTCAAACACTGACCGACTAGATTACGATCTAGTCGGTCGATCAATGAGCTTAAACCGACTAAGTCGAAACAGAGGCAAAACGAAAATTCTAGGGCTAGAGTTAGTCGGTCACAGTATAATTACTGACCGACTAGTTTTCAATCTAGTCGGTCGGTAAGAGAACTGTGACCGACTAAAAGAAGTTAATGACAAAAGAAAGTTAAAGCTTGAACTAGTCGGTCTGAGTTCACTATCTGACCGACTAGATGAGCATCTAGTCGGTTGGCTAATGAACTGAAACCGACTAGAAGAGTCTAAAAGTTGGTAAATGAGTTCTCTTCATAAAAGCACTTGGATGAAACATCTTAACCCTCTCATAAGTCATCTAAACTACCCCATAAAACATCGAAATCTTAAATACGACATTCAAATTAGAATTCGAGCAAAAATTCAAACATATCACATAAAATCCCCAAAAATTCAATAAATCTAGCATGAACGAAATATCGCGAAATATAATAGCATGCAAGATAATTGAATGAGACATGAATCCTATATATCGGATTCACCCATAATCCCCAATTCTCGACGCAACCGCACAAAGGAGTCCTCCTTTAGGGGTTTCGTGAAAATATCGGCGATTTGCTTTTGGGTTTCAACGTACACTAAAATGATGTCCTTTTTAGCAACATGATCATCTAAAAAATGGTGTCGGACATCTATGTGTTTAGATCTGGAATGATGCACCGGATTCTTTGAGAGACAAATAGCACTTTGGTTATCCACCATGATAGGGCTAGTATCACAATGAATACTAAACTCCTTCAGTGTGTGTCTCATCCAAAGAACCTGGGCACAAGCGGCACCGGCGGCAATGTATTCCGCCTCGGTGGTTGAAAGTGATACCGAATTTTGCTTCTTGGAAAACCAAGAGACAAGGGAATTTCCTAGAAAATGGCAAGTGCCACTAGTACTCTTCCTGTCAGATTTGCATCCCGCATAATCAGCGTCACTATATGAGACTAACTCATATGTGCTAGATTTCGGATAAAGTAATCCAAAATCTAAAGTGTAACTTAGATAGCGAAAAATACGTTTTACCGCTACTAAGTGAGACTCCTTAGGTTGAGACTGATAACGAGCACATACGCATACGGTAAACATAATATCGGGCCTACTTGTGGTAAGATAAAGTAAACTACCTATCATACCTCGATATAGACGAATGTTTACATCCTTACCGCCCGTATCCTTGTCAAGATGCGTAGTCGTGCTCATTGGAGTCTTTTTCCCGGAGGCATTCTCCATTCCAAATCGCTTTAGCAACTCCACAGTGTACTTCGTTTGGTGGATGAAGATTGCATCGTTCAATTGACGAATTTGGAGACCTAAGAAATATTTGAGTCGCCCATGTGGCTCATCTCAAATTGTTCCTTCATAACATTAGAAAACTCTTCGCAAAGAGTGAAGTTAGTAGCACCGAAAATGATATCATCAACATAAATTTGAACTAATAAAATATCATTATTCACATGCTTAACAAAAAGTGTAGAATCGGCTTCGCCCATTTTAAAATTCAAATCCGAAAGAAAATTCTTTAGGCGATCATACCAAGCTCGAGGAGCTTGTCTCAAACCATAAAGAGCTTTCTTTAGTATAAAAACATGATTTGGAAATTTTTCATTTATGAAGCCCGGAGGTTGAGAAACGTAAACTTCCTCAACAACATCTCCATTTAAAAATGCACTTTTAACATCCATTTGAAACAATTTAAAATTTTTATGGCATGCAAAAGACAAAAATAGTCTAATTGATTCTAATCTAGCTACCGGAGCGAAGGATTCTTCGAAATCGATACCTTCCTCTTGGCGATAGCCTTGAGCAACTAACCAAGCTTTGTTCCGGACGACGACTTGGTTTTCGTCGGTTTTGTTCTTGAAGATCCACTTTGTCCCTATGACGGTGTGGTTCTTCGATGGCAAAGGAACAAGCTCCCATACCTCATTCCTCTCGAATTGAATGAGCTCCTCCTCCATGGCAAGGATCCAAGCACTATCTTCGCACGCTTCAACTATATTCTTTGGCTCCATCGATGAGGCAAAGGCACAATTGGCGAAGTGGTGGACTTGCGATCTCGTCTTGACAATATCATGAATATTGCCAATGACTTGCTCATGGGGATGATCGCGAACAGTATGAAGCCGCTTGGGAATACCTTGATCACTAGGCACATTCTCAACAACTTCATTAGTCGGGTTAGTATCAATAGAATCAATTGAATCAATAGACTTAGAATTTTCAAATGAATCACATAAAATGTCCATAGAATCATCATCATTTGAAATTCTAGAAGTAGTAAAATTCTCATTAAAAGAGACATGAAGTGATTCCTTGATCGTAGAGGATCTTTTGTTGTATATCCGGTAGGCTTTGCTACGTGAGGAATACCTAACAAATATCCCCTCATCCGATCTCGGATCAAACTTGTCCAAATTATCATATGAGTTTTTAATAAAACATTTTGCGTCGAAAACACGAAAATTTTTAACTTGAGGCAATCTACCAAACAACAATTCATAGCAAGTTTGTTTGGTGCCGGGCCTCAAAAGTATTCTATTAAACACATAAGAAGCGGTGTGTACCGCTTCCGCCCAAAATTGATAACCAAGTTGACTATCTTCGAGCATAGTGCGAGCACACTCCACAAGTGTTCTATTCTTCCTCTCAACAACACCATTTTGAGGAGGTGCGCGAGGGAAAGAAAACGTGTGAGTAATTCCAAGATCATCACAAAAATTTGAGAAAGAATCATTCTCAAATTCACCCCCATGATCACTACGAATAGTGACAATGGTGGTTCCGATGAGATTTTGTACTTTCTTCACAAATATTGTGAAGTTTTCAAAAGCTTCATTTTTATTACATAAGAAAAATACCCATGTAAATCTAAAATAATCATCGACGATGACAAGTCCATATCTTGCATTTCCTAAGGAAGCAACTCTAGTTGGCCCAAATAAATCTAGATGTAATAGCTCTAATGGCCGTTTAGTAGAAATGCTTTTCTTAGGTTTAAATGAAGATTTAGGAAGCTTGCCACGTTGACAAGAATCACAAAAACTTTTCTTTTCAAAAACGAGCTTCGGAAAACCTTTAATGGAATTTAATTTTGAAAGCTTATAAAGTGTTCCAAAGTTCACATGTCCAAAGCGTCGATGCCATAAGTGTTGTTCACTTGTGTTGGCAACGAGACATTGTTCATATGACTTAGGAAGATCCAAAATATAAATATCTTTATGGCGTGTGCCGGAAAATAATAACTTATTATTATCATTTGAAATATGACATAATCCTTTCGCAAATCTAACTTTGTAACCTTTGTCACAAAGTTGGCTTATTGAAATAAGATTATGATTTAAACCATCAACTAGATAAACATCACTAATTAAGGGTTTAGACGGGTTACCCACTTTACCAACACCAACGATGGTTCCGCTCTCGTTGCCTCCAAATACGACACGGTTTCCATTAGCAATGGGAACTACTCCGGAGAGCAATTGAGCGTCACCCGTCATGTGTTTTGAACACCCGCTATCGAGTATCCAATTCCTTTTGGAGCTAAATTTGAATTTGTTGCTCCTTTTCTTTTTCTTTTCCTTGAGTACCTAAAGATGGAAAATTTCATATCATGGTACCCAAGGTTATTGGGTCCTCAAAGGTTAGACCTTTGGAAGCCAAGTCCAATTGGACTTAGACTTCCCCACATAATTTCTACTATGCACAACATTCGAAAAATAAGCATTCATATACACTTGTTTTTCATCCATGCTTGTGTCCTTTGGGCTCCAAATAGTGAAAATCTTGGGAGCCCTCATCCTATTGGGTGCATGCATGCGACGTTGATTTCTACGTGATGCATGTTGTGGATAGGCATAAGGAACATTATGGAATGGTGCACGACGAGAATTATTCATATGATGAGGTGGGTGAACATATGCATGTGTGGGAACACGTGCGTGAGGGTGTCTCACATGGTGTGCACGTGCTCGAGAATGTGTTGCATAAAAATCATCATATGTGTGAGCCGGTGGAGTAGGACGTGTGTTCCTACGTGGCATGGTATTGGTGTACATATAAGCATGTCCCTTCTTTGGAGGTCCACCCAAAGTGGGTTTCTTTCCGAAAGAGGGTGTGGACGAGGTGGAAGCACCATTGGTAGATGAACTACCAATAGAGTGTTTGCTACCACTCGTAGAGACACCGGAAGTTGGCATAACAAAAGTAGTGGCCGCTTTGGATGGACATCCCATCGTATACCCCAAACCAATGTGGTGATTGGCCGGAAGTAAGTCACTTAGGATTTTATCCAAATGGTCCTTACCCTTATTGAATTTATTAATTCGGCCTAATGTGTTCTCATATTTCTCTTTGAGAGAACGCATAGAAGTATCTAAAGTGGATACTTGCGATGTGAGCACATAAACATGAGATTTAAGACTTTCATTCTCAATACTCAAAGTCGAGTTTTGAGAAGTTAAATCCTCTATCTTATGTTCTTCCGGATCCTCAATGCTAACATGTTCAAGTTTAGATTTGAGATTAACAATCTCATTTCTTAACTCTTCAACAACGGTGTCGTTGTTGGTGATGATAGTCTTAGGCGAGGTTTGAATGCTAGCTAGGTCATCTTTTACTTTAGTATATCTATTTACTAATTTAGTGTATTTAGACCATAAATGAGAGTTAGCATCCCTAAGATCATCCATAGTTACCTCATCGCCTTCGTCGTCGCTATCATCGGAGGATGAAGATCCTTGATCATGCTCCTCTCTTGCCATGAAGCACATGTGCGCTTGCTCCACTTTCTCATCGTCCGACTCTCCGCTTGAGGAATCCTCGGAGTCGGTGAATGTTGCACCGACAAGTCCCTTTTTGTACCCCTTTTTGTACTTCTTGGACTTGTCGAACTTCGGCGCCTTCCACTTCTCCTTTTGCTTGTTTTGAGGACAATCCGCTTTGATGTGTCCTGGCTTATTGCATTTAAAGCACAAATGTGGAGAGGCGTTAGTAGAAGTAAATTTAGATTTTTGTTTGAAGTTACCCTTTCGGAAGAAGCGATTGAACTTCTTTGCCATGAGTGCAATTGATTCCATGTCCATTTCTTCTTCTGAGTCCTCATCATCGGTAGAGGTGGATGAAGCCGCCTTGAATGCAATCGCCTTTTTCTTAGGCACGTCTTGGTTCAAATAGGACTTCATTTTTTCTTGTAACTTCACCTTGCTATCTTTGCATACCTCGTATGACATCAAAGTACCCATCAATTGAACTACGGTATACGTATTCATGTCATTACCTTCCTCGATGGCGAAGGTACGTTTCTCCCAAGAAGAAGGAAGTCCTTCGATAAGCTTCGAGCACTTCTCCTTTTGGGTGTAGGATTTGCCGAGGGCCTCTAACTCGTTTATTATGTCAACGAAACGAGCGTAATATTCCTTCATCTTCTCGCCCTGTTGCATATGAAACATTTCGTAATCTTTGTTTACAACTACGAGTTTAGAGTCCCTTACCCTACTCGTCCCTTCATGTAGAATGAGGAGGGAGTTCCAAATTTGATATGCACTCTTACATGTGCATATCTTATTGAAGTCCTCGGGCTCCAATGCGCATTGCAAGGCGTTCATTGCCTTGGCATTGCTTACCTCCGCGGCGACCTCCGCGGTTGTCCATTTCTCGAAGTCTTCTTCTTCGGGCTCGATGTATTCCTTCATGGTGGTCCTCCATAGAGATGCACTCCGGAGGAAGGTTTTCATCCGGCATTTCCAGTACCCGTAGTTAGTACCGTTGAAGAATGGAGGCCTCGTAGAGGAATGTCCTTCCATCACCGAAGACGCTCCTTCACGGTTCCTGAAGGTGCCATAGTCGGAAGGTGGACGCACGGTTTTGTTGTCGTTGGCAGACATAGCCAAGTATCTGGCTCTGATACCAAATGTAATGCCCTACAAGCTACTGCACAAGTACTAGAGGGGGGTGAATAGTACTTTAAAAATAACAAGGAGTATAATTCCTAATTATAGTGCAAACAACTACCAAATCAATTTGCGGAAGCTTAAATTGAATGACAACAACAAAATCAACAATGCTAACAAAAGATGTTACTGGGTTCGGATCCACCCAAGTCTCTCCGACTTGTTCCCGGTGATCCTACGTCCCAACCACCCGGATCCCCTCCAGATACTTAGGTTAGAAACCCTAACCTAAGATTTCCACTATGATATCTTGTGAAAAACCTTCACAAGATCAAATAATACATGCAATGGCAAAAGTGAATCCCACAACCCTGGATCACAACATTCTCTCACAACCAAGAGAATCAACAAGCAATATAAACAAGTTTATAATGAAATAAACAATCTTACCACAAAATCCTATACCTTGAGTTTTCTTACCAAATAGGTGCAAGGAGGGATTTGAGGAAGATGAAGTCACCAAGACCTAGCACCAAAGAAATGACCAGCAATGGGTGCCTAGGAGTGATTTGGAGACTTGAATCAAGCTAGAGCTTGAAGGGCTCACCAAGAACAAACTTCTCTCAAGATGGATTCTAGATCTAAAAAGTGAGAGAATGGATTTCTTGTGAGGAAGAGAGCTTTGGAAATGAGTGAGAATGGCTATCTCTTTCAATCTCAATGAATCTCTTAATGGCAGCTCTAACCTAGAGAGAAATGACCTAGGTTCGTATTTATAGGGTCACATAAAAACAAGTTAGGTCAAGTCCCAACAGATAGAAATCTGAGGCAACTAGTCGGTCAAAGAACAACCACTGACCGACTAGTTCATCAACTAGTCGGTCAGTCAAACATCATGGACCGACTAAGTGAAGAACTGAGAAGAGATAGAAATTCAGACCTAGAAATCTAGTAGGTCCAAGAAGACTTTCTGACCGACTAGTTTCATAACTAGTCGGTCAGTCAGTGAACGTAGACCGACTAAGAGGCAAAAACAAATAGGCTGAATACAAATTGATTTAGTCGGTCCAAGAACAAATGTTGACCGACTAGATTATCAACTAGTCGGTCACCAAATGTTCTTAGACCGACTAACGATAAACAGTAGCTTAGGAGAAATTTGGCATGTACAGTAAATCACAACTAGTCGGTCAAAGAAGCATCACTGACCGACTAGTTCACAAACTAGTCGGTCGGTGAGTCAACGTAGACCGACTAACTGTAAACAGTACTGAACAAGAAAAGATTAACTCACACTAGTCGATCCAAGAAGCTTTTCTGACCGACTAGATCACCATCTAGTCGGTCAGTACTTCTTCTTGTACCAACTAACATGCACAAACAAGTCCGAATCGAAGCGTGATGCTTCGTGGAAGTTAAAATGGACTTGAACTAAGATCCTAGAGCTACGATATGAGCGTTATGAAGATAGAATCGTAAGATATACTCAAGGCTTAACATTCTATAGATCGAAGCTAAAAGACTATAAATAAAAACTTAATGAACGGTCTTCGAGAGCTTCGATCAATTCTTCATGACTTCCAAAACGGTCCAAGAGCTTCAACGAAGCTTTAGGCAATGAATACGAGCTTTGAGAAGTCTTGAGATGTCGCTTAGATTGTTCTTGTGAATTTGGCGACGATCTCCAATACTGCGCTCACAAATTGTTAGTTCATGAATTATTTATGTTTGCTCATCATCCAAAACCGAATCCGGGGAGTCCAATATTCAACATGTAGGCAGCAGTTTCTAGGGCATAACCGCATAGAGAGGTGGGTAACTTAGATTCACTAATCATGGATTGTGTCATGTCCAACAGAGTACGATTCCTTCTCTCCGACACACCGTTATGCTGGGGTGTGTAAGGAGGCGTGACCTGATGGAGAATTCCGTTCTCCTTTAGATACGTAAGGAAATCATGGCTTAAGTATTCACCTCCTCGATCTGATCGAAGGATTTTAATACTCTTACATGTTTGCTTTTCTACTTCGTTACGAAATTCTTTGAGTCGCTCAAAAGTGTCAGACTTGTGTTTCATCAAGAACATGTGTCCGAACCTTGAGTGATCATCTGTGAATGTAACAAAGTATGAATATCCTCCTTTGGCCAAATTTGACATGGGTCCATATACATCTGAATGTACAAGACCCAAGAGTTCACTAACTCTCTCCCTATGACCTTTAAAGGGAGTTTTGGCCATCTTACCTTTGAGGCAAGACTCGTAAGTGTCAAAAGACTCATAATTCGTGAGGCCCAAAGACCCCTCTTTATGTAACTTGCTGAGCCTCTTCTCTCCGATATGGCCTAGTCTGCAGTGCCAAAGGTAGGTTTCATTATAACTTGATTCCTTACATTTTCTTGTATTAACATTTAATACAATGTCATTAGACAAAGTGTACACACCATTATTCAACGTTCCAAATCCTTGCAACTTTCCATCAAAGAAAATGTCCATAACATCTTTATCAATGGTAAAAGTGTAACCGTCTTTGGACAAGGCCTAAACAGAAATTATATTGCACAGGAAGCTTGGAATGTAGAAACATTGTTTCAAAAACAAAGTGGCGACATTGCCAAGGTGTGTCTTATATCCCCAACGGCTTCGACAACAACAGTCGCTCCGTTACCGACTTGTAGGACAACCTCTTTCTTTCTTAAACTTCTAGTTGTTCTCATATCCTGTAAACTATTACAGATGTGAGAACCCGCTCTAGTATCTACTACCCATGCATTAGAAGTTATGGAAAGAATTACACTTTGTATAACCATTACCCTTGAAGTTAAGGCATCCTCATGACTTATCTTCTACTCCAGAAGTTTCATATTCCTTTTCAAGTCCTTACCAGTTTGAATATTCTTTTCTAGGATAATATTAGACTCAAGACTCATGATGCAAAGCATAGAACACCTTAACTTAGCATATGTTCAAATAAATATAAATAGAATGGTTTTTATCTAGTTATATCCTCCCACTATTTTAATGAACAGATTAAGCCACAATTAATGAACAAATTCATTAAATAATTAAAATTTAGTGAGAGAGGGACCTAACCACCCTGAGCTTCACAATCTTGAGGAGACTCAACAAATTGATCGGCTCTGTAGTTGGTAGACAAACTCTTATTCGATCACATCACATGTGATTCACTATAGGTTTTCGCCCCTAGTCATTTATGATCTTGAGGAGACTCAAAAAGCATAATGACTAGTCTAGTTGAACCCTTATTTTCGTGTCTAAAATTAACTTACACCGACACTCGAGGAGACCCGACGCGGCGGTTAGGGTTAAGGTCGGACTACATCACATGAATTATGGAGTCGGTTTTTAAAAGAGACCATGGCATAGCTTGAGGAGACTCAACAACCATGACAGGCGTCTTTTAATCCCCTAACCAAAAATAAGGAAGGCTACGATTTATCTTGAAAAATATTTTTAACGTAGTAGACTAGATATAGTTGACGGTGTCACATAATCATGATTCGCATCCTTGCGGTCCAGCGGAACACGTCCAAGGATTTGACTAGGCCAGGATCACTATCCCTAGTCAAGCTTAGGGTGATCTTCAACACTAGTCAAAAAACACTAGACCGGATCATGGTCCATTGAAGGAAAACTCACCATTCATATGTATGCCATCAACTAAAATTGGATTCATTAAAACTAGGTAATCCTATCAACTAGTTAAATCCTGAAATTCAAAATTTATTAGGATTTGTTAATAACTTTTATTAAGTCCTTATCAACTATAAGGAATGATTTTTAAGGTGCTATCCTAATCGTGTATTAGGCATTTAAAACAATTTTAAATCATAGATAAGCAATCTAAAATTATCTCATAATAATTAAGCAACTTTTAATGGCTAACCTAAAAGGTTTTTCTTGTGTTAACAATTAAGGAACAAGAATTACATAACCATAAAAATTTAACAACTTAATTTTATCACATGAAATTAAGTTTCTGCAATTTTAATAATCATCATATAATTATTTCATGTTTCTAATAAACACAATATGCACATCATATCATTTGCAGAATTAGATCATAGTAGATTTGGCTCTAATACCAATGTTGCGTTTTGATGGACCCTCAGGGCATAAATCTATGCCAGTCCTATGTCGGACGGACGATAGAAACATAAAGTAGCAGCGGAAAAATTATTAAACACTTTAATAAAAGAACCCTAAGGACATCATGCACCCTAGCCAGGAAAATCTACTATCTTGTGGTGGGTCTGACCAACCCCGAATATAGATCTAAACTACTGCATATATATGATAGCACAAATAAAATTAACTTACTCGGAACTTTGCTTCCGTAGAAAACAAAGCGTCGTTTTAAGCAACAACTTTAGCTCCCAAAGCTAGCCACCTTCGTGCCTCCAAAACTGGTCCAACTGAAGCGAGCCGACACCGTGTCTCCGAGCCAATCACTTGCCGAAGAAAGTTTCACTTAAGAAGACCCACGTCAAAGACTTTTGGATCAGATCCAAACCTCCTCGCCGTCTTGCAAGGACTCAATCGGAGGATCAGAAGAATTATAAGAGAGAAATAATTTAAGTCTTAGATCGAGTGTGCTCAAAAAAATATTAGAGCTTCTTGAATCAGAGACTTGGTGCGAGTTTCAAAGAGGAAGGCTACCCCTTATTTATATAGGGAGCCGGCCCCTCCTCCTTTGCTCCGATCGATGTGTGACTATTAAAATGGGTATTTCAGGATTGATTTAATAGAATTCCAAATTTCTAAAATCAACCATAAATCTATTTCTGAGTTTCGACTTTGAAACAACCTGTCAAAACGAAGATCTCGAGACAACGATGGCATAGGAAAAAACGGCGTCCAATTCCGATAACGTTTGACCCCTCAAATGTCGAAAATAAACTTTGAAATTGAGTTTTAAACACAAACAGCAAATTCACGCATCCCGATGCAGATCAGATCATGCCACGTGGCACAATATGCACGCGCCATGTGGCATGCATCAAAGAGGGGCGGCCCACGCAGGCACGCGGGCCCCGCACAGGCCCCACGCGGGTAGCAGCCTGCGTACTGCACACGCGAGCGACGGCCCCGCGAGTCGAACCCGCACTAAGCGGGTTCGATCCACTAAATTCTGGCGGTCTGACCTTGTAACGACTGATTTTCATGTATCTGGATTTATTATATTATAATATGTGTTTTGGTGGGTTTTCTCCTCATGTGTGGTTTTCGTCTCCGTGGCTTTCATTTTCGATCGATTCGTCGTATTTTCTCGTTTCTTCCTTAGGATTGTCGATTTCGAAGTATGTCATTCGTGACGGACTTCATAACGGTCGTATCTTACTATTAGATCAAGCCTAGGAGTCTTAGAAATCGATCCCGGGGCCCCGCGCTCCGTATCGGAACTTTTGGTGCTCATTAGCCGGTATAAGGAGGGGCACCGACCGACTAGATGACGATCCAGTCGGTCGGCAATCCTTCTTGGACCGACTAGTTGGCTTTCTAAATTTCTCAGGAGTTACTGTTTATCGTTAGTCGGTCTAAGAACGTTGGTTGACCGACTAGGTTGCAAACTAGTCGGTCGGCAATGCTTCTTTAACCGACTAACTCATCAACTATTTTTGACACTAGTTACTGTTTACTCTTAGTCGGTCTAAGAACGTTCATCGACCGACTAGATGTCAAACTAGTCGGTCAGTAGTTGTTCTTTGACCGACTAACTCCTAGTTCAGGTTTTCGACTGGAGTTACTGTTTACACTTAGTCGGTCTGCGTTGGTCAACCGACCGACTAGTTCTCAAACTAGTCGGTCAACAGTTGTTCCTTGACCGACTAAGCAGTGCTGTAAACCCTAGTTTTGCCCTAGCCGCCACCAAACTCTATAAATACCCCTCCAAACGTTTTCTTCTCCTCCCTCACGACCTAAAACCCTAATTTCTCCCCCTTTGAGCCCCCATCTCCCTCAAACCCTATTTCCTTCATCCAAGCTCATCCTCCATCATCCAAACCCTCCCTCCACTCATTCCACCTCTCATCTTCCCCAAATCTCCATCAAACCCCAAAAATCCCCCAAAACCCTATCTCTCCAAACTTCTCCAATCATTTCCAGATCTGAACCCTAGGTTCCCCTGAGCGTTTCTTCCGTCGCCGTGGTTGCTCAGCGTTATTCTTCCGTTCCCTACTCGGTAATACTCGATTCCTTTAATTTTAGCATAACCCACATTGACATTGTGAAACCCTAATAAAATGGATGGTTAGATGATTAGGGTTCTAATAAGAAACCTATTTAGAATCATTGTGCTAATAATTGTTTTGCCATAACAGTGGATCATTCCGTAGTTAGCTTGTGTGACGATCTTCATTGCTCGTCAATCCCGGTATCAGGCAAGTTGAACTTGCATCTCTTGATTTGGGCCATGTCTTAGGCCATTTACCTTGCTTTAGCGTAAAGAGACTAGACGGTGAAAGGATAGCCGTTTAGACGCCATTGACCTAGCTTGACAACGAAGCTTGGTCCGTCACCCTCATCATGCTTGTATGTCACGTTTATTTTCCCTTAACGGTACGCGTATTAAATGTTCATGTCATCCATGCATCCTTAACTGCTATTGCATTTTGCCTGTCATGTTTAATTTAAATAAACGGTACGCGAATATCTGTTCATGACATTGCATTTTGTCTGTCACGTTTAAATACAATTAACGGTACGCGTATTAACTGCTCATGTCATTGCATGCTTGAATACTCATCGTGATTGCGTAGCTTTGCTACATACTTGTACTATCGTTCCGGCTAGGCCCCCACCTTGCGTGGGCACAATCCTATGCCACTTGCACTTTCTGGCTCGTGCTCCAGAAGACGAGCTTAACACAGCCTGCGGGCAATAGGGCACTCGTTAAGTGACCCATTGTACTTGATAACTTGAACCCAACCTACGGGCAAAGGGCACTCGTTGAGTGATCCCTTGTACTTGTACTTGTTACTTGACATTACATGTCACTACAACCACTTGCCACTCGTACTCTCCTTTACTTTACTTGTTACCACCGTACTTTACTTGCCATGCACCATATTTTAACTGCTAGGTTGCTAGTTTACCATTATTTCCGTTTCCTTGCACAAGTCTTTCGACTTGCTGACATGTGCCCCTTTCCTCTTTTGGGTGACACATGTTAGAGCCCGAGCCTGAGTTACTTGCTGAGGACGTGGTGTTCGCTGACGCTGAGTCAGGGCCCGCGTTGACTGAGGACTACGTTGATACTGGGGACCAGTCCTAGTGTCTTCGTTGTGTTTTACTTTTGTTTAGACAGTTGTTGTGTTATCGGTGCGTAGCACCTATACTTTGTTATGTCGTTGCTTTTGTTGGCCTTGTTCTGGGCCTTTAGACTCTTTTCTGTTAGCCTGGTGGCTTTTCTGTGATGTTGAATATTTTGTGGACAAACTTTGGGATTGATATTTCATATCCGCCTCTTTATTATTATTGTTGTTGTTTCTCTTGCGATTACAGGGACCTGCTTATACTAAATTGACGCTTATCGGGTTTGGTTCTTCACAGCTCCTCTCTCGTGCGGACCTTCTCATGTCTCGCCTCCATTTTAGGGAAGCGGGGCGTGACAGGTTTTAGTGGTGGCCCATGCAGGTCTCTCTGTAACTGCAATTATCAGGGATAACAATAATATTATTAGATTGTCCAACAAATGAATTCGATATCCGAGTCAAAAGCTATGAGTCTAATCTGCTTCGTTTTCTGTGTCACTAGATGGCAGGAAGGCGATTCACCCGTGGTGGAGGTAGTGGTGCGATCCCTCATGATGAGGAATCTACGCGGGAACCCACCAACGGGGAGATGATGCGGATGATGCTGCAGATGATGCAGGTGCAGCAGGGCATGCTCCTGCACGTCCAGAATGCTCCACTTGCTCGAGCTGCCCGGGCTCTTCCGGATGTCCCTCGCTCCGAGCCGGGAGCGAAGCAATTTCGGGAGCTGGGTCCCGCATATTTTGATGGTTCTGAGGGTCCTCTGGCTGCCAACGAGTGGATAAGGAACATTGAGGATAACTTGGCAATGGTGAAGATTAACCCGGCTGGATGGGTTGATCTGGCTAAGAGGCAGCTGAAGGACAACGCCAGGAATTGGTGGGATGCTGAAGAGAAGATGCTGGTGGAGCCGATCGTCTGGGCTACCTTCAAGTCCAGATTCGATGGAGAGTTCTTCCCGAAGGCTGCTCGGCAGGTGATGCTGCAGCGCTTTATAGATCTGAAGCAGGGGAGCTTGTCGGTGGATCAGTACCACCAGGAGTTCACGAGGCTCAGTCGGTTTGCACCTAAGATGGTGCAGGATGCCGATGAGAAAGCTCAGCGATTTCTTCAGGGACTTGCCTTGGAGCTTCAGATCTTTGTGACCTCTTCTGACCTGGAGTCATATCAGAAGGTTCTGGTTGCTGCGAGGCGGCAAGAGTTGAATTTGAATCAGAGGAAGGGACATGTTTCCGCAGCTGGGAAGAGGCCTATGGAGCAGGCCAGGGCGGTGGTTAGGCCTGGTTTCAAGCCTAATCATCCGGTGCAGTTCAAGAGGCCAGGAGGGCCTATCCTGAAGACTTGCCATTTCTGTGTCAAGACTGGACACCTCAGGGATCAGTGTAGGAGGTTTCTAGGGCAGTGCATTGTCTGCGGAGATCCTACCCACACCATCCGAGAGTGTCCGAAGTCGAGACAGCCTTGGCGGGCTCCTATTGCAGCACAGCCATTGCAGCAGCGAGCTCCTATGCCCGTTGGACGTGGAGCGCCTCTTGTTCCACAGAGACATGCCTTTCGGCAGGCTGTTCCGCCGAGAGGGCAGGCCTTTCTGATGACTGAGGAGGAGAGCATGGCCGTGGATGAGGTTATTGCAGGTAACGCTCATTCTAGCTATTTATTTTCCTTAGTTAGTTTGATTTTTGATTATGTTGGTTGCTTGCTCATGATTGTTTGCTAGACTAGGATTTGATTGTTAATTGCTTGTTAGGTGTGGTTTTGGTTTGCACGTTTCCTGCACGAGTCCTCTTTGACTCTAGTGCATCGATGTGCATTTTGGCCCGGAGCTTCGTGGAGAAGCATTCCTTGTCGACGTCCTCTCTTCCTAAGAGTTGGAATATCGTCACAGGGAACGGTGTAGTCTCGGCGCATCGTGGGTGCAATTCTTGCCCGTTGGTGGTTTGTGGACGTGAGCTTTGTGCTGATTTCATTGTCCACGGCATCATCAACTATGATGCAGTTCTTAGGATGGACTGGCTTGCGAGCTTCTATGCTACGATCGACTGTCGGAGAAAGAAGGTGGTGTTCGAGATTCCCGGACATCCAGTATTTGAGTTCAGTCGTGGTAGCAGTTCGCTTGGTCCTGTCAGATTTCGGGCCAGGCCGGTGGAGGCTGTGGCTATGCATATGGAGATGGAGTGGCCAGCTGTGGTGCGAGATTTTGGCGACGTCTTCCCCGAGGAGATGTCTGGTTTGCCGCCTGATCGGGCCTTGGAATTTTCTATTGATCTTGTTCCAGGTGCGCAGCCGATTTCGAAGGCGCCGTATCGTATGGCACCTGCAGAATTGGAAGAGTTGCGGAAGCAGTTGGATGAGCTTATGCAGAAGGGTTATATCAATCCTAGTGTGTCTCCGTGGGGAGCACCGGTGTTGCTGGTGAAGAAGAAGGATGGTTCGCGTCGCATGTGCGTGGACTATCGGGAGTTGAATGCGGTGACCATTAAGAATAAATACCCGTTGCCTCGCATCGATGATATTTTTGATCAGCTTGGAGGTTCGCGGGTGTTTTCTAAATTGGATTTGAGGAGTGGTTACCATCAGTTGAAGGTGAAGAAGGGAGATGTTCTGAAGACAGCGTTCAGGACGAAGTATGGACACTATGAGTTTGTGGTTATGCCTTTCGGCGTAACTAACGCGCCCGCAGTTTTCATGAATCTGATGAACCTGATTTTCTACGACTTTTTGGATAAGTTTGTCGTTATCTTTATTGACGACATTCTGATCTATTCGAAGTCGGAGGAAGAGCATGCCTCGCACTTAAGGACGGTGTTGGAGATCTTGAGGAAGCATCGTTTGTATGCTAAGTTTTCGAAGTGCGAGTTCTGGCTGGATAGAGTTGCTTTTCTTGGGCATGTGGTGACCGGGGATGGTATTTCAGTGGATCCCGAGAAGATTCGGGCCATCAGGGAGTGGCCTGTTCCATCGTCTGCGTCTGAGATTCGGAGTTTCCTTGGACTTGCTGGTTATTATCGGCGATTCATTAAGGACTTTTCTCGTATTGCTGAGCCGATGACCAGGTTGACGCGGAAGGAAGTTGCTTTTGTTTGGTCGGGTGATTGTGAGAGTGCTTTTGGCGTTCTGAAGGAGAGGTTGACGACTGCCCCTATTCTTGTTGTGCCTGATCGCAGCGGTGGATTTGAGATCTTTTGCGATGCTTCTGGCAAGGGTCTCGGTTGTGTGTTGCATCAGCACGGGCATGTTGTGGCGTATGCGTCTCGTCAGCTTAAGGTTCATGAGAAGAATTACCCGACGCATGATTTGGAGTTGGCTGCCGTTGTGTTTGCTCTTAAAATTTGGAGGCACTTCTTGCTGAGTGAGAAAGTGAAGATTTTCACCGATCACAAAAGCTTGAAGTACATTTTCACTCAGAAGGAGCTCAACATGCGACAGCGTCGATGGTTGGAGCTTATGGCGGATTATGATATTGATTTGCAGTTTCACCCTGGCAAGGTGAATGTGGTTCCAGATGCTTTGAGTAGGCTTCCAGCGGTGATGATTTTGACCTCGCAGTGGAAATTGCAGCAGGATTTTTGCGAGTCTGGTGTGGAGATTGTTCTTCCTGGGAAGGCTTCTTCGTTGATGTACATGCAGGTACAGTCGACGATCGTGGATCGGATTAAGGCTGGCCAGGCAGAGGATCCGAAGCTGATGAAGATTCGGAAGCAGGTGGAAGCCGGTCTGCGGACTGACTTTTTGATTCATGAGGATGGCTCGCTGAGGTTTGGAGCCAGGTTGTGTGTGCCAGCTGGGGATGTCAGAGAGGAGTTGATGCTGGAGGCACACAGTTCGCCGTATTCTGTGCATCCTGGTGGCACCAAGATGTACCAGGATCTCCGTCTGAATTATTGGTGGCATGGTATGAAGAGGAGCGTGGCTCGGAGTGTAGCCAAGTGCTTGGTTTGCCAGCAAGTGAAGGCGGAGCATCAGCGTACGGCCGGGTTGCTACAACCGCTTCCGATTCCGGAGTGGAAATGGCAACACATCACTATGGATTTCGTGACTGGACTACCTCGGAGTCCGAAGCAGAATGATGCGATTTGGGTGATCGTAGATCGATTGACCAAATCTGCGCACTTTATTCCGTTCCGAGTGGGACAGTCCACTAAGGCGCTAGCGAGGAGATATATGGAGGTAAAATTCTTTTACTCTCCGTTTTTATTTCCTTTTCCTAGTTTGGATAGTGATGTAACGTGAATCGTGCAGGAGGTCGTGCGACTTCGTGGAGTCCCCGTGAGTATCGTGTCGGACAGAGACACGAGGTTCACATCTCAGTTCTGGCAGAGTTTGCAGAAGAGCTTGGTACGCGTCTGAGTTTCAGCACGGCGTACCATCCGCAGACGGATGGCCAGTCCGAGAGGACGATTCAGATTTTGGAAGACATGCTGAGGGCGTGCATGTTGGATTTCAAGGGTTCATGGGAGGACCATCTGCATCTGGTGGAGTTTTCTTACAACAACAGCTTCCAGGCGAGTATTGGCATGGCGCCTTTCGCCGCTCTTTATGGGAGGAAATGTCGATCGCCATTGAGTTGGGATGACGTTGGTGATCGGGAGTTGTTGGGACCTGAGATGATCGTGGAGGCCGTGGATATCGTCAGGAATATTCGGGAGAGGTTGAGGATTGCTCAGGACCGTTTTAAGCATTGGGCGGATGCTAAACGTCGTCCTTTGGAGTTTTAGCCGGCGACCATGTGTTCTTGAAGATTTCCCCGAATCGTGGTGTGATTCGTTTCGGGAAGCGTGGGAAGTTGAGCCCGCGATACATTGGACCATTTGACATTTTGGATAGGGTTGGCGAGGTAGTGTATCGCTCGGCCTTGCCGCCATCTTTGGAAGGAGTTTACAATGTTTTCCATGTGTCGCAGCTTCGTCGATACATTAGCGATCCGTCTCATGCTGTGGATTTTTCGGAGATTACCGTTCGCCCAGATTTGACGTATGACCAGCATCCAGTGCAGATTCTGGACAGGCGTCAGAAGTCGCTTCGGAACAAGGTTGTCAATCTTGTGAGGGTGATGTGGCGACACGGCTCACCTGGAGAGTCTACTTGGGAGAATGAGGATGAGATGCGAGAGCGTTTCCCACTTTTGTTTCTGGACTCGTGAGTATTTGGAAATTCCGAGGACGGAATTTTTTCTTAAGTTGGGGAGGATGTAATGACTGCTTTTCATGTATCTGGATTTATTATATTATAATATGTGTTTTGGTGGGTTTTCTCCTCATGTGTGGTTTTCGTCTCCGTGGCTTTCATTTTCGATCGATTCGTCGTATTTTCTCGTTTCTTCCTTAGGATTGTCGATTTCGAAGTATGTCATTCGTGACGGACTTCATAACGGTCGTATCTTACTATTAGATCAAGCCTAGGAGTCTTAGAAATCGATCCCGGGGCCCCGCGCTCCGTATCGGAACTTTTGGTGCTCATTAGCCGGTATAAGGAGGGGCACCGACCGACTAGATGACGATCCAGTCGGTCGGCAATCCTTCTTGGACCGACTAGTTGGCTTTCTAAATTTCTCAGGAGTTACTGTTTATCGTTAGTCGGTCTAAGAACGTTGGTTGACCGACTAGGTTGCAAACTAGTCGGTCGGCAATGCTTCTTTAACCGACTAACTCATCAACTATTTTTGACACTAGTTACTGTTTACTCTTAGTCGGTCTAAGAACGTTCATCGACCGACTAGATGTCAAACTAGTCGGCCAGTAGTTGTTCTTTGACCGACTAACTCCTAGTTCAGGTTTTCGACTGGAGTTACTGTTTACACTTAGTCGGTCTGCGTTGGTCAACCGACCGACTAGTTCTCAAACTAGTCGGTCAACAGTTGTTCCTTGACCGACTAAGCAGTGCTGTAAACCCTAGTTTTGCCCTAGCCGCCACCAAACTCTATAAATACCCCTCGAAACGTTTTCTTCTCCTCCCTCACGACCTAAAACCCTAATTTCTCCCCCTTTGAGCCCCCATCTCCCTCAAACCCTATTTCCTTCATCCAAGCTCATCCTCCATCATCCAAACCCTCCCTCCACTCATTCCACCTCTCATCTTCCCCAAATCTCCATCAAACCCCAAAAATCCCCCAAAACCCTATCTCTCCAAACTTCTCCAATCATTTCCAGATCTGAACCCTAGGTTCCCCGGAGCGTTTCTTCCGTCGCCGTGGTTGCTCGGCGTTATTCTTCCGTTCCCTACGCGGTAATACTCGATTCCTTTAATTTTAGCATAACCCACATTGACATTGTGAAACCCTAATAAAATGGATGGTTAGATGATTAGGGTTCTAATAAGAAACCTATTTAGAATCATTGTGCTAATAATTGTTTTGCCATAACAGTAGATCATTCCGTAGTTAGCTTGTGTGACGATCTTCATTGCTCGTCAATCCCGGTATCAGGCAAGTGGAACTTGCATCTCTTGATTTGGGCCATGTCTTAGGCCATTTACCTTGCTTTAGCGTAAAGAGACTAGATGGTGAAAGGATAGCCGTTTAGACGCCATTGACCTAGCTTGACAACAAAGCTTGGTCCGTCACCCTCATCATGCTTGTATGTCACGTTTATTTTCCCTTAACGGTACGCGTATTAAATGTTCATGTCATCCATGCATCCTTAACTGCTATTGCATTTTGCCTGTCATGTTTAATTTAAATAAACGGTACGCGAATATCTGTTCATGACATTGCATTTTGCCTGTCACGTTTAAATACAATTAACGGTACGCGTATTAACTGCTCATGTCATTGCATGCTTGAATACTCATCGTGATTGCGTAGCTTTGCTACATACTTGTACTATCGTTCCGGCTAGGCCCCCACCTTGCGTGGGCACAATCCTATGCCACTTGCACTTTCTGGCTCGTGCTCCAGAAGACGAGCTTAACACAGCCTGCGGGCAATAGGGCACTCGTTGAGTGACCCCTTGTACTTGATAACTTGAACCCAGCCTACGGGCAAAGGGCACTCGTTGAGTGATCCCTTGTACTTGTACTTGTTACTTGACATTACATGTCACTACAACCACTTGCCACTCGTACTCTCCTTTACTTTACTTGTTACCACCGTACTTTACTTGCCATGCACCATATTTTAACTGCTAGGTTGCTAGTTTACCATTATTTCCGTTTCCTTGCACAAGTCTTTCGACTTGCTAACATGTGCCCCTTTCCTCTTTTGGGTGACACATGTTAGAGCCCGAGCCTGAGTTACTTGCTGAGGACGTGGTGTTCGCTGACGCTGAGTCAGGGCCCGCGTTGACCGAGGACTACATTGATATTGGGGACCAGTCCTAGTGTCTTCGTTGTGTTTTACTTTTGTTTAGACAGTTGTTGTGTTATCGGTGCGTAGCACCTATACTTTGTTATGTCGTTGCTTTTGTTGGCCTTGTTTTGGGCCTTTAGACTCTTTTCTGTTAGCCTGGTGGATTTTCTGTGATGTTGAATATTTTGTGGACAAACTTTGGGATTGGTATTTCATATTCGCCTCTTTATTATTATTGTTGTTGTTTCTCTTGCGATTACAGGGACCTGCTTATACTAAATTGACGCTTATCGGGTTTGGCGCTTCACAGCTCCTCTCTCGTGCGGACCTTCTCACGTCTCGCCTCCATTTTAGGGAAGCGGGGCGTGACAGACCTGCCAGGCATAGATCAGACTCGCAAGCCCTCTTTATGCCCTTTAATGCCGTTTTCGTGTTTTCGCACTGGTTTGAGCTCCGATTTGAACGCGATTTCTTCCTGTGGTTATCTCAGGAAGTCCCTTTCGATCCCATGCATCTTTGTCAACTTAAAACCAAGTATTAATTACACATAATGTGTAAAGTCCCAAATGCTAAACTCTTTAGATTTAATTTTACGACTTACTTGTGAGCCAAATTATTCCAATACATCAAATGCATCCCTCTTAACATTCTTCCTATTACTAAGACGTAAATCCTACTCAGTGTGAGACCCTACAGCCTGACCCTACTAAAGGTTGGGACTCGAAATCCCTAGACGATAGTAACCACAAGCAGCAGGTGTCGTCCCTGTTTCAGCATCATAATTACGTGATTGACCCATCGACAAAAGTGTCGTCGGTATCACTCTGACTGTGTCCGTGATGAATACCGCAGTTTTAGTCCCTTCGTCTTAACTATGTCACTGTATAGCCTAGGGTATGGTAAACTGTCAACCCTTCTAGCTAGCACTGTCCAATATCATTCGGTCTTTGATATACACATGTTGTACTTCCTACAACATACCTTGACCAAGATTTTACCAAGAACCGTACTGTGCCCGTGACACTAACTTCCCATAAACAAAAGAGACAAATCCTATATGGATCACTACTTACCTTGTACACTTCAAGAGTCACCCAACCTAAGACCTTTCAGCGAGTGAAAACTCAAGGTTAGATCATAGATCTAAGTGATACTGTTCATGCATAGGTTCGTACAATGACCCCAAGTCTTAAGGACCAACTTACCTATCATCACTAGAGAGTTATTAATGACAGATAGTTAATGCATTTGATAACTCTATATTGGGTCTTTCAGTGGACTCATTCTCCAATGATCACCTGTGTCTTATCTCCGACTTTGCCAGCTCGAATGATTTTGAGATCATCAAGACAATGACACAATGGTTTGTCCGATGTGTCGATATCCTATTCTCGTTGCATCCATGACCCTGAAGGCTTTAAGACTCAAGATGCTATCGGTCAAACACTACTCATAATCAAGATCTCTATCTAGATACCTGAATGACCTTACTATGAGTCTAAGGAAATTCTCTAAGTAATTTAATGAAAATATCATAACAGAAATACATCAGACAATTGATACCAGAAAGCATACTTTAATTCATGAACAAGATGTTTTATATAGATAAATTTCCTCGAGGGCATACATCTCTCAACACTTAGGGCTATCAAATCGACGTCCGGCCTAAGTCGAGCGGACGATGAAAGCAATTAAAGTAGCGAAAACAACTTAAAACTATTTTAAGAACAGCCCTAAAGAAATAAACCATAGCCAGAATCTCTACTATCTTGGGGTTGGGTCTGACCAAACCCTAAAGATTGATCTATCAAACTATTACAATTATAAACGCATGTAAATTAAACTGCATACCGAGAACTTCGTTTTCGCAGAATATGAAGTGTTGTTTTTAGCAACCATTCTGTGACTCCGAAGCGATGCCCCGAGCCGCTTCTCCCAAGCCGAACCGCGTCCCGAGCCAAACTGCATCCTGAACGGAACCGTGTCCCAAGGAGAGCAACACCCTTATCGCCGAGCCAACCACGCACCGAAGAAAGTTTCACCTTAAGTGGATCCTTCGACAAGACTTCAGATCCGATCCGAACTCCTTTGTAGCTTTGCTAGAGCCCGATTAGGAGCAAGAAAGAATTAGGGAGAATGCAGGAGTATTAATTTAAGTCTTAATTAGAACGTGCTCAAACCTTTTTGAAGCTTCTCGAATTTAAAGACTTGGTACGAGTTTCAAAGAGGGGGTTGGCCCTTATTTATATAGGCGACTGACTCCTCCTCTTTTCTCCATATCTGGTGTGGGACTAAACATATTTAGAGAATTTATTTGCACAAAACAAGCATTTCATAAAGGCAATATTTGGACAATTAAATCTCTCTTACCATAGATCTCCAAGAGTGATGTCATACATCATTGCGAAGAGGATTGAATGGTGAATAAGTAAGAAAAAATCTCGCTCAATTCCGAGTCTGTTTGACCCTTCAAACGAGGACCCAATGATGGCCAAAAACTGCTTTACGCACCGCCCCAGCTGCCAGAACTGTTAGGGTTTCATAAACCCATGTGGGCCCCACCATGTGGGCCCCATTATTAGCTACGTATGTGCCACGTGGGCATGCCTGCCTGGGCACTCTCAGCACCCGCCCGCAGCAGGCGGGCGGGTCCCACCTGCCCCCCTGGCAGGCCTGGGCTCCGCGTGTGCGGGCGCTCGCCTGCCTAGGTGGGAACGTGTGCCGCACATGCCCGCCCAGGCGGGAGCAGGTCTAGCCCGCTGGTCGGGCACCTGCGGGTGTGGCCGCCTGACCCGCAATGCCCTAAATGGGCCCTTTTAGTATTTTGACATTATGGAGCCTGTTTTGGATGTCGTTTGAACCTGGGTTTTGACCGGGACCTTTCCGTCATCCAGGTACACATCTTATGTGTTCATCCCATATATAAAATTAGTTCTTTAAGCTTTTGTCACAAACATTTTGTGACGTATTAATTCTCTTACATCCAATGCATCATCTCTCTAATCCTACCTAATACTTGGCGAAGGTATCACTCTGGGTGAGACCATACAGCCTGACGCTACTATAGGTGGGGCTCGAAACCCCAGACAACAGAGAACACGAGCAACAGGTGCCGTCCCTATTTCAGTATCATAATTATGTAGTTAACTCATTGACAAGAGTACTGTCGGGACCACCCTGACTATGTCCGTGAAGAATACCGCAGTTTTAGTCCCTTCGTCAAAACTATGCCTCTTAATCAAGCCTAGGGTATGGTCAAATGTCAACCCCCCAGTAGCTCGAAACCGGTTAGTCTCTATCGATCTTTAGTCAAATAATGTTGGACTTCTTCCAACATACTCTGGCCAGAGTTTTTACTAAAGATCGAACTAACACATGCGACACTAACTCCCCATAAAAGGAAGAGACGAATCCTCTCTTGGTCATTACTCTCCTTGCATGATTCTAGTGTCACCCAACCAAGGACCTTTCAACGGGGCTAGACCCGAAGCTAGATCAGTGATCAAAGTGACACCGTTCATGTACAGGTTCGTACAATGACCTGAAGTCAAAGGACCAACTTGTCTATCATCACTTAGAGTTATCATTGACAAATTAGTCAAAGTTAACCATATGATAAGTCTCGTTGGGTCGTTCAGTGAGCTCATTCTCTAATGAACACATGTGTCCTGTCTTCGACTTTTCCAAGTCAAACGACCATGAGATCATCGTCACCACTCCATGGTGAACACAAAGACACAATGCTTTATCCGATGTATCGATATCCTATTCTCGAAACATCTACGACCACAAACGATTTTAGACCTATGCTACAATCAGTCAAACACTTCTCCATAACTTAGATCTCCATCTTGATACATGTTTGACCTCGCATTAAGTTTCAGGACTTTACCTAAGTTCTAATGAAGACTACATTATTATTAACTTAGGTAAATTCTTAACAAACATCTTACTGTTATTTTGAACAAGATGTTTGTACACATACACAAGGATAAATTTCCTCGAGGGCTTACCATCTTCCAACATCTCCCACTTGCACTCATGCCCATTTATCCCGGTATCTCATACCGCATTTACACATAAATCTATCTAGACTTCATGTAGTAGAGCCTTCGTGAGTGAATCTGCTAAACCGTCTACTGTATAGACTTAAGGGTTTCTATGTTTGAATTCTATCTATAACATTCCCTTGGTCTATTGGAATCCATAATATTTGTCTTGTCTGGATCTCATCCAACTCATCATTCTGACGTGAGGTTTAATATAATTATCCAAAATAGTCACTGGTCTTCTGCACCGTTCATTATCGTTTCCAACAACGTGTCAAACTCATTGACCACTTTGTCAAAACATCTGTTTCGGCTCCTTGATGCATCGCATGCCTTTTATTCGAACTCACTGACTTTGAAAACACTATAAGTTTGTTCTTCTAAATCATATTTATAAAACATACATATTTCAATTTTCATGGTCATTATGAGCATTGACATTGAGACTGATCCCAATAGATCTGTACACAGTTGTTGGCAAGAAATTTTCATCACAATTCATTTATTGGAGTTCTAATGATAACCGTTTTCAACCAGCATAACTTGTGCTTCACTATTTTCCATCTACACTAATCTTCTATCTTGAAGTTTCACTTGCTGCCAAAAGAACACGTCCACGTCTTCTAAGGTTCATACCCTATTTACATGCAAGGATCTTTTTCGGATCACATCAATCTATTTGTCAGAGTCCATACTCCGAATGGCATCCTGGAAGTTGACAAGGTCATCATCAACTATGATGTTTTACTCGACTTCTTCGTCTCATGAGGCTCGAGTAACCTTATGACTTCTTAACGATTGATTGAGGAATATCATATTGAGAAGGTACTCACAGAACCCTATCAAGAACCTTGGCATCATTATCTGGGGCTTAACCCAGAAGGAGGATTGTAACTCAGAGTCGCTTACCATGTATCGCATTATGTCTAACAGAGTGCGATTCATTCTCTCCAACACAACGATGTATTAAGAGACTTGATCTGAGAGAAAATGTCATTTTCTTTTAATTACAGAAGAATTATTCAGCTAAGTATTTTGCCTATTCGATCTGAGATCAAATACTTCCGTCATTGTGTTCTTTATTTTATTAGACTTGTGTTTCATATGTCGTAATAAGATAAGAATACCATATCTTGGCCAATTTAGACTAGGGTCCGGATACATCCATATGTAAGAGACCATGAGTTCTCCAACTCATTCTTCCACTATCTTACTGAAGGAGTTTTGACCATCATACATTTGAGACAAGACTCACAAGTGTCTTTCGACTCACAATACGAGACGTCTAGAGACCCCTCTTTATGTTACTTGTTAAGTATGTTCTCTCTGGTTTGGCCTAGTCCATTTTACCATAAGTAAATAGCATTACTTATTTTTGCATTTTTGTATTAACATTTAATACATGGTTATACAAAATAATCACATCAAATAATTTATTTTAAAGAAATGTGACGACATTCGCCAAGTGTGATATATGTCCCATATGGCCCAAAGACAACTCTTACTCATTAGCCAATACGTAAGACAATATATTCATTTGTATAATAATTATTCTGAAACTTTAGACATCAAACATGTCTCATTTTCAGGTCCTCCTACTATGCCTTTTCTCATTATACACCAAACATTCTTTCTCAATGAATTATCCTTAGTTTCTTCTCATTTCTAAATCACATTTGGACATTTCATGTCCTAACACAAATATTAGCTGTGCAAGCATCACATGCATCCAAACACTTGAGCTTTACAACCTTGAGGAGACTCAACAAATTGTTCGTCTCAAGATCTAGTTTGGATACATGGTCTTGCACTGCTCGTACACTCATCTTCGAGTAAAACAGTTTGATCGAAGTTTCTAACCTTGAGGAGACTCAACAAGTTGTACGGAGAAACATGTTTAAACATCAGTATGTTCAAGCTGCCCCTGCTCATAGAGGCGAGTGTTAGTGAGAATAGTTTGGTTTATCAAATATGTCTTCACCAATATTTTGACCAGTTGGCTTATTGTTTTAGGATATTATCAAATATTTCTTAACCAATCTTTTAACCAATCTTTTGGTTCGATCGAAGTTTCTAACATTGCAGATTGAAACTGTTTTCCATACAACCATGAGGAGACTCAACAAGTTGTATGGAGAAACATGCTTTAAACATCAGTATGTTCAAGTTGCCCCTGCTCATAAAGGCGAGTGTTAAGTAGCGTGCTTTTATTGTGCGAAACCTTAGAGCTTAAGAAAATCCTTGTTCTTAACTCAGTGCTAAGAAGGACACTTCATGGGAAGTGCCAGTGAGAATAGTTTGGTTTATCAAATATTTCTTAACCAATCTTTTGACCAGTTGGCTTATTCTTTTCGGATATTATCATTTGGATTCCACCCGATAAAACATAGAATTATCCTATTTTAGCATATGTTCATGATTTATAAATATAGTTAAAATGGTTTTTATTCAACTATATCCTCCCACTATTTTAGCGATCATCGTAAGCCATATTGATGAACGAATTTAGTCATTTAATGGGAGAGTGACCCAACCACCCTGAGCTTCACAACATTAAGGAGACTCAACAAGCTGATCGACTCTGCAGTTGGTAGATACACTCTTTATTAATCACATCACATGTGACTCCCTATTGGTTTTTACCCATAGTCACTTATGATCTTGAGGAGACTCAACAAACCATAATGGCTAGTCTAGTCAAACCCTTGTTTTCATGTCTAATATTAACTTACACTGATACTCGAGGAGACCCGAAACAACAGTTTGGGCTAATAACAGACTACATCACATGTATGATGGAGTCAGTTTCTAAAAGAGACCATGTCTTAGCTTGATGAGATTCAACAACCATGACAGGCGTCTTTTAGTCCCCTAATCCAAGAACAAGGAGGGCTACGGCTAATCTTGAAGAAGATTTTTAACGTATTTGACTAGATGGAATTAATGGTTTCACATAATCATAATTCGTATCATTGTGGTCCATCGGAACACGACCAGAGATTTAGCTAGGTCAGGATCACTATCCCCAGTCGAGCTAGTGTGATCCACAACACTATTCAAAAAACGCTAGACCGGATCATGATACTTTAAGAATACAAATTATTCATATGTGTGACATTGACTTGAAATGGCTTCATAAAACTAGGTAATCCAATCAAATAGTTAAATTCTAAAATTCAAAATTATTAGGACTGGTTAATAACTTTTATTAATATCCTTATCAACTATAAGGAATTTTAGGGTGATATCCTAATCACGTATTAGGGATTTAAAATTCAAGTTGCAATAATTTAAATTATAGACTTTTCAAAATTATTATTAGAACAATTAAAATAATAACTATTGGAGAGGGCTATCATAATCAACTATTAGGAATTTAATAGTTACAACAATTTTAAATCATAGCATGTCCATCCAAAAAATTATTTCATAAGTACTAGAAAGCTTTTAATGGATATCCTAAGAGTTTTCCTTGTATTATCACATAATGAACAAGAAATAGCATAACCATTAAAATACTAAAGAATCACATAAAAATTTTGGCATGAACACTTGCAACTAAAATTATCTTATAATTAAATTACATCAATTAATAATCTAATAATTATCACATAATTATTAAGATCTAATTTTAACATTAGCACGTGATTTTAAAATAGATCTAGTTTTCAAAAAAAATTGTTTTTCCGAAAATAAAACTATCACATGGAACTACAATTTTTAAGAGTTTAATAATCAACCTCCATTGCATAAAGAAACATGCTACATCTATGCACTTTATAATTGCAAATCCATTAATCAAGGTAGACTTGGCTCTGATACCACTGATGTGTATCGCTCTGATATCATTGTAACGTTGTTAAGGCCCATCATCCATGGCACCCTAGACCAGTCACAAGATCTGTCACGAACTTGTTTTACGGTATGCCTCTCGACAATGCCCAACCCATCATAAGATCCTCATCTCATCGGGATTTGGTACAGTAAGAGAGATTACTTCGGGTCAGCTCATAACCCGAGAACCCGTACTCAAGCACCAACAAGCTCTGATACCAATGATGGGTTTTCTGGGTCCTTATGGCTATCAAATCGACGTCCGGCCTAAGTCGGACGGACCACGAAAGCAATAAAAGCAGCGGAAAACATCTGAAAACTATTTTAAGAACAGCCCTAAAGAAATAAACCCTATTCAGAATCTCTATTATCCCGGGGTTGGGTCCGACCAACACCTAAAGATAGATCTATCAAACTACTGCAATTATAAACACATGTAAATTAAACTACATACCCCGAACATCGTTTCCACAGAATACGAAGCGTCGTTTTCAGTAACCATTCTTTTAACTCTGAAGCGATGCCCCGATCCACTACTCCCACGCCGAACTGTGTCCCGAGCTAAACTGCATCCCAAAACAAATCGCATCCCGAGTCGAACCGCGTCCCAATGCAAGCAACACCCTTGTCGCCGAGCCAACTACGTACCGAAGAAAGTTTCACCTTAAGTGGTCATGCGTCAAGACTTCGGATCCGATCCGAACTCCTTTGTAGCTTTGCTAGAGCCCGATCAGGAGCAAGGAAGAATTAGGGAGAATGAGAAATATTAATTTAAGTCTTAATCCGAACGTGCTCAAAACTTTTTGGAGATTCTCGAATTTGAAGACTTGGTATGATTTTTAAGGAGGGGATTTGCCCCTATTTATAGGGGCGGCTAACCCCTCCTCTCTTCTCCATATTCGATGTGGGATTAAACGTATTTAGAGAATTTACTTTGCATAAAACATGTATTTCATAAAGGTAATGTTTGGACAATTAAATCTCTTCCACCATAGATCACCAAGAATGATGGCATACATCGTTGCGAAGAGGGTTGAATGGTGAACGCGTAGGAAAAACCTCACTTAATTTCGAGTCCATTTGACCCTTCAAACAAGGACCCAAAGATGGACAAAAAATTGCTTTATGCACCGCCCAATCGCCAGAACTGTTAGGGTTTCATAAACCCATGTGGGCCCCACACATTGGGGCCCACTGTCAGTTATGGGCATTCCACATGGGTGCACCCGCCTGGGTGCTCTCGGCGCCCACCCGCAGTAGGCGGGCAACCCAGCCGCCTGCCCGCATGGCGGGCCCAGGAGCCCACCCGCCTGCCTGCCTGGGCGCGCATGTGTGCAGCATGTGCCCACCCAGGTGGGAGCAGGTCTAGCCCGTGGGTCGCCTGCGGGTGCGGGCGCCCGACCCGCAATGCCCTAAACGGTCCCTTTTAGTATTTTGGCTTTAATTTCCTCATTTGGAGCCCTTTTTGGACGCCGTTTGAGCCTGGATTTTGACCGGAATGTATTCGTCATCCAGGTACACATCTTATGTGTTCATGCCACATATAAAATTAGTTCTTTAAGCTTTTGTCACAAAATTTTTGTGACGTATTAATTCTCTTGCATCCAATGCATCATCTCCGTAATTATACCTAATGCTTGACGAAGGTCTCGCTCTGTGTGAGACCCTACAGCCTGACCCTACTACAGGTGGGGCTCGAAACCCCAGACGATGGAGACCACGAGCAGCAGGTGCCATCCTTGTTTCGGTATCATAATTATGTGGTTAACTCATTGATATGAGTATTGTCGGGACCACCCTGACTGTGTCCGTGATGAATACCGCAGTTTTATTCCCTTCGTCAAAACTATGCCGCTTAGTCAAGCCTAGTGTATGGTCAACTGTCAACCCCAGTAGCTCGAAACTGGTTAGTCTCCATCGTTCTTTAGTCAAATAATGTTAGACTTCTTCCAACATACTCTGGCTAGAGTTTTTACTAAAGATCGAACTAACACGTGCGACACTAACTCCCCATAACGAGAGAAACAAATCCTCTTTTGGTCATTACTCTCCTCGCATGCTTCAAGTGTCACCCAACCAAGGGCCTTTCAAGGGGGCTTGCCCCGAAGCTAGATCAGTGATCAAAGTGACCCCGTTCACATACAGGTTCGTCCAATGATCTGAAGTCAAAGGACCAACTTGTTTATCATCACTGAGAGTTATCATTGACAAATTAGTCAATGTTAACCATATGATTACTCTTGTTGGGTCGTTCAATGAACGCATTCTCTAATGAGCATATGTGGCTCATCTTCGACTTCACCAAGTCAAACGACAATGAGATCATCGTCACCACTCCATGGTAAAGACAAAGACATAATGGTCTATCCGATGTATCGATATCCTATTCTCGAAACATCTACGACCATGAACGATTTTATACCTATGCTACAATAGTTTTCATGGTCATCATTAGTTGTATCTTGAAGCCACTTGATTGCCTTGAAAGCTAGGTTCTTTTCGCTCTTTTCTGCCTTAGGAGGCTTCTCCTTGTTTTTTGTTGCTTCACCACTTATCATCTTCATCTAAACTTCATATGCCATCAACTTTCACATGAGTTGCTTGAAAGTGATGGTTGCTAGATCATGTGTTTCCTCTATAGCGGTTCTCTTTTGTATCCAGTCGCCAGATAGTGAATATAAGGCTTTTCCCACCAAGTCTTCATTTGGGATATCTTTTTCCTAGTGCCTTGAGAGGATTCACAATATTTGCAAAACAAGAGAACATATCATCAATGGTTACATTAGGAAGCCTCACAAAGTTCTCATATTTTTGTAGCAATATACGAATTCATGTTTTCTTGACCTCAGATGTCCCTTCATGGGTTACTTCTAACCTAGTCCATATATCTCTAACAGTGGTGCAGGAGGCAACATGGTTGTATTCATTTTACTAAGGCAACAATACAATATGCTCACAGCCTTAGCATTTAGTCTTTCTAACCGATCGTTTTCATTTTGTTGCTCCGACGTACGCTTATCAAAAGGGTGAAGCGTTCACTAATAATTTTCCACAGCTCTATATCAATACCAGTGATGTGGATGGACATCCTCTGTTTCTAGTAAATATAGTTTGTGACATCAAATAAAGATGATCAAAGGTATGATTACCTCCTTTTTGGTTATGAGGGCCATTGGGATAGGTATAAAGAATTTGTACCATTAGGAACGCAATTTTACTAGACTTTGAGTCCAAAGAAACCAGACTCTAATACCAATTGAAAAACAAACCCTAGAGAGGGGGTGAAAAGGGTGTATGCACAATATAAAAAAATTCAAGCGCAGAACAACCAACCCAAGACACAAAGTAATGCAATCAATGATTTTTCAATGGAGTGGCTCCTCGCCTAGGCTTTCCGCCTCTGCTCCAACCCAAAATCCTTAAGGATTCCACCATCTTTTATAATAAAAAAGAGAAAAACAACCCAATCACACTTTCGGGTAGTGTTCACACCGTACAAGATACCGTTTGAAAATTTAAGCACAATGATAGCTTCTGCGTAAAGCTATTCACATATACAATCTTACACTAAAAAAACAAAAAAATATCACCGTGGTGTAGATCGTCCCTCAATGAATGCTTAGTCGCAAACCGTGCTCCATTCCGACGTGTCTAGAGAAATTTATCACCTTTTCAAATCCACGTCTGCAAATCTCCTTTCTTCTTCTTCCTCGAGCACTTGAAGCTTGGATGGATGGAGGATCTAGGCCAACTAATAAGAATGTAGATCTCTAGATTTTTTGGCTAGATGCTTCGATCCTTTTCGCAAGGGATGGCTCTCTCTTTTTTAGAGGATGTGAAATTCTCTTCAATTAGAACACTTGATCTTCAAATCTTCCTTCAATTCTTCAATCAAATCTTTATAAATTTGATAAATCTCTTTTATTTGGAAACTCCCCTTTGAATAGGTCTTCAATTTGCTTAGAAACTACTCTTAATTGATTGAAGTCAAACCTGGATGTTTGACTGGTCAAACTGGTCAAATTAGGGTTCAACAGGGATTCTACAGCTTGGCACGGTCGTGTGCCAAGTTGGCACGGCCGTGTCGCTTGATTTCTGGCCTCCTTGTGAAATTCACAAATGTGGCACGACCGTGTGATGATTCTGCACAGCCGTGTCAGCTGATCAATTCTGTCTTCACAAAATTCGCATTAGTGGCACGATTGTGTGCAAACCAGCACGATCATATTTTCCCTTCTCCATACTTTGGCCATCTTTCGCAAATGTGACATGTCCATGTGCAAGTCTACACGGCCGTGTCGGCATTCTTCAGAAAATACTCTATCTTTCGCAGCAATGACACGTTCGTGCAGAAGTCTCGCACGGCCGTATCACCCAGAATAGCAAAACGGTCTTCTGTATATGTATTAGCACGGTCGTGTACATAGACCATACGACTGTGTAGCTTTGGCCCTTCATATACACTTCATTTTCTGACACGCACGGCCATGCAGCTGATATACACTACTGTGTAACCCCTGTTTTTGCACCTGTCATCGATGTTTGACTTCCAATTGACATGAAGCTTACAAGATAGACATATTAGATCAAGTAACTTGTTTGGCATCATCAAAATTAATTTTTGGCTTCAGTTAGTGAGCTAACTTAGGCCAACAAATTCCTCTTTTGATCTTTGTATAACGTCGATTTCCATCTCACTAACTGAATGTGGGATAAAGAATTTATCTTGGAACTTGAATATCTTCATAGTTGTGTTTATTATATAGTGTTCAATATCGTTAACATATACTCTATGTTGTGTTTTGGGTAATTGATGGGATTTGATATGTTTTATTTGGTATCCAAAGTGTCATCCTCTTGTACATATGTTGTGTAATTCGTTTTGGAACTTTATAATTCCACCTTGCATTTCATTTCGCATTCCCTCCCAAATTTACTTTTTCTTAGTCTTTCTTGAGGACAAGTGATATGCTCCTATTTTACATGCTTTATCGCATATCTTCATGACACATTTCACCCTCCAAACCCTCATTTTATACGCTTTTGTGCTATTATTTGGAACAATATGACTTTCGGAGCGTTTATTCCATTTCAGGAATTTGGAGCGATATTGGAGCAATTTGGAGTTAATAAGACGATCAGCGACGTGAGAGCACCAATGAGACTCATGATGACATACTCGAGGTGCCAAAGAAGAATACTGGAGCAAGGAAGAGGCAAGAGAGAAGGTCGCTCGATCGAACTATGATGCGGCGGAGGAATCGAGCGACCTGAAGTGCTGGAAACAGGACAACCGTGCACTATTTCTAAATCCGCTATCACCTGGGATTTTTCACTATTTTTCTGATTTTTTTTCCAGATAGTAGACTTCAAAATGGTTCCAACGCCACAAAGAACATGCCAATTGGAGGTTGGATGAGCCCTGAGGAATTTCTGCAAGTTGATGGTGTAGTGTTGAAATTGTTCTCAGCAGCCTACTCGGTCGAGCAGTACACTACTCGGTCCGAGAAGTGCACTACTCGACTGAGTAGTGTGCAAAATCGGCTGAAACGTGTTTTTAGCTCCTAATCGGCTGGAAATCAACCTGCTCGGTCGAGTAGTTGATTACTCAACCAAGCATGGTGATTTTTTGAGCTCCTACTCACCTCCTTTTCGGCTGTGCTCGACCGAGCAGTTGAGTGCTCGACCGAGCAGCTGTATACTCGACCGAGCAGCTATGTTCTCTGTTCGGGTTGGCAGAGCGACATATTTTGGAGAAGCTCATTCCCTGTGCAAATTGACCGAGCAGGCCGGCTGCTCGACCGAGCAGCCGAACTACTCGACTGAGCAGACCCTACTCGGACCGATTCGACAGAGCGACGTTTGAGCGAAGTTTTCAGATTTCCTGATGAACTCGACCGAGCAGGAGACTACTCGGACCGAGTCGCCATGGGCCCAGGTCCAGATCACGATTTTGTTTGACGAGGGTTTGGAGGGGATTTTTGGGGCAACCTCCGGAGGAGAGTTCTGGAGAGAGTTCTGTCGGGAGTTTTGGGGGAGATTTTTAGGGACTTTTTGTTTACTTTTTAGAAGACAGTTTTTTAGATCTTTTGAAGGCTTTTTTTCGGAGACGATCTTTTGGGGAGTTTGGCTATGCCCTAGGCCCCTCCTTTGTATCAAGATAAGTATTTTTGTCTCTTTAATTCTATTTTTGTCATTTCTTTATGATTATTGATTGAATATCTTGTTGATGCATGCTAGGATGAATTCTCTTGCTATTATTGAATCTTCTATTGTTTTTCCTATGATGCCGTGTAGTTCTATCTAGGGCTAAGGGATTAGCCCATGGATCTCAGGATTTAGATGTAAAGTTGGGATTTTTATGGTGCGTTGGTTATAAATGGGGTTGTATTTTGATTGATCTAGCAAAATCCCTAGGAGAACTCGTACTGAAATCGTGCCCACGGTCGGTGGAATCGATTAGCTTAAGGAGTATCCTACGAATTTAATTAGGGAGTTAGTGGATTCAACCGAGGCACGTGACCATGCCCGGCTCATGCCTTGAGGGGATCCACCGATGAACTATATAACTAATTGATGGCTACCGCTATTGCGTAAATAAGAGCCACCAAAATACCTCGAAGCTCTAACCCACGAGAGTGGTACGAGTAGAGAGCATTCGAACCACGAGAGTGGTGAGATTGTTGTAGATCCTTAATGCACGTATCGTATGGGCCTATTACGAGAGCGGGGTTAATGCGATAAGTTAGATTCATGATGCCCAGACACATGAATTCACTTTCTAGATGCTACAATCCCAATAAAACCAATGCAACGTAAGAGTCCTAGCCTAGCGTCGTCATCCGACGATCCTAGTGGTGAGTCCTAAAGCCCTAGTCTTTTCTTTCTTTGTGTGGACCCACTTGTTTGTGATATCGAGTGACACGACCTTCGCATCCATCACCATTACAACACTCCATACTCCACATCCACCAATAAACCCGCAATTCTAACTCAACCTAGGAGTAGATAGGTAGTATAGCACCACTTTCCCGTGTTCGATACCCTCTTGCCACTATACCGTGCGCTTGCAGTTAGACGACATCATTTCGGAGTTGATTCCGACTCGATTAAGTTTATGGCGCCGTTACCGGGGAGGCATTCCGTCTTATTATCTATTTACCACGATTAGGTTGATTAGATTGGGAAAAAACATATAAAATATATATTAAAAAATTAAATAAAAAAACCAAGAGATTTTTTCCCGCCACCTGTTATTATTATTACCTTTATCTCTCTTTGTACCACTGACGTCTTTTTCAGGTTGTCTATTTTTCTTGATTAGGTACAGTTTATGCAGCGATGGTACTTTCAAAGACCAGACCGGGTTCTATACGGTCTTATATATACATCGCTACATTCTATCATGCTGATGGAGAGTCCTTCAGAGAGGCATTGCGCAAGTTAGAAAGAATGTTAGGGATGTTCATACGGAGTCAGACCATGAGTGGGATGGTTCCAGACTATTTGATATTTTTGCTAGAAGACTAAAGGGACCCTCACGTGAGTTTATGAAGAGGATGCAAGTGGCAAAGTTCAGTGATCTGCAGTTGGCAGCAACCTTGGAGCAAATGATAGATGATGCTCGATCTACCGGTTCGCTAACCGTTATGGTAGGTAAACCATCCGACCAAGCATTCATCAATTTTGTTATGGCTAATGTCTCTGATGCAGGTTCTATCGTAGATGGAGTGTATGCTTCACTTGAAGGTGATCATATCCACCTTTACACCATTAACACTCCACAAATAGGGACATCTGATCTGTCAGAGGAGGACACATATATGGACTTATTGAGAAGCATCATGGACGCAGTTCGATGCACCGGTCCATTAACGATAATGGCAGGTGATCCTTTTGAGCTTGGATTTCAAAAGTTTATTACTCATCGTATCTCTTCCACAGGCACAATTGATGATGGAGTCTGTGCTCTAGTTGAGGGGCACAAGACCCATTTTTATACAGTGGCCAAGATACAGTAGCCCGTAGAGCCATCTGCACCTACTATTGAGAGGGCCAAGCCATGCAATCATATGCCTCGAGTTCCATGACAGAAACAAAGACATAGACGTAGAAAGGAGAAGATGAAATTAAGTTTGCCTACCATACCAGAGGAACCCGAGGAGGAGGCCGAAGCAGTGTATCGCGAGGAGGCCGAGCTATATTTATTTTACATATTGCATGCGGAGCCAGAGAGGTCGTGCATCTGGACGAGGACACAGCCATTCATGAGGATCTCGAGCATCATCCTCCTCCTTCAGAGCTTTTGCAGCCACCTCGTCCTTCCACTGACTCTGAGGACCACCCACCAGAGCTTACTGCCCCCCTTCAGGAAGATCTCTTCACCCCCTCGCCCTTTACATTTGATTCCCCTTCCGTGTATGACGTTTATTATGATTCAGATTTCAATGACTCATTGCACCTTTTGCAGGATACACATACATATGATCAAGAGGTACAATGGGACATATACGAGGAGGAGAGCGAGGAGTTAGCACACATGGATGCTGTTGAATATAATCAGGAGGTGCGCTGGGATGAGTCTGACGATGATGAGGAGTATCCTGACGAGACCCACTCCATTTTGCCAGAGCTACCTTAAGAACCAAAGGAAAACAACGATGAGTTGATCGACATGGCACATCAGAGTAGAGATTTATTTCTAGGGAAGTGTTGTCAACCATTTTTTATTTTAAATACTATTGTTGATGACCCTCTCTGGAATACATTTATTTTGGGGGAAAATTATCCACATCAGCTTGATGCGGCTCATCTCTTGCAGGGTACAGGTGGAGTCATTGGGGAGATGCTGGAGCCGCATTACTGGAATCTGATGGAGCCCGTGGAGATACGCACCTGGCGGAGCCATGGAAGGAGCAGATAGCGTTGCTACCTGCACCGGCAAAGATTCTGGATCCGCCTTTTGCTATAGGTGATATCAATCAAGTAGTGTAGTATTTTATGCTTTCAATAAACACGAATCCTCTCGACATCGAGAGGACCGTATAGATTTGCTTGAATAAATAACACCTCTTATGACGGCCACAAAAATCTTTTACACCCCGAACCCATTATTTTTATTAATTGCCATCTTCATATTTTGATATGTTCTGCCATTTTGCTAACCACCATCGAGCATCTCTTTCAAGTGAAATACTCACTTTCTTATTCATTTGACTTGATCCCGCTTAGCGAAGCCGTGACCTTATTGATCAAGTCATTTGAATAGGATTGTTTGGCATAAGCTTGGGGGAAAGTGCTCTCATGCATCATTGCATGTGCATGTAGTTGCATTAGGATTTCATGTCATTCATTTCATCATTTTTCATTCACCCCCTCCCTATTTATCGTTGTTCCTCACCTTTTTCTTTTTATGATCACATTGAGGACAATGTGAAGTTTAAGCTTGGGGGAGTGCATTTCCATGCCATTTAGTCGCATTTTTTCTTCATTTTAGGATTTTTAGAATTTTTCAAATTTTTTGCATCATCTTTTTGTTTTTTCCATCTCATCTTCCTTTTCTGTGTGTTCATGCATCACATTGTGTGCTTGTTTTTCTTTTATTTCTTTCTTCTATTTTATTTCTCTATTTTCTTCTTCTTCTCTTGCTAGAGATGTTCCATATCTTATGCTTTCACCTCTCTCACAACGCTACTTAGAGAATTTCATTATCCTAATCCTTATAAGTACTTGAAAATATCCTTTTGATGATCTCTCTTGTGTGAACACATGAAGCTTATTGAAACTGAATATGTAGAGTAGTATCGCATATGCTTTCATTGGAAATACACCAAGATTCACGCATCGCTAGAATATCTGAAGCCTTGCTTTCATCTCTTATTCGCATTCTTATTGCATGCTTGATATAATTGAAATATTACTGCTTGACGTCACCACTCATTGATATGATTAAGGATACACATGCTATTATACGAGTTTAGTTGATGTATTATTTTACAGAACTGTTTGTGCACACTTTTGAGTGAACCGATTCCTTCTCCACATATATCTTATATTCTCTACATGTCACTTGATTTCACTCCCCAAAGCTATTTCTACCGCATCCATTCCCAAAAATTCCCTACAAAAGAAAAGCTTGCTCCAAAAGTCCAAAAAGCCAAAAAGGGGGCCAAAAAGGCAAAAATACATATACTATTGCTCCTACAAAAATCCAAAAAGAAAAAAAGGAAACAAAACTCAAAATTTAGAGAAGAGCTCAACTTTCATTACTTGGAGCAATACATATACTATTGGGAAAACCAAAACAAAATTCCAAGTCCACAAATACTTCTTTGGATGCGACGCCTCAATTCAAGCTTGGGGGGAAATCTTTTGACCACATGAGTGAGCATGACATTAGAGTGGAGTCGTGCACAAATGGAAAAGTTTGATAATGCTAAAACTTAACGAAACAATTTAGTTACGGGGATTTCTTATGATTTGATATGAAGATGTGTATGTCTTGATTTTCATTCTATTCTTTATTGCATTCTTTGTGTGAATTTCCACGCTTCAGTTATATCTTCTGATTGAAAAGTGTGTCGCCAATGTTATGCATATTCGATGTTATGAAACATAGGATGTTGATATAAACTAAATATGAATACTAGAGAGACCACTTTCGTTCATTCTTAACTCTCAAGTACTTCGTTTATATAAGATATGAAATCTCTGTGGTAGTGTGTGATTTACTTTCTGAATCATTGTGATATATGGTGAATGTTGATGAGAGAATAATCTAGCGACCCTTTTTTCTTCGTATTCCTTTTTGTTTTCTTTATTTTTACCTCCCGGTGAGCTTTGTATTCGTCTTCCTCGAGGACGAGTAAGAGGTAAGCTTGGTGGATTTTGATATGCTCCTATTTTACATGCTTTATTGCATATCTTCATGACACATTTCACCCTCCAAACTCCCATTTTATACACTTTTGTGCTATTATTTGGACCAATATGACTTTCGGAGCGTTTATTCCATTTCAGTGATTTGGAGCGATATTGGAGTAATTTGAAGTCAATAAGACGATCGGCGACGTGAGAGTACCAATGAGACTCATGATGACATGCTCGAGATGCCAAAGAAGAATACTGGAGCAAGGAAGAGGCAAGAGAGAAGGTCGCTCGATCGAACTATGATGTGGCGGAGGAATCGAGCGACCCGAAGTGCTGGAAACAGGACAGCCGTGTACTATTTCTAAATATTCTATCACCTGGGAATTTTCACTATTTTTTTGATTTTTTTTCCAGATAGTATACTTCAAGACGGTTCCAACACCACCAAGAACGCACCAATCGGAGGTCGGATGAGCCCTGGGGAATTTCTGCAAGTTGATGGTGCAGTGCTGAAATTGTTCTCAGCAGCCTACTAAGTCGAGCAGTACACTACTCGGTCCGAGAAGTGCACTGCTCGACCGAGTAGTGTGAAAAATCAGCTGAAACGTTTTTTTAGTTCCTAATCGGCTGGACATCAACCTGCTCAGTCGAGCGGTTGATTACTCGACCGAGCAGGGTGATTTTTTGAGCTCCTACTCATCTCCTTTTCGGCTGTGCTCGACCGAGCAGTTGAGTCCTCGACCAAGCAGCTGTATACTCGACCGAGCAGCTACGTTCTCTGTCCGAGTTGGCAGAGCGGCATATTTTAGAGAAGCACATTCCCTGTGCAACTCGATCAAGCAGGCCGGCTGCTCGACCGAGCAGCCGAACTACTCGACCGAGCAGACCCTACTCGGACCGATTAGACAGAGTGGTGTTTGGGCAAAGTTTTCAGATTTTCTGACGAACTCGACCGAGCAGGAGACTACTCAGACCGAGTCGCCGTGGGCCCGGGTCCAGATCACGATTTTGTTTGACGAGGGTTTGGAGGTGATTTTGGGGCAGCCGCCGGAGGAGAGTTCTGGAGAGGGTTCTGTAGGGACTTTTGGGGGAGATTTTTAGAGAGATTTTTAGGGACTTTTTGTATACTTTTTAGAATAGAGCTTTTAGATCTTTTGAAGGCTTTCTTTCGGAGACGATCTTTTGGGGAGTTTGACTATGCCCTAGGCCCCTCCTTTGTATCAAGATAAGTATTTTTGTCTCTTTAATTCTATTTTTGTTATTTCTTTGTAATTATTGATTGAATATCTCGTTGATGCATGCTAGGATGAATTCTCTTGCTATTATTGAATCTTCTAGTGTAGTTCTATCTAGGGCTAAGGGATTAGCCCATGGATCTTAGGATTTAGATGTAAAGTTGGGATTTTTATGGTGCGTTGGTTATAAATGGGGTTGTATTTTGGTTGATCTAGCAAAATCCCTAGGAGAAATCGTACTGAGATCATGCCCACGGTCGGTGGAATCGATTAGCTTAAGGAGTATCCTACGGATTTAATTAGGGAGTTAGTTGATTCAACCGAGACACGTGACCATGCCCAGCTCGTGCCATGAGGGGATCCACCGATGAACTATATAACTAATTGACGGCTACCGCTATTGCGTAAATAAGAGCCACCAAAATACCTCGAAGCTCTAACCCACGAGAGTGGTACGAGTTGAGAGCATTCGAACCACGAAAGTGGTGAGATTTTTGTATATCTTTAATGCACGTATCGTATGGGCCTATTGCGAGAGTGGGGTTAATGCGATACATTAGATTCATGATGCCCAGACACATGAATTCACTTCCTAGATGCTACAATCCCCAATAAAACCAATGCAACGTAAGAGTCCTAGCCTAGCATCGTCATCCGACGGTCCTAGTGGTGAGTCCTAAAGCCCTAGTCTTTTCTTTCTTTCTTTGTGTGGACCCACTTGTTTGCGATATCGAGTGACACGACCTTCGCATCCATTACCATTACAAGACTCCATACTCCACATCCACCAATAAACCCGCAATTCTATTTCAACCTAGGTGTAGATATGTAGTATAACACCGCTTCCCCGTGTTCGATACCCGCTTGCCACTATACCGTGCGCTTGCGGTTAGACGACATCGTTTCGGAGTTGATTACGGCTCGATCAACAAGGAAGAGTTCAGTTTGGGGAATTGTGATAAGTCTTTATTTTTAAATAATTTAAGTATAGGTTGTCCATGCATTCCATCATATATAATCTCATTTTCTATATATTTTCATCCACTTTTTGTTCCTTTTCACTCTTTGGATATTTCTGTGCATTTCAGGTTGATATCTAGCTGTTTGGAGTTATTTGGAGTCTAGAAACGATAATGTAAAAAGAGGCAAAGAAAGGAGAAGCAACACCATTCAAAACTATGAAGATTGATGGATTTAGCCCTACACGACCATGTCAATCTGAAGCAAAGAGATAAGCCAAGCTACATAAGCGGTAACACTGTCATGTCGCTTAGTGGACACGACTGTGTCATCCTCAAGAGCAACAAAAGACATAGTATTGCAAAGAGTGAATTTCTGCTCACAATATCATGGTCATTTCTATCATATCTTATTTTTCAGTCGAAGAGCACGTTGTGACGATTCCAACGTATATGTATTTATAATTTTCTGAGCACTGGGCTATTTTCTACATTTTCTGAAAGAGATGACATTGAAGATGGAACTTTGGCACCGTTGTACCATAATTGCACGGCCGTGGCAGTGCAAAATCAACAGAATGTCTAGATTTCTGCATAATTATTATGCACGTTCGTGCCAAACTCGTAGGATTAGGTTTTGACTTGACTTTTGAACCCGACTTTGATTGGTTTGGGGGGGTATTTATACTCATTTTTTGATCAACTTAGAGGGTTTTCCAGGGTTTTAGCCACGTTTGGTTGCCCTCTTTTCAGGGATTTTATTTGTTCAAACTTGTATGGGATGAGGAGATTATTTTATGTAATTTCATTGTTCTTCAATATTAAGATAAGTATTTTTCCTCTTTTCTTTATTCTTTGAACTCCATGATGATCGTTATTATATCTTGATGATGGCATCTTTTATGTGTATTGAGTAGTGTTTTATCTCTTGTTAGGTTGAACCTAATTGTGTATTGGTTGTACGGATTGATCGCCCCAAATATTGATTTATTGAATCATTGCTAGGTTTAGTCTTGGATGCACCTATCATTAATTTAGCCATTGAATTGCTATATAACCCTAATCACCGACGAGAAATCAGGGGTCTGGTTTGATGCTTTTTAGTGATAGATTAATTTTCTATTATTAGGGTTACAACGAGAAATCAGACCCAGATTAATTAGAGCAACTAAACTAGGATTACCGACGAGAAATCGAAACCCTAGCTTAGAGATCTAGACTTTTCTCTGAGTTCTCCGATGAGAATGGTGAGACCGAGGATTGGGAATTAGTTCTCACCCAAGGCATTAATTCGATAGATTGAAAAGTTAAATCATTCCTACGATTAATTCAGAGTAGTGGGGATACTTAGTTCTAGAGTCCTTTTTGTTTATTATTATTATTTCCCCCTTTTATAAACATCTACGTAGCTAACTAAAATCTAGGACTGGTTGGTACTCAGTCAAACACCTCCCTGTGTTCGACCTGTAAGCTACAACTACACGGTGTGCTTGTGGTATTATTACTCTCAACATGATCTTCATTAATTACATATTTTATGCCTTCTTCAAGTGATTTTAAAGCCCTCTTTGCTCACTTAAAAGATTTCTCTCTTGTCCAAAAAGATTCCCTTTTTACAAAAGCTTTTAAGAACAATTGATTTGGCCCTTGAATTGTGATTCTATCAAGGTTCATCTTGGTTTTATTGAGATCACAATTAAGTTCTCTTTTGATCTCTTTATGGTTTAATCTTTAATTTTTACTGGAGATCAAAAACGTTTTCCATAGCCACTATACACTTTGAGATTCAAATTAATTTGCTATAGGAGCAAGGTTGTTGTCAACTCATCTTCAGAAGAAAGGTTTGTAAAATCCACACAAGGGTGTGGTGGTAAGTGTTGTATCACTTGGTTGTAATTGTTGTGGAAAGCCTCTTGAACGAGGTCCTTATGTGGTAAGGTTATTTTGTTGTATAAGACCATATATTGGAGAAGTGGCAAAGTTGTAGAAGCCCTCAAATTGAGGCATGTTGCTCTCTTAGTGAGAGTGGTTTAGTAGAGGCTGGATGTAGGCCTAGAGTTTGACAAACCAGTGTATATCATGATTGTTTGCTCTTGCTCATTGTCTCTATCACTCACTCTCTTTACGTGCATTGTTGTTATATTTCTTCGGTGTATTCTTACTTTGATTGCAAGTAATTCGAATAGTTGACTAAGTACCTAGTTGAGTAACTTCTATAGGAGACTTAAGCAATTTAGAATGGTTTAAATATTAATTGAGCATAATTTTTTATCAACACTATTGAACCCCGTTTCTAGTGTTGCTTGTCATCTACAAGATCCCAACACGTGGTATTAGAGCGAGGCATTTTAGATGGCATCAACATCATCACATCACACCAAGGGACTCTCCACCACCCGTCCATCTCTCTTTGATGAGAACAACTACCCAATATGGAAGAATAGTACGATGATTCACCTACAATCGATGGACTTAGACATTTAGACAGTCACAAAGAATGAGTATGTGGTGTCGGGCACACCCATAAAGACTTGGGAAAATGAGGTAAATAAAAGGGAAAACCTTAATGCGAAAGCGATGAATGCATTATTTTGTGCATTACTAGGCAACAAATTCAAGCTGATATCTTAATGTACAATGACACATCAAATTTGGCACACCCTAGAGGTAACGAACGAAGGTACTAATAAGGTAAATGAATCTCGTATTAATATGTGAAATTCTAAGTTTGAGTGTATTAAGATGAAGGAAGGTGAAACTATTTCCAATGTAAATACGTATTTTCGGAGATTATTAACGAACTTGCAGGGCTAGGAAAGAAGATTTCTATGTATGATTATGTGATGAAGATGGTTTGATCACTAAGGCCAGAATCGAAGTCAAAGACAATTGTAATCAGAGAGGCTAATGAGATGACCAAGCTCACCCTAGATGAGCTAATGGGAAATCTTATGGCATAGGAGATATAAGATATGGCTTGAAGAATACAACGAGGAGGAAGCACAACCCAACAAACAAGAACTTAGCTTTCAAAGCTAAAGCTAAGGATTTGGACTTTGAGAAATCTGACATTGATAAAGATGACATTGCACACATGTCAAGGAATTTCAAGAAATTTCTCTGAAGTAAGTATTCTAAACACTAACCCAGTTTGACTAATGATTTTATTTGTTTTGGTTGTAAAAAGCCCGGACACGTAAGAAAGGATTGCCCTTTGGAGAAGAACAAGGATAAGGGCAAAATCAAGGAGAAAGACAAGGAGAAGAATAAGTGAAGAAGCCACAAGGATGAGAAGGTTAGAAAGCCAAAGAAGAAGGCATTTGCAGAATGGGATAGGAACAACGACGAGGAGAGCTCTAGTGATTCATCTTCCGTCTCATCAGACAAAGAAGAAGAAAGGGAAGAGAGAGCACATGTGTTTTATGGCCTCTACTTCCACATAGATAAGTTTTCAAACTCCCATGATAGTGACTATGATAGTAGTAATGATACTGGTAATGAGAATAATAATAATGATAATAATTTTGATGTTAGTAGTGTTTTTGAGGATTTGTGAGTGTATCGCCAAAAATTGCTTAGGGAGTACCAAAAACTAGAAAAGTTGCTTAGAATAGTGCTACGTTAAAAATATGGCTGATGAAGAAAACACTAGGCTAAAATTTGAACTTATGAAATAAATGAGACCCCCTCCCCCGAAGAACAAACTCTTCTTAATCAAGTACTAGAAACAGGGAACAAGAAATTTTGGGATGAGAACTAACAATTAAAATTGTATAATAAAAGACTTATCAATGATTCTAAAATTTTGAATGACATGATAGATACACTATGTAATGAGATAGAAGCATCTATAACTAAGTATAATGAATTGTATTTTAGTGTTCAAAAATTTAATAAAGTCAAAGAGCAACTAAATTTCTTAATATGATCTCAAATAGTTAAAAATAATAAAAATGGACTATGTTACACATGCAAACTCTAATAACTCTAGGACCCTAAAAGTCTTCATAAACAAACTTTTGTTAGAAACATTGCCACCAACAAATCAAATGCTAAAAAATGAAAAATGTTTAAAATTTGGGCAATATGTTCATTATTCACCTAACTACAAGTATATAAAAAATGAGAATGCCAAACCCAATTGGATTTAGTTTCCAAGGTGATTAGTTTAAGTTTATAACCTAAGTGAGATACCCCAACATAACCTTTGGTATATCATAATAAGAGGGTTCATTAACTTGCATGTGTATGCTTAAATGTTTGTGCATGTATGATAACATAGAAACCAGCATGATTTGATTTGGAGAGACTTGAATTTGTTTGAGATTGAACATCATATGATACAACATGTATCAGTCAGGAGTCGACTCCCCTGCATACAGTAGTCGACTCCCAGATATTTTTTTCAGTAACCCGAAATTGCCTATCATTGAGTAGGAGTCGACTCCTATTACTCAAATAGTCGACTCCTAGTTGACGAATTTCGGATCCAAACCTAATCTGTCTTGTGTTTGTGATGGGTTTGTGGGTTTAGCTTTAGCTTAATGGTTTCATACCCATTTCTTATTGGGTACATAAAACTTAAACCCTCTAAGAGAACAAATCTTATCCCTTCATTCCTATCCTATGGCTAAGATTCTTTTCTTCTCCAAGCAAAATCCTAACTCATACCCAAAATCCCTCATTCATCTCTCAAGCAACCCAAACTGAAAATTCTGTGATTCCCTTTGATTTCTCAACTATTTTGCTTCAAATTCTCAATGATTTTGACGGGATTTCGTTTGTGTTAGGTATACCCCTCATCCAACTTCATTTGCATTACTTTTTCAGTTTGCATTTGCATCATTTGCATCATATTTTGCACGGGATTTCTCGTGGGAAATGTTTGCCTATGAAAATTTTCTAATAATAATAATAATAATAATAATAATAATAATAATAATAATAATAATAATAATAATGGGATAATTGGACATATGAGGCAAAGCCTCATATGCGACTCCAAACCTCCATCCCATTATATAGGGTGAACCAAAAGGGGTTTGATCGTTGTTATACCCTTCAGAAATTTATTTTTTTGCATGAATAGAACATTTGCATCGGGCGGATGAACGGGCAGAAACTCCGTGGGTTTACCTACAATTTGTAATTTTAGTGGTTTATAATATGAACATCAAAAAGAACATTCTGATCATTTGAAAAAAAAAATAACATGGGATGAAGTTTTGAGGTAACATATGAGGGTTAGCCTCATACGTCATATGATATTCATTATTCTCATATATAGAGAGAGACACACACGCATGCACACAAATATAGAGTAATGTATATGTGCCGCAAGCAGGAAATTTTCATATACTGATACACATATACACATTCTATTTTTAATTTTTTTTGAATTTTTTAAACATTATGGATGATTAACATACCAAAAATCAAGTGAATCCAACGCTATTTGATGCTCAATCCACTTGTTACAAAATTCAAGAGTTTCAGAACAATAGAACTGTTGTGAGAGATGGATCGCGTGTCAACCTTCCCTAGGGTTTACCAATATTTGGGGCTTTATGGGTTTAAAATGTATGCAACAAATTTGAAATTTTTTTTCAAAAAAAGATGGGAAAGTGGATTTTTCTATGATGGGTTAGCGCATGAATTTCCTGCGATGACAATACATATCCAGTTTCCTCATCTGTGTGTGTAGAATAGTGAAAAACATATGAGTCACATATGCCATCCTCGAAAATCTAAAGACGATCGCAACTATTCAGTTTATTCATATTCTAAAATCTTAAAACTCCAAATATTAGGTGAACTCGATGAGTTTTCCTCATATATCCACCCGTCACAAAAAATTCAATTCATATGAGATAGTTATATTTGCGACATGTGCAAAAACTCTTGGGCGGACATGATATTATATGTTTTGAGGTTTTAAAATATGAAAGTCGAAACAAGGGATTTCGATCTGTTATGAAAAAGATAGAGAGGGCGAACTTTTCGAGATACATTTGTGGCTTAATCATATACTAGTCATAACCCGTGCCCGCGGGCACGGTTCATTTAAGAATTTCTCCCGCAAAATATTTGTTCACCAAAAATTACTTTCTCCTCCAAAAATTTGGGATATATAATATTCTCTTTCAAAATTTAAAAGAGCAACAATTTAGTGCAAAGAAATGGCGCGGGCGCCTTTCAAAATTTAAAAGAACAACAACCCACCTTCGGTGCGGGCGCGATGACACAGGCGCCTTACAAAATTTGAAAGTACTACAGCTCCCTTTCAAAATTTAAAAGAACAACAGCCCGCCATCGGCGCTGGCGCCTTTCAAAATTTAAAAGAATAACGCCTTAGACGCGCGCGGTGACTTTCAAAATTTAAAACAACAATAGCCCGTTTTTTCGAACAAAAGGAAAAGAGAAGGGGGTGGGAATTCGGCGCGTGCGGGCTCCTATCAAAATTTAAAAGAACGTATTCGGCGTTCACGGGCACCTTCTGCGCATTTCAAAATTTAAAAGAACAACAACGCCTTCGGTGCCTTTCAAAATTTAAAAGAACAACAACTTCAGTGCCTTTCAAAATTTAAAAGAACAATGCCTTGGATGCCTTTCAAAATTCAAAAGAACAAAAACTCTTTTGGCGCGCCACGAAAGATAGATTCCAATGGCTGAAATGCAAAATTGTATAATCAAAGTTTAGGCTACATATCTAAAACCAAAAATGTAAGATTGATTCCATGGGAATGATATTAAGCAAACACAAACTTAAAGTCTTCATGGGTATCAAAAAATTTGGACAAACTGAAAACATGAAGCATTGTTCCACCACCACAAAAGATAAACGCGGAGTTTGCAAAGCCGGAATTGAGCTTGACATAGTCTAGTAACCACCCTTGAGATCATTGACGACATCGTAGGGGATGGAGGTCACCGCCTCCAGTGTCGCTCCTTCCACTATGAAACCAAGCTTGGGTCCCTTCGGCTGCCCCTTTGTGTTGACGACCTCACCACGTGCCTTGGCCTCCAACTTATTAAAATTGCTCAATAATAAAATAATAATTCCAGCCAGTACATTAAAATTAGTCAATAATAAAATAAGACATGTCCATGTCTTATTCACCACAAAATTATTATAAACTGGGTTGCTCGGTAGTTATTTTTTGGAACTTTTGAACGTAACATAGGGTTCCGAGTTTATTTTTTGTATTCTCAGTCTTTGTTTTTTTGTCATACTTAAACAACTATTATTAGAGTAGCATGGAATGAAATTCGTGAGTTTGAAGCCCCATCTTTTACGGAAAAAATAGATACATGATTTTTCAAGCTCTCTTGACATCGAACTTACCAAAAGATTAAAAGCCCACCGGTCTTGTGCTTCGATTTTGTTCTTGGGCGCATAACTAATGTATTCATTTGTGTGTTCCAGAATGTGTCATAATAATAAATCACAAAAAATATTTTTTAAAAAATCTTTATAATGCTATGCCAGCTTAGAACATGCATTTAATCAAAATCACCTGGGGCCTTTCTCATGGCCGCAATCATTATTTATAATGCATAATCTTTCAAACATTATACCATTATAGCATTAAAGGAGCAGCAAGCCCAACACCAGGGGCCTTTCTCATGGCCGCAATCAGATCACTGACGATCTTCTGGATCCTCTCCGACTCGATCTCGGGCTCATGGAGAACTGGGTCCCCGGGCTTCACGATCGCAGGAGGAAGAGAACACTACTACAGATTTGGGCTTGGGTAACGCCACTTAGATAGCGCTTTTTAAAAGCGCTATCTAAGTGAGCTCTTGTATAGCGCTTCTGCACTTATAGAAAATAAAAATAAATCGAAATTAAGGTAAAAATCACTTAGATAGCGCTTTTTGTTAAAGCGATATCCAAGTAATACCTTACATAGCGCTTTTTGTTAGCGCTATGGTACTAATCGTTACGTAAGCAATTTTATTAAAAAATATACTATAATAACCCTAGAATAGCGCTTAATATTTCAGCTGGCCGTCCGTCCTTTTCGTTTCCCCCGTTTTTATTCCATGCCCTAACCTTCACACACAAATTTCGCTGGCAGCCAACGAGAGCTAGAAATTTTGCCCGAACTGCTGAACGACTGCTGCTCGCTCTCTGTCGCGTGAAGATGAAGCTCCGACTCGAATCGAGGTCACAGATTCCTCCTCCCTCTTCGATCTCAAAACCCTAATCGCAGGCAAGCTCTCTTCTTCTTCTTCAATTGCTCATCAATCCTTCGTTCTTTCTCTCAATCGAGTTCATCATGTTGCTAATGGACCCGTTCAAACCCCAAAAACCCCTGACCATCATGAGTGAGCCTCCTTAAGAAAAAAAATGGAGACCTCTCTCTTCTCCATTCCGTCATCAAACCCGTTCAAACCCCAAAAAACCCTAACCCTGAATTCCCCAACACTAACCCCCCCAAAACTCAGACCCCTCTCCATCCGCTCAACGATCAGCCGCACAAAAAAGGAAGAGACCGTGGAGACCCTAAAGCAGAACCTCCACCACTGCCACCTCCTCGTTGGAATCCGCTATAAGTGTCTCACCGTGCAGCAGCTCCAGGACCTCCGCCGCTCTCTGTCGGACTCAGTCAAGCTTATCGTCCACAGCGAGGAGATCCCCGAGTCCCTGAAACCCTACAGAGCCTTTCAGAAGAAGAAGAAATTGGAGGAGAACGATTTCAGCAGTGCGGTTTTTGAGGGGAGGTTCTATGGGCCGGATGAGTTCAAGGTGCTCGAGACAATGCCTAGTAGAGAAGAGATTTATGCCAAGCTGCTGGGGACAGTGCAGTGCGGTTTTACCTATAGGTAATTGGAAAAGCAACAGTTCTTGATGAGATTATCAATTACATCCAGGAATTGCAGCTTCAGGTTGAGGTATGAACTTCACAATTCTTGATTTCGTCAGCTGCAAATAGTGTATAGATTACTTTAATTTCGTCAGTTTAGTTGATTTTGGATGGGATAGTATGAACGTGTAAATTTTATTCAAAGTCCCATTAGAACTGTTATTTTCTCATTACATAATTTTTTACTTACAATTTTTAATTTTATCATAATGTAGTTGTGTGGTCCCTGACATGTAATTGGCCTATTATGTAATAATTTTGCATATGTAAAATCGTAATCTAAATGGTAGGTAACATACCGATTAAGGGTTACTATAACTTTAAAAGGTTATGAATCTGTGTAAAAATACTTCATTGGCCTTGGAGGAGGTATGTTGGGTCTTGTTGGCTGTTAGATTCTAATGAGAAATTAAGGAGTATAATGGAAAGTGACAGAAGAAGAACAATTGAGTTTTATATTAAACAAATATAAGAAAGCAATGAAGCATGAAATCCTATTGTGATTGAGGAAGATGCAGAAGCTGCTGCTATTAAGGGGAATGACAACATAGCGAACTTTATGGGCATTGTATATGTGGGTGATCATAATCATAGAAGTGCATCTGAATTAGAACAAAATAATGACAATCAGGATTTAGATGTCAATATGAATTGTCACAATGAAAATGCCCAAGAGGTGGGCAGTGTGAATGCAACGGATGTTAATGGAGAATCTCAAAATGCAAATGTTGATAATGGAGGACCTGATGAAGAACAAGATTCAAATTGTGTTCCTTCTGATGACTCTAGAGATTCAAGGAATGTAGACTTGTCTACTGAAAGTGATGAGGATCGGTTAAGTGGAGATGAGGTGGATGAAGAATCATCACATAGAATGTATCCTTTTACTATCAGCCTTATTGGTAAAAATAAAATCTCATGTTAGATGAAGGAAAATGAACCGTGTAAAGTTTTTTTAATAACATTCAACTATTTTGTATGCAAATGAGATTTTAAAATTTTGTAGGGATGGAGATGGCTTAACTTGCTTGTGGAAATTGTCGAACAATGTTGATGTACACCCGTGGTGCAACGAGCGTGAGATGTTCATGTTGTAATACAATGAATCTTGCTAGACCAGGTATTGCTGGTCTTCTTCATTTCTGCTACGTTTTCTACAGTGTTGAATACTAGTACTTGAATTTATGATGGCTTACAAAAGTGCATTACATATTTTCTTTCCTCCAATCAAATTTCACCGACATATTACCATGTTTCTTCATTTATTTTAATTTTTCAAAGACACGAAAGAAACATTCATTGGGGATAATTTCTCGAGTTTTGATTTAATCCAACATATATTGTTTTGTTTCTAGATAATTAATTAGATAGATTAAAGTTTGCATCTTATCTTGAAGAATGTGATTTGTTGACATTACTTTTACATTGTTGTTAAAAATTTTGCTGATAATTGCACTGCTTGGACAAATTTTAGTGTTATGAAGCATGAATTTTTAAGGTTGACCCTATTTTGACTCTTTTATATTTACATATGCATGTTTTCTTGCATGTAATTCTCTTTATTCATGGAATATCACGAAACGTTACGGATTGTTCTCCTTCTTATGTTGGGAGACATGGAGCCTCCTAGACTTCAGCAGGGATCCTTCTTGAAGCTTAACTTGTCCTTGTAATTTATTTACGTGGAAGGTTAATTGTTCTAATATTTTCCTTTGTGTCTCACCGACCAGTCATGTTGAAAGTTATTAAACCGTTGTGTTTCTGATCTGGAATAATATGAATTTTGGATGGACATATATTCTTCTTTTCTCTTTTTCGTTTCCCCACGGTCTGACCCATCAGTTGTGGTTATTTGATATTGTCTAATGCCACTACCATACTAGTATTCGCCATGCTCTATGTCTCTGAGCCCATTTGACCAAATTAGATATATTAAGATCCTTCTGATGTGTCATTTGCCTATTCCAGTTCTCTCCCTTGTATACTATGCATGGGTCACATGTTTTAGCCGGACAATCACCTTGGTAAATTGATTTATAGTTCAAGAAACCATACTGTAAACTTGGCGCCACTATATCTTGGCTTGTTGTAAAATCACTGGTCAATCTCACTGTTCATACAGAAGTTTACATATTTCCTTTTGTAGTATTTCGTTTTTCCTCTTATTTCCTTCTGCCCATAACAGCCTAGAGCGCCATTTTTGTTATTCAAAGGCCATAGTTGAGAGAAATAGCCTTGCCTCCATCTTATCCAATTCTTCACTTAAACGATTCTTTCCACCCTCTCTCCCTCCCATAATGTGCATTCCAATGGCTAACAGCATCTCATCTTTCTTTCTATTTTCTGAAAGCTATCAAGCCTATTTAAGTATAAGGATGACGATTTTGATGGGATATGAATAGTCTGATCTGATGAAAAACTGAAAACAATCAAGGCTTTACACGCAAATGCAGCGGTTCTTACTGATAACTAACGAATCAGATTTCTTATTTAAAAGACGTTAAATATAATAACTCAGAAACAGACTGCACATCCATGCTTTGCAAATGTTATACGGAGAATTAAAACTAACTATCCACTAGGAAGCAAGCCTCCAAAATTATCTGTAGATTATGGAAGAGGCTGTATACAGAGGGAAGATCATGGGGTTTTCTTTAGGCAGCGCATTCGTCTGCATTTGTTTAATTTGTTTAAATACCATGTTAAATTTCCCTATATGGGCCGAGAGTACTAAGTCTGCATGGTTCAGGTTTCACTGGAAAATGGGCAAGTTTGTGGCCAAAAAATTTTTATCATTGGAGACTGATAGTTTCTGATTTGACCCCATTTTGAAAATTTCATAATTAGTTTACATTATGAACACTTGGGCTGAGTGTATTTGGAAATTTCATTAATAGTAAAAAAGCTTTGCAATCCTTAAGACAAAACAATGTTATGTTCATTAGGCTGAGTTGTGAAGTATTTTACTTCACATATAGTCACGAAATTCTGTCCCTTTTTGGTTCAGTGTCACTTTAGTTGGGTGAGCAAGTTAATCACTGAGAGTAATTCAGAACCAGCATGGACACGTGGTGATAGGAACAGGAAACTGAAAAATATTTCAATATTCTTGTCCTGCGAATTGACCCGCATAGATGAGCTCGCCGCTTGGGCATGTGATTTACTTAATCATTCATCATGTGTAGGTTCATGTAGAGATTTATGTAGAATATGAGAGCTAAATGATGGCTTATGCTTTTTGAGTTTGTTAATTTGATTTTGATTTCTCTTCATAGTGTCTCTGATTTTCCTTGTCATGCAAAGCAGCAAATCAGGTTGCCCATGTGAACTGTGCCAAGTGTCACACAATGCTGATGTATCCCTATGGAGCACCCTCTGTTAAATGTGCTATATGTCATTATGTTACAAATGTTGGGGTAATGTCAAAGGCCTGTATAATTTGTTCTTATTTTTGTTATTCTTCTCCTCTATCTAACATCAGCTGATGTTATTCTTTGTATAATTCAATTTTATGGTACCATAATTTCCTTCCCTTTTTTTCTTAGCAGATGAGTAACATGAGAGTGCCACTCCCCGTCAATAGGACAAATGGGACTATACCTATTCCGTCATCTACTTCAACTGTAAGTGTATCCCACTTACTTTCATCTGTTTTGCTTGATCACGGTAGCTATATTAATGCTTTAACTGTTTTGTTTGTTGGACAGTCTAACAGCCAAACTGTTCAGGAATTGGAGAGAGGGGGGCGATGAGCTCGGAGGAGATAAAGCAGGCGCTGTTCAGGAACACATGCTATGGGGGGAGATGCTTGTGAGAGTCGCGAGGGTGGAGATTGCAGTAGAATTCCTTGTATAATTTTCGATCCATACTGACATTGTAACAATTTTCTAGGTGTGATCCATCAGATTGTATATTGTCGCTGATACAGATTCGGAGTATAGTGTGGTGTTCTTTCTACATTCTATTTGAAACTTTTGGAGAGATTTCTCGGTCTTTTATATATGATGTGTATCAAATTTTGAAAGACCTACATTTATGGATGAATTGCGAATTATGTGTATCGATCATACCAGGCTTGATTTGTGAATGATTATTATTAATGCTTGATTTGTGAATGAAATGCTTGATTTGTGAATGAAATTTGTTTGATTTTCTTTTTTTTTAAAAAATTAAACATTAGCCATGTACAGTCCGTGGCTAATGCATATTAGCCACAGGCAGTCCGTGGCTAATGTTTAATTTGCCACGGCCAGTCCGTGGCTAATGGGTATTAGCCACGGCTAGTCCGTGGCTAATGTGTATTAGAAAGTGCTATGCATGGTATATATCAAAATTTCTCGAGTAATCTTGAATAGCGCTTCCAAAAGCGCTAAGGTAGTAAAGCGCTATCTTAGTAAACCACTTAGATAGCGCTTAAAAAGCGCTATCCAAGCTACCATAGCGGTAGCTTGGATAGCGCTTTTATAAGCGCTATCTTAGTAAACCACTACGATAGCGCTTATAAAAGCGCTATCCAAGCTACCATAGCGGTAGCTTGGATAGCGCTTAAAAGCGCTATCCAAGTGTAAAAAAGAGCGCTATGCAAGCGTTTTTTTGTAGTAGTGGAAGCTGCCTTCTTCTTCGATCCAAACCCAGAGAACCAACCAGCAGCAACCAAAACCTCTGATGGGGCTGGGTAAAATCGCCTGAGGGTTTGAAAATGGGGAGATTTGGTTTATGTTTACCTCTGATTGGATCTTTGAGGAGACTCTGTGGTGAGAATCTTAAAGGTTTATGTTTACCGTGTAAAAACAATTGCTCGTATTGGAACACAAAACCGAATAAATTTGAAAACCGCAAGAATTTGAAGGAGACGGTAAGGTCAGCAGCGAGGAAGGAGGCGGGTGGCGAGAATCAAGGCCAAGGGGAAGAGCAATAGCTTCATATACGCCTGTTGCGAAATGACCTTACTGCTCGACTTGCTGCTCTCTTGATATTTTGGTGAAGAGCATGCACAGATTTTGGGAAAGAGCAAGAGCAATAAACGACTTCAAATGCCGGTTGCTCTCCCCAAAAACGCCTTTTGCTCTCTTCCAGGTCACGTAACCCCCATAATCAAATGAAGGGGTTGTTTTTTTAGAAAAGATATCTCAAAAATACAAACTCTTCATCCCAAAGCTTCATCTCAACCGTTCAATACCAAAGATTAAATCTGAGCCGTCTTTCTATCAACCGGTTTGTCCTAGTCAGCTTGTCCTAGTCAGCCCTAGGATTCAAAAATCACTGTCAAATGTAATATAGATATCATATATTTCCATTATTCTTGTGTCTGTGTGTGTGTTAAATACTTAACCAAGCTGCCAATCAACTTGCATTCCAAAACAACCAGGCAAAAGCTTCTATTTTGAGAGGAATCTGTAACTTATTTTCTAAAGTCGACAAAGTCGCTCTTAGAATTGTATGTAAAGTAACATGGGCTGAAGTTTTGAGGTAACATATGAGGGTTAGCCTCATACGTCCTATGATATCCATTATTCTCATATATAGAGACACACACACGCATGCACACAAATATAGAGTAATGTATATGCGCCGCAAGCAGGAAATTTTCACATACTAATACACATATACACATTCTATTTTCAATTTTTTTGAATTTTTTAAACATTATGGATGATTAACATACCAAAAATCAAGTGAATCCAACGCTATTTGATGCTCAATCCACTTGTTACAAAATTCAAGAGTTTCAGAACAATAGAACTGTTGTGAGAGATGGATCGTGTGTCAACCTTCCCTAGGGTTTACCAATATTTGGGGCTTTATGGGTTTAAAATGTATACAACAAAGTTGAAATTTTTTTTTTCAAAAAAAGATGGGAAAGTGTATTTTTCTATGATGGGTTAGCGCATGAATTTCCTGCGATGACAACACATATCCAGTTTCCTCATCTGTGTGTGTAGAATAGTGAAAAACATATGAGCCACATATGTCATCCTCGAAAATCTAAAGAGGATCGCCACTATTCAGTTTATTTCATATTCTAAAATCTTAAAACACCAAATATTAGGTGAACTCGATGAGTTTTCCTCATATATCCACCCGTCACAAAAAATTCAATTCATACGAAATAGTTATATTTGTGATATGTGCAAAAACTCTTGGGCTGACATGATATATGTTTTGAGGTTTTAAAATATGAAATTCGAAATAAGGGATTTCAAAAAAAATAGAGAGGGCGAACTTTTCAAGATACATCTTCCATTATTCTCGTGCGTGTGCGTGTTAAATACTTAACCAAGCTGCCAATCAACTTGCATTCCAAAACATCCAGGCAAAAGCTTCTAATTTGAGAGGAATCTGTAACTTATTTTCTAAAGTCGACAAAGTCGCTCTTAGAATTGTATGTAAAGTATCAAAAACTCATTCTTATTGGATGGAATATTTAAATAAATGAAATATATATAAATGAACATCATTCGATTCAAATTATCGATGAACTTAGCCCAAAAAAATCTCCATGTGCAAGCTTCCATTTTGAGAGGAATCAAGGACTTGGCTTCTAAAAGTATTTACAACCTTGTAACTAGGCACGTAAACAGACAATCAAACGTTTTCTGATTTGCATGGGCATCTTTATTATTAAATTCTAGTTTTTGCAACAAATGGTTTCTGCCTCATTTAATAGGAAAAGACCATCAAAAGGATTGAGATACCTTTCCCCCTTTAATTTATTATTTAAAAATATTTTTAGCCATCATTTCAAGCGCTGTGAGAAACATGATTAGAATTAGCCAAGTGAATCTTGTCTTTCGAGGGCATGATGAGATTTGTTTCCGCTGCATGGAAACATCCATGGCAGCGCATCAACATCAAGCTGTGCAGTGAAATGATGTGCTGCTGTATAGTGTAGTAGAATTTGACGTCTCATGCTCGGATTTTGAGATTTGGATGAGGATCATTTGAGATCTCTCGCCCCGTCCGCTGTCTTTTAACATCATACACCTGCCATTCCTCTAAATATCCCTGCAGTTTGCACCCCCCTCTCTCTCTCTCTCTCTCAGAAGATGTTAGCATTTGTCTCTATCGGGAGAAGATGTTAGCATGTGTGGCAGCTGCGAACACTTGGCAACACTTGGCAAACCCAAAATCCTAGCACCTATGCTTGCTAATATTTTGTTAAGGAATAATAAATATTATTTACTTCGGTAAATTATTAGTATAAGGTGCTATTAGGAAAAATGGAAAAAATAAAAATAAAATTTCTGTATGGTTCAAATATATCAAGGCATTTAAAGCCTTCGTTTCTGGCCAATTAATAAGATCTCAGTAAGTTGTATAAATAACAAAAAGAATAATGTGTATCATATGTCATATGAGGTTAAGTCTCATATACCAAGACACAAAAAATTGGGAAATACAAGTACAAGCCAGTGAGGTACTTGTACTTCCCACTCTTGTTATATGAGGCTTAGCTCATATGCCCTATGATACACATTATTCTCATATAACGAAGTTTTACCGAACTTTTTATTGAATGATTTATATAAAGTAGAATATCAAAAGAGAGATTATGTTGTAGGTACTAATATAAGTATCTACAATGCTAATGCCCTTGGTTAATTTCTGTTAATAACTATGATTTTGGGATTAATTACCCCGGCGGGGAGTCTTCTCGGGTACTTAATTCCATTTTTATTTTGAATTAGTCTAAGCTAATCTCTCTCAATATTTAATCATGATAGGGGAGTAATATGCGAATTGTACTGAAATAGCCTTGAAGAGTAACTTTGTCGAATAAGTGGCACTATTAGTCCATTTTGCGTTTTACTGCAAGCAATCTCTGGGATTACTTTGCAAGAACAATTTTTTAGATGAAAATTCAAACATATGAAGAGACGTAGCTAATTGGATGTATTCCTAATTAGAATTATTTATGGAAAACAATATTAAGAAAAACTCTCTAAATTCGTTCGACAAAAAAAAACATTGCTTGATCTTTAAAAATGTAAAGAAATGGAATAAATTATGATTGTATATAGATAAGATTGTTCATTTTTAAAGTCATAAATATTTAACACACAATTTAATTTTATTCCTTATTTGAAAACTTATAATAGAGAGAAATGTCCACAGACTAATCCCTTATTTGTTAAACCATCAAATTTAAATATTTGTTAGTTAAAATGAACATTAAAGTCAAAGTCATAAACGACTATATATAAATGAAAGATTTACATTAATAATTAAAGTTAATATAAATTCCAAATGAAAACAATTTATTATGATATAAAATTATGAGTTAGATTACAGAATATTCGGTTATTTTTTGAATAAAACTATAACGCCTTAAATAAAAAAAAATTATGAACCCAAATTACAAATCCATTCCGTTAAATGTGTTCTGACCCTTCTCAATTATATACAAACCAAAATTCATTTGACCAACATATTTTGCAAGTAAGGACAAAAGCAGTATATACATTAAAGTTGATAACCAAGCATTGATCTAATTGATGTCGTGGCTACTGAAGTGGAGTCTTGGCTCCCTCTTTGTTTAGAGGTGAGCATTGATCTAATTGATGTTGTGGCTACTGAAGTGGAGTCTTGGCTCCCTCTTTGTTTAGAGGTGAGAGAAATCTAAAACGGATGTATTAAAAAGCCAAGCATACCCTTGGTTATCGAAACCCTAGTTTGCTCACTGCCAAGCACAGCTCATATATATATCCCGAATTTATAAAACTAGACTTTTTATGAGCTATATATGTCCCCACTTAAACCCTACTTGTAATTTTCCAAGCTCCATTTCCAAACTCCACCAACTCCAAACAGCACTAATCTGATATAATTTCAAGATATGTGATGTTTAACGCGAGAAGTTTTCAGTTACATAGGTGATAAATGCAATATTTATAAAGATAAATTATAGACGCAATGTTTAAACAACAGTAATAGTTTTAAAACACTTGTGCTGCATATAATTCACCGAATTCTAGTATTTTCAAGCAAATATGGAATTTTAATCTCCAACGAGTACTTCATTTTGCAGTTACCAAACAGAGATATGGATTTTGACTGCAGGGTATAATAAATGAAACCAGCCACATAGTTTTGATGGCAGGATGTAATGAAAGCCTGTGGCTGTGGGACTCCGACGAGAGAGAGAGAGAGAGAGAGAGAGAGAGGGGGGGGGGGGGGGGGGGGGGGGGGGGGGGGGGGGGGGAGTCAGGCGTGAGAGCCGAGAGATCTCTTTGCAGATTTCGCATGAGCGCTGCCTCACGTCACCCTCGCACGCCACCCCCCACCCCCGGCACTTAGACTTTCTTGGCTCTATTCGCGGTCTTTCTCTTGGGCTTAAGCCTAGCTAGCGCGGGTGGGTTAGAGGTAGATGGGATCATTGTTGCATTTGTTGCAGCTTGAGTAGCTTTTAAACTTTGTAAGAGAAGCATCTCCTATCGTGGCTTTCTTGATTTCAGAGGACCCTGCGCTGAGATCGGAGGTGGAAAGAGACAGAATCTCCTTAACTGAGTTCTGTTCAGCGGTCAATGGCTGCAATTTCTCTAGCGCGCTCGCGATCTAGGGTATGTTTCTTTGCGTGAGAATGAGTTGGGATTCACTGTTGTGAATAGTAAATCTTGGGTTGGAATTTTGAGGAGAGAGAAGTGTTAAAATTTGGTTATTATATTCAAGTCTCTCATCTCACACTCCCAGGTCGCTCGGCCGAGCTGTTTAAGTCGCTCGGTCGAGCTAGTGGCACATGATGAAAGGCCAAACAGCACTGAACTTCACTCGACCAAGCACTCTACTGCTCGGCCGAGCAAAGTCTGCTCGGTCAAGTGGTTTGAGTGCTCGGCCGAGCTATATCAACAGGGAGTTTGAGCTCTGCAAAGAAAAACGCTCGACCGAGCGAAGCAAACGCTCGACCGAGCGCCCCGTTCATCCACCCAGAAGCTGCACCAGAGAAGCAGCCGCTCGACCGAGCGGTGCAGGGCCCAGATTTTTAAGTCGACGGTTCAGATGGGTTTCCAGGCTCGTTTTGATGCCGTATTTAATCTAATGGTTGATGGTATTATGGTTAATGCTGTTTTCAGATCTGGAGCAAGATAGGAGCTTGAGCCGCCGCTGTTGAAGTTTCTTGTCGAGAGATCAGGGCTAGGAGTTTTGTGATTAGAGTTAAGTGATTCTCTTCTTTTCTCCTTGTATTCTTCTTACTTGAGTGAGTTTGTGAGGGCATGTGCATCTAGCCAAGTTATTACTCACGTGAGTGGAAGTAAGATTGTAGTCCCTTTGAAGAACTCTCTGATAGTGGAATCATCTTGAAAGCTGCTGGATGTAGGGTATGCGCAACCGAACCAGAGTAAACCTTTGTGTCTGCGATTTGATTGATTTGTTGTTACTTCGTTTGCTGCTTTACTTTACAAGATCGTAGGGTTTTTGTTGGGTTATTTGAGTATCCGAGTTTAACTAGTCCTAGATTACTGATCAGCTTTTAGGATTGGTTGTTTTCGCGGGGATATCAATTTGTCGATTCATTCCTTAAGTGGTATCAAAGCTTGTGTTCGTTTGTGATGGAAGTTAGTGGCAAAGATAGTGTCGTTAGCAACTTTGAACATTGAGAAGTTCACTGGCTGGAATGAATTTCAAATCTGGCAGACGAAGGTGAAAAATGTTCTGATGCAGACGAGTTGTTACCAAATCGTATTTGATGAGATGAATATCGATAAGGAGGTGAAGGAATCAGCTAGAGCTGAGATGGAGATGAAGGCATATAGTGCGATTCAGTTGCCGTTGGCAGATAATGTTCTGAGAGAGGTCTTAGATGAAGTAACGACGTTTGATATCTGGAAGAAGCTTGAGTGAATGTATATGAAGAAGTCATTTACGAATCGTCTCTATCTGCTTCAACAACTGTATACGCTCAAGATGAAGTCTGGACCCGCGGTGAAGGATCACATGGCTGAATTGAACCAGATAGTGCTAGAGCTGCGGGGTATGGATGTGAAGTTCGAAGATGAGCAACAGGCAGTCTTGTGTTCATTGCCTGAGGAGTATAATCAGTTTGTTCAGTCTATGATTTATAACCGAACGACTCTCACCGTGGAGGAGGTGAAGGCGGCACTTCACACTGAGCAGCTATGTGGCAAGGTTCAAGGTAGAGATCATGTGAGTAACCGTGAGGATGCCCTACATGTGAGAGGTCGAAAAGAAAGGAGTGGAGGTCAAAGGAAGAACAATGATAATTCCAAGTCGAGACATTCGCAGGATAGATTTGCGAAGATCATAGGTTACAACTGTCAGTAGAAGGGTCATTTTGCTAACCGGTGTCCTAATAGAATAGGAAGAAAGGCAAAGATGTCGATAAACAGTCCGGTTCAGCATCATTGGGAATAGATGGTATGCATAGCCATGTTGAAGGTAGAGATCCAGAGATGTTTGCAGCATGGATTGCAGGTGAAGAAAACATTGTGTGTCTTATGGATAGTGGATGCTCATACCATATGACTCTGCATAGGAGTTGGTTTACGACATACTGTTCAAAGGAAGATGGAGGCTCAATCCTCATGGGGAACAATGCAGTGTGCAAGACTGCAGGTATTGTAACCATCCGGATCAATATGCATGATGGCATAGTACGCACACTAGCCGATGTGAGGCATATCCCAGATCTGCGGAAGAGTCTAGTCTCCATAGGCGTTTTGGACAATACCGGATGCAAATTGGCTTTGAGAAAGACCAATTGAGAGTGTCGAAAGGAGCCATGGTAGTGAAGAAGGGGAGGAAAGTGGGGAACTTATATGCCTTTCAAGGTACCATAGTGGAAGGAGATGCAGACGTCGGTGCTACTAGTTCAAGTACCGAAGATTCAGCCAAGCTGTGGCACTATCGCTTGGGTCATCTGTGTGACAAGACCCTTGACATACTTCGGAGGAGAAAGTTGATTGATGCTACGAATGAGAGCGTCGAGTTCTACTTGTCTTATGTGTACGGGAAAAAGACAAAGGTGCCGTTTAACACGGAAAAGCACACTAACAGGGGACTGTTTGACTATGTACACACAGATGTGTGGGGACCGTGCCTGGAGCCGTCAAGAGGAGGAGACAGATACTTTGTTCTTTTCATAGATGACTACTATCGCAAAGTCTGTATATACTTGATGAAGAAGAAGGACCTGACATTTGAGATTTTCAGGGAGTGGAAGACCATGGTAGAGAAACAAACCGGAAGGCACGTGAAGTTGCTGAGGTCCGATAATGGAGGTGAGTACACCTCGAGGGAATTTATGAATTTCTGCAAATTCCATGGAACTCATCGTCATTATTGCACACCCGGAGATCCGCAGTCTAATGATGTGGTGGAGCGAATGAATAGGACGTTGTTGGAGCGAGTGCGATGCTTGAGGCACTCAGCCGGTTTGGAAAAGGAATTTTGGTGAGAGATTCTCACCACTACAATGCACATCATGAACAGAGTTCTGTCAGTGGCTATTGATTACTAAATTCCAGAAGAAAAGTGGAGTGGAGAAGCTGGAGACTATTCTTACTTGCGTATAGTGGGTTGCTCAGCGTATGTGCATGAGAGAGGCCACAAGTTGGATCCAAGAGTGAAGAAGTGCATCTTTCTTGGATATGGCCACGACATCAAGGAATATCGCTTATGGGATCCAGAGGGACAGCAAGTGATTGTGAGCTGACATGTCACTTTTGATGAGGATGCAATGTTTAGAACGGAGCATTCTCACTCAATAGGGGACAAGTCAGTATAGAAGACAATGACAAACATGGTCAACCTTTCAGTCCTGCCCACTCAGCAACCAGGCAAAGTGTTGATGGTCGACGTCCAAGTTGAAGGGCGGGATGAGGTCCATGTTGAGGACCATGAGCAGACACCCGGTCCATCTCAGGTACACGTTGACACTTATGCAGGCGATGAAGGAATGCAGAAATCAAAGAGGGTGAAGAAGGCGCCAGAGAGATTTGAAGCATGGGACTATGGAGGATTTTCTTTCGATGACATGTCGTCATATGCACTCAACTTGGAGTATGAGGAGCCGGCGACATATGGTGGAGTCATAGACTCACAAGATGCCGCTCACTGGCAAGGAGCTATGGAGGAGGAGATGGAGTCTCTTCACCGCAATGACACTTGGGAGTTGGTGCCGTTACCCAGCGAAAAGCGTGTCATTGGATGTCGTTGGATATATAAGGTAAAAGAAAGCTCAACCCAAGATGGTAATGATGTCAGGTACAATGCGAGACTGGTGGCCAAGGGATTTGCACAAAGGAAAGAAGAGGACTACAATTAGATATTCTCATCCGTTGTGCAACACACATCCATTCGTGTGTTGTTGCCACTAGTGGCAAACATGGACTTGGAGTTGGAGCAACTCAATGTGAAGACCGTCTTTCTGCATGGAGATCTTGATGAATATATATACATGCAACATCCAGAGGAGTTTAGAGTTGAGGAGAAAGAAAATTTGGTCTGCAAATTGAAGAAATCCTTGTATGGGTTGAAGCAGTCACCCAGATAGTGGTACAAGCAATTTGACAGCTTCATGATGGGAGTATGCTTTGAAAGGAGCATCAAGGACCAGTGTGTGTGTCACGACCCGCTTCCCATAAACGGAAGGCGAGGCGTGATGAGGTCCGCTCAGACTTTGGAGCTGTGAGACTACAAGTCTGATAAGCGTCTGGAAAAAGACACTTTCAAATAACCAGGTCCTTGCAACCACGAAGCGAAACAAAGATAATAATAATTTAAAGCAGCAATAAAACTCCACCAATAACATCCAGATTTATCCAAACATTCAGAGACAAGTCGTAAAGAAAAGTACAAGAGTCTGAAAAGAGGCCTAAAGCATGGCCGACTTAATACAAAACATCAACTAAAAGAGAGGTGCTACACACCGACAACCTAACATCGACTAAGCCAAAGTAACAACAACCAGAAAGAGCTCTGGACTGGTCTCCAAAGTCCTCGAACTCAACACCTGCAACCTGTTCGTCCTCGACGACCAACTCTGGCTCACAATCTAACATGTGACACCCAAAAGAGAAAAGGGGCAAATGTCAGCAAGTCTGCTAGAGACTTGTGCAAGGAAACTAAAAGAAGGGAAAGTAACCTAGCAGTTCTAAAATATGCGATGACATGGTAGTTTAAGGTATGAATGCAACAAGTAAGAAAGTGCATTAAATATGACATGGCAACAAGTATAACATGGCAACAAGTTTGATATGGCAACAAGTATAACATGCCAAGGGTAGCAAAGCTACTAAAACATTGATCGCTCCGTATTTTACACCCTTTTTCTGCATGTTTGCATGCCACTTTGATCGCTCATATCGCGTTTTTCATGATTATTCGACAATATTGCGATGCTTTTCATGATTTCTTGTTTTTGTCGTATTTCAGGAGATATGGAGCGATTCGGAGTGATTTTGAGATCAAGAGGATTTGCACCCACTCCGGAGTGTCACCCAAGGCTCTTTTGAGGGGTATTCGGCGATGGAAGGCAAGTGGGAGAAGAAGGAACGTTGTAGGAGCGACGAGGAAGCGAAAAGATGAAGATTGGGCATCTGCAGCATCTCACTCGGCCGAGTGAACCACCCACTAGGCTGAGCAAGAAGACCACTCGGCCGACCATAACGGACACGCATCAACAGAAGGAATTGGGCGTGCACTCGGCCGAGTGACGATAGTCCACTCGGCCGAGCATGGAAATCCCCTCGCCCGAGTAGCATGAGAAAATCCACTTCAAAAACGGCCGACTTACTGTAAATTTACAGGCTTTTGACGATTTCGACTCGGCCGAGCAAGAATTGCCCCTCGGCCGAGTGAGTAAAGTCACTCGGCCGAGTCACTTCCGAAGACAGACCCCAAGATCCCCCGACTTACTAGAATTTTACAGGGTTTGTCACTCGGCCGAGTGACAAGCCGCCCCGCCTGCTGCGTAAACTGCGATTTCTGGGCTGCGCAGGGGCATTTTTGTCATGATTTTTTGGGCGATTTTGAGGGGTATTTAAACCCAGTTTTTGCCCTAGTTTAGGAGAGCTTTTGGATACTTTTTGCAGCCTTTTAGAGAGCTTTTTAGGTAATTAGATTTAGGCTTTTGGAGAGATTAGAAAGGGGACTTTTGTTGGATGCTATTGGATTCTCATTGGTTTGTCTCTTTTCTTGTCAAAAATTCTATTTTTATTGATAATTTCTCTATTGCAATGAATTGTGTTGATTTTGCTATTGAATTTCTTATGAATTGCATGATGATTAGTGAATAGTTTTATTGTCCTAGGGCATATGGATGAACTCTATGAACCCTATTTTTGAATTGTGATGAATTGGTGAAATTCTTGCTAGAATTGATTAGGGTTAGGTTGGGATTGATAAATTATGAGTAGCTAGGGATTCATATCGATTGGGATTTGCAAGAGATTGGTTCCCAATTGATAGAAAGCCCTAGAAATTCGATTTAGATTTACGATTCGAATTTTCTAGAATTGGTTTGCAAGAGATTGGACCAAGGCTAGGGTTTTCGATTGTAATTCTATACACATACCCGTTTGCAAGAGATTGGATGGGTAGGAACTATCTCGACCTAGGTCGTAGCTCGAGTTTGCACGAGAGTGGGCTCGAGATACGATTGAACGATGATGTCGATCCTAATGTTAGCGGCTTAGGTTAGGGTTTGCAAGAGATTGGGCCCTAATCTAGGTTTGCAATAGACCGGCAAATAGCGCGAGAGCGTGAGCTTGGTTCTACATTTAGTTGCGACTAGTTCACCTATAATTCAAGTCTAGCAATGATGTAACCTACGAATCACAACGATGAGATACGGTCCGTAGCGGGGATTCCCTATCCCTAGGCGCTTTATTTCATTGATATTTCCATCGATATACGAACGATTGTGACGATTTTACCCCAAATTATTCTTGACCATTTGATAGCTAGGTGATTAGAACGAGACACTGTCATTGTTCCTTCCTGAGTTCGATACTCGCTTGCCACTACGCCGTGCGCTTGCGGTAAGACTACGAGTCAATTGTCCCAGGTGCGTGTGCATTACCGGGGCATCGATCAAGTTTTTGGCGCCGTTGCCGGGGAGTGTCTATTGACGGTTTTTGATTTTGATCACCCGATTATCTCTCACCATCTATCCATTTTTCTTTCTTTATTTTTCCTTTTTGACTCTGTTTGCTGCCCAATTTACTTGCTTTCCCAGATTTCTCCATAAGATCTTAACAGGAACATGGGGGAGACAATGTTAATGACTGAGTCAAGCCTGGGAGATGATGACTCCTTTGCGAGCCTTCTTAAAGAAATTGTTGACGAGGTCCATGCCACAGGGGCATTCGCCGTTGATATCGAGGAACCCATTGAGCAACAATTTGCCATTTTTGTGATGGATCAAATCTCCCCGGAAGGGACTATAGAGGGAAACATCAGAGTTGATGTGAGGGACGGCAAGTTATATTTTGAAAAGGGCGGAACATGCATTGAAGATCACTACTCTTCTGAGGAACCCATTGATCAAGCCGAGATTCAGGGATGTACACTCTACGACCCTTACTCTTATTTTCGTGAACTCATTGACGCATCTCTTGATCTCAGGCTTGGACCGGAGCATAATGGCGATCCCATTGATGCCCACGCAAAATCGTGTAGCGTCTATTCCGATGCACCGTCCTCACCGATAAGTGAATCCGAGTCGGCTTGGAGGAGCCCACTCAAGGAGAAAGAACTAAACCCAGATGTTGCAAGGGAAATCAAGCTTACACAAGGAGAGGAAGTAGAGGGCACGACGCCACCTGAGGTAGAGCTTAAACAATTACCACCAAATCTAAGGTATACTTTCTTGGGTAATAAATTGACCTACCCGGTTATAGTTAATGCCCACCTCAACGATGATCAACTAGAAAGACTCTTAGATGTTCTTAAGAGTCACAAAGATGTGCTTGGCTACACCATCTCTGACCTTAAAGGAATAAGCCCTAGGCTTTGCACGCATAGAATCCACTTGGAAAACACTGAAGCCACCTCGATAGAGCCTCAAAGGCGGTTGAACCCCAACATGAAGGAGGTGGTTAAGAAAGAAATTCTTAAGTTACTTGAAGCCGGCATTATTTACCCTATCTCTGATAGTCGGTGGGTTAGCCCCGTTCACGTCATTCCTAAAAAGGGGGAATGACCGTTGTAAAAAAGATAAGGGAGAACCTGTAGGATCCTGTACAAAACAGAGTTAGGATCGATAACATGAAGTTTAGACTTACGCTTACGTACGTGGCACGGTAGTCTACGAACTTCGCCTTCGGATTCGCCACGACGGATCGAGTCTACTCACGAACGGAGTAAGGCTACTAATCCCACAATCTAAATCTCTATTTTAGATTAAGAACTTGGATGGAGAGAGAGGAAATATTTCTGCAGAGCTTCGCTATGAAGAAGATGCATGCATGAATTTCATGTAAAAAATGTGTAAGGAAAATGGCTACCCTTGGGTCTTATTTATAGCCCCCAAGGTAGTTATTTTAGGGTAAGTTGTTCCTTTGGAACAACTTAATTAAGGTGTACCATGATACATGGCACATTATAAGCTTAAGTTGTACCATATGCATGGTACAACATAAGCTTAAGATATTCCCCCTTTATTAGCCATATGTCGCATGCACTTATGCATATATAATGCGACTTTCCCGCTCATACAGAGATCCTCTCCACAAGGGAACAGATTCCCTTTGCACATGACTTCGTGTGCGCGACGTTCGAGGTCCGTATTCCCTCGTACATCCCCCACAAGGGTGTACAAACGTCTTCCATATCCAACATCTCCCACTCACACTTGAGGGGATTGTAAGAGAACGTCTTTCCCTTAGTTCTTTCATCTATCATACCGAGAAATAGACCGTGCGACCGTCATGCGCGTAGAGTCTGTTGTTGTGCACTTGTTAGAGATACACAACGACCTCGAAGGTGCAAAGTTGAGTAGTTCAACGCATGCTTTACCCTAGATTATTTCTTCACATTTTCTTGTACTTTATATTCAACAATTGAATCCCATCTGGATTACAATTGGCTGGCCAGCTTTGAATCATTAAAGTCCAAATGCGAATATGAAATCAATCTTCCTCTTCTTGCGAACCTTTTGATCTTGACTTGATTCGCTTTTCTAACGTGCCCCGCCGAGCCGAATTACCATAGCCCATTAGTAACACGCTAAGATAGCGATCATCTCGTCAAATCTAAAGGAACCAATTGGAGTCCTTGAGGGTAAGTGTTAAGACCCATATGGCCTTTGAGTCTCACATAATAGCAAACACTATTGCTACTAACTCAGTGGTCGAAATGCATACGTGGTATGAACACGTATTACAACATCACTCCTTTCCCAGGGAGAGTATGTCTTAATGATGTTGTACGGATGAAAGATCAGACACCATAGTGCCTATCTTTTGAGTCCCCTTACTACTCAGGAAATATTCCCGGACTCTCATCCTGCATAAGACAGATAGGATTATAAAATCCAATGAGATCTTTTTATCCTTGTGATACAGATCTCAGATCTTTTGTAAGCATCCATATGATGCAGATCTTTCATTCGACTATCTTGTTAAAGTCATGACTCTAAATCATTCGTCTAATGATTTTGACTTTAAACTAGTCTCATCTCTATCTTATCCATCTGATAAGATAAGGCGGTTGCTCATGTGAGAGAGCCAACCTTAATCTGTCCGACATACACACAATTCAGCTGAGATTTCAAAAATGTACACAAACATTTCTTAAGAAATTCATATGCAATGTTGGAAAAAGAACTTATTCTTTTATTAATTTTGATCATTTCTTAGACATGGGAATATATATTTGGTACAACTCAGCCCATACGCAATCCTTGAGATGATAAGTGTTTATAAAACACATTTCTGGGGATCGCTTTCGTAAGCTGATCCTCTATCGTCTCATGCGTAGATATGTACCTTATGTCTACCTTCTTGGTTTTATCATAGTCTTTTGCAAATCTACAGTTCCTTTAAGATACTGCATTATCCTCTTAACCGCTTTCCAGTGTTCTTGCCCTGGGTTGGATTGGTAACAGCTTACCATTTCCAACGGCAAAACAGATGTCCGGTCTCGTACACACCATAGTGTACATAAGACTATCAACTGCACTGGAATATGGAACTTTTTCCATAATTTCCTTTTCCTTTTGGTTCTTTGGACACGATTCCAGATATAAGTTATCGCATATGCTTATATGAATATCAATGGACTTGCAGTCCTGCATATTAAATCGTTCTAGGACCTTCTTTATATAAGTCTCCTGTGAAAGAGAAAGAAGTTTTCTTCGAACGATTCCTTGAAATCTTAATTCCAAGGATATATGCGGCTTTTCCTATGCCTTTCATCTCAAATACTGATGAAAGCCAAGCCTTGATACTCATTACAAAGCCCTTGTCATTTCTGGCTATTAAAATGTTATCTACATATAGATACATGATAATATACTTGCTTTTAATCCTCTTGATATATACTCAGTTATCTTCATCAAGCATGGAAAAAATCCATTTGATAAGACAACTTCTTGAAATCGTATATACCATTGCCTCGAGGATTATTTAAGACCATATATGGACTTACGAAGTTTACAAACCTTATGTTTGTTTCCTTCTTTTACAAACCCTGTTGGTTGTTCCATATAGATCTCCTCGTCCAATTCTCCAATGAGAAAGGCAGTCTTTACATCCATCTGATGTAATTCGAGGTATAAGCAAGCTACCATTGCGAATCAAGGTAAAACGCACAACAGGTGAGAAGTTTTCTTTGTAGTCTATCCCTTCCTGTTACGTAAAACCTTTCGCGACAAGGCGAGCTTTATATCTATCTATAGAGCCATCAGCCTTATGCTTGATCTCGAGAACCCATTTGTTCCCAATTGCTCTATGTCCTCTGGGTGAGTTAACTAAGTCCCAGACTTGGTTAACTTTTATGGATTTCAATTCCTTCTTCATCGCTTCCATCCATTTGTCTTTTGCAGGGCATGATGTGGCATATTTGAGATTCTTCAAGTCCTTGTTGACTCGAATTTAGATCAATTCTAATATCACTCCCACTTGAAATGTTGTTAGAATTGCTCCCACTTGGATCATTATTCCCGTATGGAATAGGATAATCGTCATTCGTATAATCCATTGGTGAAGGTTGAAAAGTATTTTCGTTTTCACCAAGAATTCTCCCACTCGAATGAGGTAATCCTTCTTGATCACAAATCTCAAATAGAGATAAGTCCTGACTTATCTCGCCCTGTCTTGGAAACTCGTTTTCCAAGAAAGTGACATCCCTCGACTCAAACTCAATTAGCACACCATTGTCTTCCTGACTAACAAAAACATAACCTTTGGAGTTTAATGCGTATCGTTTAAAGATACATTTCCTTCCCCATGGCCCAAGTTTGCCATACTTATGGGAGGAAATATGTGCGTTGAATGCACAAACTCAAGGTAAAATGTTTAAGTTAGGAGACCTTTGGTTCCACAACTCATAAGGAGTGGAGCTAACTGATTTCGAGGGTACGCGGTTTAAAAAGAAAACGGTTGTCAATAATGCATCACCCCAGAAGGTGATTGGCAAGTTAGCTTGCACCATCATTGAACAGACCATTTTTCATTAAAGTCCTATACCTCCTTTCTGCAACACCAATTTGTTGAGGAGTATAAGGCATAGTTACTTGATGTACTATGCCTTTTTCATCACAAAGTTCCTTTAAACTTGTTGATTGATATTCACCGCCCCTATCGGTTCGCATGACCTTAATCTTGCGATCTAATTGATTCTCCACTAAACTCATATAGTTTTTAAAGCAGGTTTAGTGCTTTCACTTTTGTGGGATATCAAATAGATATTACCGAATCGGGTGAAATCATCAATTAAAAGTGATGAAATAGGACTTCCCGCGTCTTGTCTTGACATTCATCGGACCATATATGTCCGAATGGATAAGCGGTAATGGAACCTTGGCCCTTGTGCCGGTTCCAAACGGCTTGCGACAAGATTTCCTTTCAAGGCAATGTTCGCAGGTCGACATTTCAACCTTTGAAACATTGGATAGAAGGCCACGTTTGGCAAGTCTATCCATACGCGTTGGTCCAATATGACCAAGCCTTGATTGCCAACAAATTATATTAGACTCATTAGTCAAAGAATTTGTCATAAGGAAATGAGAAATCATATATTGTACTTATTACAATGAATCCTTTAAATACATAACCCAGAACCAATAAAGGAATTATTACAAAAATAGGTCCATATTACAAACATGAAGGAACCAACTATCACAAAGACCCATTAAATTGACCACAGTTTTAATATTCCTTTGAATATATGGAATGAAGAGAACATCATGTAGTAGGAGAGTGAGGCCGTTGTCCAAGACAAGCTTGCGAGTCCCATCGCCTTTCACTTCAACACGTGTGTTGTTTCCTACATTGATCCACTTCATTCCTTGGGTATCCGGTGATACTCCACGAAGGACCGTCTGTCCTTTGCTATGTGGTCGGTGGCACCTGAATCAATTATCCAAAAATGGATTAGATTCCACAAGAAATAGTGGACTAGAAACACATATGTAACTAGTATTACAAGTTACCTCGTCACTTCCACTCGTACACGAACGAGCATAGTGACCGAGCTTGTTGCACTTGAAGCACTTGATCCTTTTCAAGTCTTTCTTCTTGTGCCATTTCTTGTGCCCACCCTTATGTTTGGGTTCCTTGGTAGACTCAGGTTGCTTATTACGTTCATTAGAAGACTTCGAACGATCTTTACGTTTCTTTCCCCCATGTGAGGAACTAGCAACCACGTGCACTTCTGCACTTGGCTTGGCAGCCGCAAGCCGCTCTTCCTCTAATTCGAGGTGCTTGGAAACGTCGTTGAAGGTCTTGATGCTCTCATTGTGAGTGAGATGCATCTTCATTTGATCCCACCCATTTGGTAGGGAACGTATGACTGCTTGGATTTGTTGCTCATCAGTGAGCACATGACCTGCGTCCTTTAACTCCGAGATAAGGTTCGCCATATGTCACAGATGTTTCCCCATGGAATGATCTGGACGTTTCTTATATGTATCGAACTTTATAGTTAATGCGCGAAGTTTGGACACCGATGTGCCACCGAACTTCTCCTCTAGCTTGGACCATATGTCCATGGCTAGGTCATGTTCTCGGAAGATGCGCATTATGTCATCAGCCATACTGCTTAATAACGTAATGCGCGCTATCTTATTCTTCCGAGACCAAGCATCAAAAGCTTCCTTGTCTCTTCGGTGTTGGGCCGTAGTGCCCAACTCGGGTTCAATCATTACGTTCTTTAGAGTTTCGAGCACTTCTTGCTCCTCTAAAACGTATTGTATCTTAATGGACCAAAGTTTGTAATTATCGCCGTTGAGTTTTTCACCTTTGTTTAACTCAGCGACGATATTCTTTGAAGCGGAAGACATTTTACTTTTAAAATGCTGCAAAAGACACAAAACCGAAGGTTCGATCAAAAAACATTGCATAAAAAATTCTTAAAATATAACTCCCACTTGAAATGATAATAGAATATCCCATTTGGATAGTTCTAAAATTCAAATCCCACTTGGAATTATATTATATTTGATAAGTTACTTTCGAAAAATATTGAAGGTGTTGTTCTAGAATCGAAAAGGTCTCTATGATTCCAATCACCATCTAGAACAACTTTCAATATTCCCCCATCACTTATCAAACAATAGTACTCTTATAGTACTAGCAGCGGAAAATAAGTATTTGATAAGTTACTTTCGAAAAATATTGAAGATGTTACTCTAGAATCGGAAAGGTCACTATGTTTCCAATCACCATCTAGAGTAACTTTCAATATTTCTCCCTCACTTTATCAAATGTTAGTACTCTTATAGTACTTAGCAGCGGAAAAGCGTTTTTGAAAACGTATTTTTCAAAACGAATATAAAATACATTGGCTAATCTCCGTAGAGTAGAGCACAACGTCATAAGTTCATTGGCTAATCTCTGTAGAGTAGAGCACAATGACATGGCTAATCTCGCATGAAGTAGAGCATTACGGCTAATCTTCAAGGAGTAGAGCACAATTTCATAAGTACATTGGCTAATCTCCGAAGAGTAGAGCACAATGACTTGGCTAATCTCGCATGAAGTAGAGCATTATGGCTAATCTTCAAGGAGTAGAGCCCAATGAAAACTTCATTAAAACGTTAGTCCCGTATGAACTATTCGGCACTGTAGTTAGCCCCATATGGACTAATCTACACATTCGAGTTTGACCAAGGCCATTTGTTACCCCGTATGGGTCATCTGGCAAGTTTACAATCGACCCAGACCATTTGTCGGATTGGTCGACCAAAAACACAAAATTGGTCGACCAATTTTCGAATTCAACTTCTTCCCGGTCAGGGCCTCTGCCCTGACCCGGGCTTGGCCAAAGGCCGGCCAGGGCCTCTGCCCTGGCCGGCCCGGGGGCCTGGCCCCCTCGGCCAGGGCCGGCCAGGCCCTGGCCTCTGCCAGGGCCGGCCGGCCAGGCCCTGGCCAATGCCAGGGCCTGCCGGCCAGGCCACTGGCCGGGGCCAGGGCTCCTGCCCTGGCCTCGGCCAGGCCCTGGCCTGAGGCCAGGGCGCCGGCCCTGGCCTCTGCCAGGGCCGGCAGGCCGCTGGCCGGGGCCAGGGCTCCTACCCTGGCCTCGGCCAGGCCCTGGCAGTGGCCAGGGCGCCGGCCCTGGCCTCTGCCAGGGCCGGCAGGCCGGCCAGGGCCGGCAGGCCCTTGGCCAAGGCCGGCCACTGCCGGCCCGGCCTTGGCCGGCCACTGCCGGCCTGGCCATGGCCGGTCATGGCTTGGCCATGGCCGGCCATGGTCAAGGCCTTTCGGCGTTGGCCGGCCATGGCCCCTTTGGCCATGGCCGGCCACCCCCTTTGAATGGGGTTGCCGCACTTTCTTCTCCCCCTTGATGGGGTGGTCGCCGGTGGTTATTGGCCGTAGCCAACCCCCTCCGCATGAGGAGAGGGGGTGCATGGCCTTCATGGCCCATTTGGCCATGGTGCACATGCACCAAATTTTCCTCTTACCCGATGGAAATAACTTCCATCATCTTCCTCGATGAAGCACCCGTTCGTCGAAGAAATTAGTTATCTCTTAATGGCCGTGTGCCAAAAATGAATAACGTACTACGTGAACGGTCGGTTCTTCCCGTCACGGAGAGTTCCTACCATATCCATAATGATAGGAGACCCTAACGTGAAAAGAACAACCGCTGCGTTCTCTCCGTCACGAAGCGTTCCTACTATATCCGTAATAGTAGGAGACCCATTCGTGAAAAAGACAACGACTCGTTCGTAGTTTCGACGGGGCGGTGGATTGACCGGGGCGAACCCATATGGCTCTGATACCAATGTAGGATCCTGTACAAAACAGAGTTAGGATCGATAACATGAAGTTTAGACTTACGCTTGCGTACGCGGCACGGTAGTCTACGAACTTCGCCTTCGGATTCGCCACGACGGATCGAGTCTACTCACGAACGGAGTAAGGCTACTAATCCCACAATCTAAATCTCTATTTTAGATTAAGAACTTGGATGGAGAGAGAGGAAATATTTCTGCAGAGCTTTGCTATGAAGAATATGCATGCATGAATTTCATGCAAAAAATGTGTAAGGAAAATGGCTACCCTTGGGTCTTATTTATAGCCCCCAAGGTAGTTATTTTAGGGTAAGTTGTTCCTTTGGAACAACTTAATTAAGGTGTACCATGATACATGGCACATTATAAGCTTAAGTTGTACCATATGCATGGTACAACATAAGCTTAAGATATTCCCCCTTTATTAGCCATATGTCGCATGCACTTATGCATATATAATGCGACTTTCCCGCTCATACAGAGATCCTCTCCACAAGGGAACAGATTCCCTTTGCACATGACTTCGTGTGCGCGACGTTCGAGGTCCGTATTCCCTCGTACATCCCCCACAAGGGTGTACAAACGTCTTCCATATCCAACAGAACCCATTTCTACACGCACCGTCACGGGATGGCGAATGTGCATTGACTATAGGAAGTTAAATAAAGCCACGAGGAAGGACCATTAACCATTACCCTTCATTGATCAAATGCTTGAACGACTTACTAAACATAAATACTTTTGTTATTTGGATGGGTATTCGGGGTTCTTTCAAATCCCCTTGCATGAAGATGACCAAGAAAAGACCACTTTCACATGTCCTTATGGTACATATGCCTATCGTAGAATGCTCTTTGGACTTTGCAATGCTCCCGCCACTTTTCAAAGGTGCATGACATCAATCTTTTCTGATTACATTGAAAATATTATGGAAGTCTTCATGGATGATTTTTCTGTGTATGGAAGTGAGTTTGATTCTTGTTTGGCTAATCTTACCAAAGTTCTCAAACGAAGCCAACAAAACAATCTCACTCTTAATTGGGAAAAATGTCATTTTATGGTCACCGAGGGGATAGTGCTCGGGCATCTTGTGTCCTCTAGAGGGATTGAGGTTGATAAGGCGAAGGTTGAGGTAATCGAAAAACTCCCTCCTCCTATTAATGTAAAGGGCATTAGAGGCTTCCTTGGTCATGCGGGGTTTTATCGCCGCTTTATCAAAGACTTTGCCCTAATTGCCCGACCACTCACTTCCTTACTTGCTAAAGATGCCCCCTTTGTCTTTTCAGGAGAGTGCTTACAAGCATTTAATGCATTGAAGGAAGCACTCATCTCCGCCCCTATCATACAACCGCCGGATTGGAGCCTTCCCTTCGAGCTCATGTGTGATTCAAGTGACCAAGCCATCGGAGCGGTGCTAGGACAAAGGAAAGATAAGAAGCTTCATGCTATATTCTATGCTAGCAAGACATTGGACGACGCGCAGAAAAATTATACTACCACCAAGAAAGAGCTTTTAGCGGTTGTCTACTCCATCGAGAAGTTCCGTTCCTACCTCCTTGGATCCAAGGTTATTGTCCACACCGACCATGCGGCATTGAAGTATCTTTTAAGCAAGAAAGAGGCAAAACCAAGATTGATAAGATGGATACTTTTGTTGCAAGAATTTGACTTGGAGATTAGGGACAAGAAGGGAACGGACAACGTAGTGGCGGACCACTTATCTAGGCTTGTTCGCGGCGAGGAGGACGAGAGCCTACCTATTGATGACACCTTTATTGATGAGAGGCTATATGCCATAAGGCCCGGAGAGGTGCCTTGGTATGCGGATTTCGTCAATTATTTGGTTTGTGGGATAATACCATGCGGAATGCCCACGCAACAAAAGAGGAGGTTTATGCACGAAGTCCGAAATTATTTTTGGGAAGATCCGTATCTCTTCAAGATTTGCAAGGATGGTGTTATTCGGAGATGTGTTTCCAAGGATGAGGCCACATCTATCATCTTGCATTGCCATGGTATGCCATGCGGGAGACATCACGCCTCATCTAAGACCACCGCTAATGTAATGTGGATTCTTTTGGCCGACCATGTTCAAGGATACGCATGACTTCGTCAAGGGATGCGATCGATGCCAAAGGACCAGGAATATATCAAGGCGAAACGAGATGTCGATGAGGCCCATTCTAGAAATTGAGCTATTCGATTGTTGGGGAGTGGACTTCATGGGACCTTTTCCATCAAGCAAAGGAAACAAGTATATCTTACTAGCCGTGGACTACGTCTCTAAATGGGTGGAAGCCATTGTGACCCCTACTAATGATGCGAGGGTGGTATCCAAGTTTTTCAAGCATAACATCTTCCCACGCTTTGGAGTGCCTCGTACTTTGATAAGCGATGGGGGAAGCCACTTTATAGAGAACAAATTTGAAGCCATGTTGAAAAGATATGGGGTGAATCATAGAGTTTGTATGGCATACCATCCCCAAACGAGTGGCCAAGTGGAGGTGTCGAACCGAGAAATCAAGCAAATTCTAGAAAATACCGTAGATAGATCTAGAAAAGATTGGTCAATGAAATTGGACGATGCACTATGGGCTTATCGTACGGCCTTTCACACTCCTATTGGCACCACACCGTACCGACTTGTTTATGGGAAAGCTTGTCACTTGCCGGTAGAGTTTGAGCACAGCGCATATTGGGCTATTAAGACATTCAACTATGACTACAAAAGTGCGGCGGTGAGGCGACTCTTATACATTAATGAGCTTGATGAGATAAGACGTGATGCTTATGAGAGCTCAAGGATTTATAAGGAAAGGACTAAAATCCTCCACGACGCACGCATCACGGTCACGGACTTCAAGGTCGGAGATAAAGTCCTCCTATTCAATTCCCGGCTCCGACTCTTTCCCAGAAAATTGAGATCGCGATGGTCCAGACCTTTCACCATTAAGCACATACAACCGGGAGGAGCTTTTGAATTGGAAGGGAAAGACGGAGCCACATTCAAGGTGAATGGACAACGGCTCAAGCATTATTCCGAAGGAGTCCCCTCCGGTGAAGTGAATTGCGTATATCTACTCAAGGGACGCTCCCACGATCTTTCATATCTGCTCGATGAAGTAATTGAAGAAGCAATCCCCCACTCTATTGGTGCTCTCCATGACGATGGCTTCGAAGAAGGCCAAGCTTCGGGTGAAGAAGAGAAATTGGAGGACCCTCCAGATAGCTCCAAGGATGGTGATGAAGGCGACGCTGATGTCGCAAGAATACGAGAGCTTTGCAAGCTCTCAAAGGCCAAGAATCCGAAGAAAGCTCCACCGAACGGAAGATCGGTGTCACCGGCTAAGAAGAAGATAGGAACAAGCTCTAGCTTGGGGGGACTTATCTCCCAACATTGCCCATGATGAGGAGGCGTCGAGGAAGACTGATGATCATCAAGACCCAAATCCGAGCGGCCTTCCCGGCAAGTTTGACAGGTGTATCTCATATGCGCCCAATATCGCGAGCTAAACGAATAGCTAAAGGGGTCGAGCTAAAGACCTTAAACGAGCACTTGTCGGGAGGCAACCCGACGGTTTTTGCATTGTTTTTATTTTGATTTTCATTTTTGGTTTAGCCTTTCGTTAGTTTTTAGAGTCTTTTGTCTATGAAAATCGTGACAACGGGTCCTATTTTTCATGACAGGAGAATGAGAAAGGGAGATCAATCATATGGAGGATGATCGAGGCAAGGAAGAGCGCTTCCGTAACGCGTTCAGGCCTTAGGAGGAGGGAGAAATAGACTGGAGGAAGAATAACAGAGACCAGAGCGAAAACAGAGAGCCGATGCAGAAAATAACACGTCACTCGGCCGAGTAGCTTATGCCACTCGGCCGAGCAAAGACTCCACTCGGCCGAGTGGAGCACCAAACAGGGAAGTTTCTGCAGACCAACTCTCTGTCAATTTCTGTAAGTTTTAGTTTTAATTAACACTCGGGCGAGTGACTCGTCACTCGGCCGAGTGAAACAGATACCCTCCTAGCTTAAAAATTACTGAGTTGCAGAGCCACTCGGCTGAGTGGAGTTTCTCCCTTCAGCCGAGTGAAGCAAAGCCACTCGGCCGAGTCGTAAGTGGCAAGGAAATTTTGAAATTATTTTTGGTTTACGCACTCGGCCGAGTAACATTGTCACTCGGTCGAGTCGTAACATTTCCTTTATATAATCGCTGCGGGCTGCGCGAAAATCGAAACGAAAAAAACCCCAAATTCTCAGCCCGAGCCACGACGCTTGAGCTCCTTCGCCCGATTTGCCTTGTCCCTCACCCGATCGACTCCCCTTCACCAGCGATTGTGTTCCCCTCCCCTCGCCGACGATCGGCCGCCACCCCCTTACCGGCGCCGGCCTCCACCGCCTCAGTTCACCTCGTTTTTCCCCAAAAAACCCTTTTCTCCCCATTTCTCTTGATCCGTACACCCATTGAGCCCCTAATCCAAATTAACTTTCATATATATCTATTATCCCCCATCTCCCCCATACATATCGAATATTATTCGCTGATTTGATCGTTTGATTTACAGGCTATCTTGGGGGAGCTTTGGGGAACTTTTGGACGTGCTTTGAGCTTCGCGGCGGAGGCGTCTCTTCGTACGCACCACTTATTGCTCTTGTGGCATGTTCAGGTACACTCGTTCCATCACTTAGCACGCCGTAGTATTTATTTGTTTGGGACACGTCTCGCGGCACACATGCCGCCGCGCACTAGGCCGCGTACACGGGGAGCCTCTTCGAAGCGGAAGAGGACCGATGATGCCGGTCCCTCTCACGCTAGGGAGGACTCCCCTCCACCTAGCCCGCCACCGCAACCACCACCTACACAGCCGATCCCTACCGATCCTGTCCCTCCACCCGCTCCCGCTGTCGGGCCGATGGGGATCACTTTTCGAAATGACGCACACCGTGCCAGGTTCGAGCGTATCTGCCACCGCTCGATAGTACCCTCTAGGTTCACGCACTTAGCTGACCTTGACCGCCTAGGGGTACTCGAGGGGCTTCTCACATTGTACGACAACGTGTGATGGCGTGATTTTTTATCGGTGTCGGTGGATACTTATATCCGTCCGACACTAGAGGTCCTGAGCTCTATTGACCGGACCCCTGGAGGATGCTCATTCCGTCTGATGGACCGAGAGTGTGAGATCACTCTCAACATGCTTAGAGCATTCTTCCAGTGGCCCGCTGTCCCTATCCCTGACCGTGCCTACTCTCCCACGCACATCCCACCCCCGTCGTTTGACATCTCCACCTTCTGGACACGGATCACGGGATCCCCACTTGGCTTTGACCCTAGTAGGGCCAAGGCCTCAACCATCCTGCACCCCTGCCTTCGCATTGCACAGCGCCTCATGACGACTACTTTCCTAGCGAGGTACGAGCCCGGGACCATGTCTACGCCAGAGCTCTATATGCTCTACGCGATGACTCGCCCTAGGGTTCTGGATAGGGGTAGCGATGACATGGTCCCCGCCGTCGAGATCGACATTGCTAGTTGGTTTCTGGACCGCATCATCATTTCGGTGAGCGCTCGTTCACCTATTTGTTGCGGCGGTCTGATCACACTTCTAGCCCTTATGACCGACGTGGACCTACCTGACGACTTACGTCGAGCTCCGGGCCCCACTTCACTTTCGATAGATGTTATGGCCCGGATGAAGATGCTTCGTTCCCACGGTCGTAGGCACTGGGTGTGGTTGCACGGTCCTTTTAGTGCTGACTACATGGTTCTTCCGAGCCCTGCTCGGACACACATTGGACCGACCCACGGGGACTAGATTCCAGCGATGGATCTCCTTATCCCCGCTGCCTACGTTCTTGAGGCTGAGGATGCTGAGCAGGCACCCCCTGCACCACCCGTTGACCTCGTGATTCCTCAGCCTGCACCTGCACTGTCTGGACCTCCCGACACCTCTGTCCACACTTCTATCTGTGTCGGAAGCACCTTAGCTGAGTCCACCACCACCACCACCACCACCGAACCTATGTCCATCGAGCCTATCACCTCTCTTAGCCCCGAGTGTCCCACCACCATTTTAGAGAGCGGAGAGACCTCCTTTACCGCCGCAGTGGCGGTCCTGACCTCACTTTTGTCCCCGGCCAGCCCAGCCGTCGGCCCTTCTGACCCCACTACCGCTGTCTTTACCGAGAGTGTCGTGACTTCTGTCCCCACTTCTGTGTCACAGACCTCTCCTGCTGCCTCGTCGCCCATTTTGCCTTCCACTTCTGCTGCTGCTGCTGCTTCGGCTTCGACACAGCCTGCGTCCCAGCCTCACACTGAGGCTGGGCATCACTTCCCGAGCACATCACCCCTTCCACACTTCCCTGCTGGCCCCATCCTATACACTGCCCGCCAGAGACAGCCACGCACCTCACCTGTTAGACCTGTGCGTCCCTCTGCTCCACCATCCCCTGACACTCTAGTTCAGAGCATTCGTGCTCTTGAGGGGGCTGTTAGTGGACTTAGAGGAGACTTTAGGGCTCTCTCCGTCACGGTCAGTTCCGTGCAGACCCGTGTCGCTATGCTTCCCGATATTCAAGCTTGCCTAAATCAGATCCTGGCGCGTCTGCCCCCACTAACCCCACCCACCCAGCAGATACCACGCCCACCACCACCACCACCTCCGCCACAGGACGGTGCTGGTGCAGTGCCACCACCAGCTTAGGCACACTCTTGATGCCTCTGATATTTTTTGTCGTTTTACTGCCCGTTTGTTCCTGGGCCTGGTGATTGATTTATGCCCCCTCCTCCATGTATTATTTTGATGCCTTCCTGATCATATCCTTTTTATACGTTTTTGGGAGTGAGGGAGAGACCTTTTGGGGACACTCATATCTGCATCATCCTGATCTTTGCATGCATCACATTCATTCACATTTTATTTTATTTTTATTTTTCTTTCTTTTTCATCATGCATGCATCCTCACCCGCCCCTCCCATCTCACGTTTCTTGGTGTGCCACACTTCGCACATTGAGGACACTGTGCACTTCAGCTTGGGGGAGTGATTTCTCACACTTTTTCATTTTTGCCACCCTTTATTTTTGATTTCTCACGTTTTCTTTCCACTCTTGCACTTATTTTCACCACTTTTTCATTTTTTATCATGCATCACATTTTCTTTTCCTTTTTGAGTATGCTGCATTATATATAGTTCTATTTTCTTTTATCCTTGTTTCTTTCATCCTTTGCTAGAGATGATTTTTCTGTGATGATGATGACGTGGTGTTAACGTATCTCTATGTGCATGCTATTTTGTCACGTCATAGCTTTTGTTTCAGATATCATATGCTATGTCCTGCTTTGCATTTTGAAATAGTAACCCACTCTTTTCCTGTATGAATATGGATGAAATTCTGTTTTTAGCTGATGTCTGATGATTCATATGTATGCTTATCATAGAAAACACACCAAGCTTCACGCATTGTCTGCTTATATTTGGAGTACTGCTTTCCTCTCTCATGTCACTTCTTATTGCATGAATTGTACGCTTCACCTTCAGGTTGATTGAATGTTTGCTAGGATGATATATCTGGACTAGTTTACTTTTTGAGATTAAACTGAGTAGATTATATTGCTCTGCTGAAAGTTGTCGTGCACGTCTTATAGAGTGAACCGAGTGATACATTTATTTCTTTCTCCACATATCTTGAGCATCATTTCTCTATTTGATATTCATTGGTGAATCCCCCCTAGCAAGTCTATTATCGACATTTCCCCCGCTATTAATTTTCATGCTCCAAATCCCCAAAACCAAAAAGAAAAATATATACATGTATATCCTTCTCTCTTTTGATTTGGGAGCGCTTATGTATATATGTTTATTCAAAAAAAAGAGAAAAATTGAGAAAAAGAAAAGAAAAGAGAAAAGAAGTTTATAACGATCCCATCTCATACACTTTCTCTCATTCTTCCCTCTTTTGTTTTATTTTTACTTTTTTTGGAGCTTCAAAAGAAATGGGAAATGTACATATTGATTTGTCTATGCCACCACGCTTATGGATAAGCTTGAAGGAGAGGATCCAATGATGTGTGAGAGAGTGACTACTTGACGGTGCATGACAACCTAGGCTAAGTAATCTTCTATACTCGGTGAGATTGCTAAAGTTTCACAAAATCCAGAAATCGACACTTAGCATTCATTTCATGAAAACCATACTTTTCTATTCTTACTATTCCATATCGTGTGATATCTCTTATACTCCTTATAGAAAGCATTCAATTGAAAAGTGTGTGATCTATGCTTATGCATACCGCTTTAGATGCTTCAGACGATGCTAATCCTAGAATGATTCCATATTTCATGCTATATTGATATTTTGGGGTTTTCTATTTCGAATGCATCAATTATACTATGATATCGAAATAAAAGTCTTTGACGTGTGTTTTATATTCGATGTATGCCATATGAGTAAGCAAAACCCACGTCCTGAGAAGAATGATCTAGCGCCCCCTTCTTCGCTTTCTATTCTATTTTTATTTTTATTTTTATTTTTATTTTTATATCTTTTATTTTTCCCTCTTTTCCATCATTTTGCCCGTCGGGCTCGCTTTTTACTCATCTTCCTCGAGGACGAGTAAGAGGTAAGCTTGGGGGATTTTGATCGCTCCGTATTTTACACCCTTTTTCTGCATGTTTGCATGCCACTTTTATCGCTCATATCGCATTTTTCATGATTATTCGACAATATTGCGATGCTTTTCACGATTTCTTGTTTTTGTCGTATTTCAGGAGATTTGGAGCGATTTGAAGTGATTTTGAGATCAAGAGGATTTGCACCCACTCCGGAGTGTCACCCAAGGCTCTTTTGAGGGGTATTCGGCGATGGAAGGCAAGTGGGAGAAGAAGGAACGTCGTAGGAGCGACGAGGAAGCGAAAAGATGAAGATTGGGTATCTGCAGCATCTCACTCGGCCGAGTGAACGACCCACTCGGCCGAGCAAGAAGACCACTCGGCCTACCAGACCGGACACGCATCAACAGAAGGAATTGGGCGTGCACTCGGCCGAGTGACGATAGTCCACTCGGCCGAGCATGGAAATCCCCTCGCCCGAGTAGCATGAGAAAATCCACTTCAAAAACGGCCGACTTACTGTAAATTTACAGGCTTTTGACGATTCCGACTCGGCCGAGCAAGAATTGCCCCTCGGCCGAGTGAGTAAAGTCACTCGGCCGAGTCACTTCTGAAGACAGACCCCCAAGATCCCCCGACTTACTGGAATTTTACAGGGTTTGTCACTCGGCCGAGTGAGCCGCCCCGCCTGCTGCGTAAACTGCGATTTCTGGGCTGCGCAGGGGCATTTTTGTCACGATTTTTTGGGCGATTTTGAAAGGTATTTAAACCCAGTTTTTGCCCTAGTTTAGGAGAAATTTTGGATACTTTTTGTAGCCTTTTTAGAGAGCTTTTTAGGTAATTAGATTTAGGCTTTTGGAGAGATTAGAAAGGGGACTTTTGTTGGATGCTATTGGATTCTCATTGGTTTGTCTCTTTTCTTGTCAAAAACTCTATTTTTATTGATAATTTCTCTATTGCAATGATTTGTGTTGATTTTGCTATTGAATTTCTTATGAATTGCATGATGATTAGTGCATAGTTTTATTGTCCTAGGGCATAGGGATGAACCCTATGAACCCTATTTCTGAATTGTGATGAATTGGTGAAATTCTTGCTAGAATTGATTAGGGTTAGGTTGGGATTGATAAATTACGAGTAGCTAGGGATTCATATAGATTGGGATTTGCAAGAGATTGGGTCCCAATTGATAGGAAGCTCTAGAAATTCGATTTACATTTACGATTGGAATTTCCTAGAATTGGTTTGCAAGAGATTGGACTAAGGCTAGGGGTTTCGATCGTAATTCTATACCCATACCCATTTGCAAGAGATTGGACGGGTAGGAACTATCTCAACCTAGGTCGTAGCTCGAGTTTGCACGAGAGTGGGCTCGAGATACGATTGAACGATGATGTCGATCCTAATGCTAGCGGCTTAGGTTAGGGTTTGCAAGAGATTGGGCCCTAATCTAGGTTTGCTATAGACCGGCAATAACGCGAGAGCGTGAGCTTGGTTCTACATTTAGTTGCAACTAGTTCACCTAAAATTCAAGTCTAGCAATGATGTAACCTACGAATCACAACGATGAGATACGGTCCGTAGCGGGGATTTCCTTTCCTTAGGCGCTTTATTTCATTGATATTTTCATCGATATACGAACGATTGTGACGATTTTACCCCAAATTATTCTTGACCATTTGATAGCTAGGTGATTAGAACAAGACACTGTCATTGTTTCTCCCTGAGTTTGATACCCGCTCGCCACTACGCCGTACGCTTGCGGTAAGACTACGAGTCGCTTGTCCCGGGTGTGTGTGCATTACCGGAGCATCGATCAAACATTCACATGGATTTTACAAGTCAAGTAAACACGTCGTGCACAGAGTTTACGCCTTACAGCTGAAGTGGTTGTACGGGAACACTTCTACGCTGAGTGGTCACTTAACCCTACCCCTCCACGTGTAATCGGGCATTGGCTTTTGACCAACACATGTAGCCCGCTTCTGGATCACGAGCCAGGAAGTGTATTTGGCATAGGGTTGTTCCTACAACTCAGGTACCTATCCTCACAAGGAAGTACAAGTAGCATGTACTACGCAAGCAAACATTCAAGCAAGAAATGACATATATGATGCATGGCAGGGCAAGGATACAAATAAAGTGCGTACAGTTATGGAATTTAAACGTGGCAGGCATGGCAGAGTACAAATAAAATGCATGCAGATATGGAATTTAAACATGACAGGCAAAATGCATGATGACATGGCAGGATGTCGGATCTAGCTTCGTTGTCCAGTTAGATCGAAGCTGATCCTGAAATTGCGTCTAGGCGATTTATCATTTCATCGCCTAGTCTCTTTTACGCTAAAAACAAGAGATGGCCTAAAAGTGCCCTAAAACACAAGTTGGCAAGTTTCACTTGCCTGCAATACGTGCTGTTATCACAATCCTCAAAGTCCAAACAAAGATTCATAACGTCCAGAGCTCCCACGCTCAGTCCAACAATCAGCCTACAGTCCCGTATTATTAAGTTGGATTAGTGAGTTACAAAGCAGTAAAAATAATTGTTTTTAATCTTGAATTAACATGCGATGGTTGGGGTTCCTACGGTGCAGATCTTACCTCAACACGACGCGAGAGCTACTCTGACGTCGGGTAGGGATGTCAGGGGTTGGATTCCTGTTGCCCGTATGGTACAAAACGACGGTTACTCTGTTGATAAATCACGTGCACGAATGAGTTCGCCACAACAGAATTAGAATTATCGGGTAATCCTAAGACGTCTAATGAACCAATTATTAGCGAGTTCTCTATCCTACGATGGGTGACACATCATTATTAACGATCATTAAAAATACCAACATGATAAATACGTTCCATAGCTAGTACGAAAATATACAACAATATTAATAAGCAACCTAGGCTACACATTAACCAGGGTTGTGTAAACGAGTTATCAATCCTAAAGATTACCAAGTTAACAACGTCATAGAACACAACTAGCATGCAAGCATCATTTCATTAAGTTACTAATTGTTAACTAGGGTTACCTAAAAAGTTTTATAAAAATATTAGTAACGTTATTATCCTAGCAACCAAGACTAGCGGTTGCTAGGAGATTACACGTACAAGTTATCAACCACATGCTAACAACCAACATCAATATTGCAGTCCAAAAACTAAGCAACCTAAAATTGAAACGTTGTAGCGACGATACTAACCGAAGTGAAGGAGAGGTCTGCCATCAGCTCGGGGGCTACCGTGCATCGCTGCGGCGTGAAAGAGGCCGCTACTGCTGCGAAGAAGGGTGTCACTGCCGCACATGGGCCTGCTGTCGCGGACAGCGCCTGAGTGACGCTGATGGAAGCGGTTTTCCGGTGGGGTTACCGGAGAGAGGCTGATGAGGGGTCAGGGATCGCCGTGGGGGAAAGAGCAGCGGCAGCTGCTCTTAGAGAATGCTGTGTTGGATCTGGATCCTAGCCTAGAGGGGGGTGAATAGGATAATAAAAAAAATTCTTGTGCAACCCACGAGAAATCACACGCAGTTAAAAGCACAACCAGAGTAATGAAAAGAAGACACAGAGTACGCAGCAGATTTACCCTGGTTCGGTCGTCCCAACGACCTACTCCAGCCCCCAAAGCAAATACTAGATTGAATAATTCAATAGGTACAAAGTCACAAGTTAGAGCACGCTCAGAGCACCCTCTATGTCTCTACACTCGCCAGACTCTCAGTACCCCACACACAGTGTTTCCTCTCACTATCAATCCTAGCAAAGCTTTCTACCAGCTAGTCCCAAACTAGCTGGGTCCCACTTGTCTAGTCCCAACTAGACAAGTCCCAAAATAGTCCACAAAAATGGTAACGTTTCCCCTACAGAGAACATTACGCTAAGACACAAATAAAGGAGTTTAGAGTTTAGAAATGCTCAGTTTGTGTCTGTGTAGGCGTCTCTGTCAATCAGCACGTCGTCAGCTCCAATCTGACGCTCACGGTGTCTCAATCCGACTCCTGGATGTTAAGTTATGCACTGGTCTGTGCACAAAGCAATTTCAGTTCAATCCCTTATTAACTGGCAGTCTGTGCGCGTAGCAACTCCCTTTAATTGAGCAGTCTGTGCGCAAGGGAAAGTAGTTCAGATTTGTTTAATACTGGGTCGGTGCGCAGAGCAATCCCCCAAATGAATTCACTCGTGGATAGAAGTCCACGTCAGCGTGCAAATGATTTCACGTTTGTTCGATTTCTTTGGCACGGGGATCGCACACGTCAGCCCCAGGATGCGATCAACGCCGTTGGTTTAAATTCCATGCCCAGCTGCCTTCATCGTCTTCGTCCTCCGACTTCGAAGCCGTTCGACTCGAGCGATGGAGAGCTCGTAACAACAACTGCTTACGACGGCTGTCGGCGGTGTGGCGAGGGGCTCCGGTCGGCGGGAACGAGGAGACGATGATGGTGCACAGCGACGGCCTCCTCTTCAACAACGGTGCCGACTTCTTCTCGGCAGTGGCAACAATGATCCAGCGGCGATGATGATGATGAGAGTGACATCAGCGGAGTTCTCACGGCGGCGATGGTCATCTTCAGCGACGATGACGAGCCAGACGACGACGGCGACTTCGTACGGCGTTCGGTGGCTTCCTCTCGAGAATGCGATGGCGTCTTCTTCGCAGGGGACGAGCAGCACCTCGAACCGTCGAGGATGACGACGATCTCCGAGGGATGCAGCGGTTGCTTCACCGTCGGTGACTCAAGCAGCGTCTTCAAAGCGGACTCCCTCGATTTGCTCAACAACGACGACTCAGGTGATCACTCGACTCCGGCAGCAGGCGCCTTCCTTCGCGATGTCGACGTCGTCTTCGTCTCCGACGTGATCTCAGACAGCGACGACGACTTCGGTGGATTCTTCAAGCGGTGTGTGGATCGTCGGCAGCTTGTTGATGATGAAGGACCACGACTGCGAGTTAACGTTGATGGCGTCTTCGACTTCGACAACGGCGGTTGATGTTTGATGAAGCAAAGGCCCAGTTGACGGTGGAGATAATGTAATGCCCTACCAGCTACTGCACAAGTACTAGAGGGGGGGTGAATAGTACTTTAAAATAATAAGGCGTATAATTCCAAATTAAATTGCACACAACTACCAAATCAATTTGCGGAAGCTTAAATTGAACGACAACAATGAAATTAACAATGCTAACAAACGAAGTTAATGGGTTCGGATCCACCCAAGTCTCCCCGACTTGTTCCCGGTGATCCTACGTCCCAACCACCCGGATCCCCTCCGGATACTTGAGTTAGAAACCCTAACTCAAGATTTCCACTATGAATATCTTGTGAAAAACCTTCACAAGATCAAATCATACATGCAATGGCAAAGTGAATCCCACAACCCGGGATCACAAACTTCTCTCACAACCGAGAGAGCCAATAAGCAATATAAAGAGTTTATATGAAATAAAATACTCTTACCACAAAATCCTATACCTTGAGTTTTTCTTACCCAAAAGGTGGAATGAAGGATTTGAGGAAGATGAAGTCACCAAGCCCTAGCACCAAGGAAATGAGCAGCAATGGGTGCCTAGGGAAGAGTTGGAGACTTGGATCAAGCAATAGCTTGAAGAGCTCACCAAGAACAAGCTTCTCTCTAGATCTAGAAATGAGAGAGAATGGGTTTCTTGTGAGGAAGAGAGCTTTAGATTTGAGGGAGAATAGCTATCTCTTTAGAACTCAATGAATCTCTTAATGGCAGCTCTATTGAAGATAGAAATGACCTAGGTTCGTATTTATAGGAACCCAAAAACATAAGTTAGGTCAATCTCCAACGGAAAGAAATCTGTGAGAATTAGTCGGTCAAAGAACACTCACTGACCGACTAGTTCATCAACTAGTCGGTCAGTCACAAAGCATGGACCGACTAAGAGCAGATCTGAGAAGAGATAGAATTTCAGACCTAGAAAACTAGTCGGTCCAAGAACACTGTCTGACCGACTAGTTTCACAACTAGTCGGTATCCAATGAACGTAGACCGACTAAGAGGCAAAACAACATAGTCTGAAGGCAAGTTGACTTAGTCGGTCCAAGAACAAAAGTTGACCGACTAGATTGTCAACTAGTCGGTCATCAAACGTTCTTAGACCGACTAACGGTAAACAGTAGCTTAGGAGAAATTTGGCATGTACAGTAAATCACAACTAGTCGGTCAAAGAAGCATCACTGACCGACTAGTTCACAAACTAGTCGGTCGGTGTGTCAACGTAGACCGACTAACTGTAAACAGTAAAGAACAAAGATTTAACTGACTGAAACTAGTCGGTCCAAGAACAGTGGCCGACCGACTAGATCACCATCTAGTCGGTCAGTACTTGTTCTTGTACCAACTAACATGCACACCAAAGTCCGAATCGAAGCGCGACGCTTCGAGGAAGTTAGAGTGAACTTGTGCAAGAATCCTAGAGCTACGAAATGATCGAAATGAAGATAGAAACATAAGATATACTCAAGGCTTAACATTCTATCAATCGAAACTAAAAGACTATAAATAAAACCTTAATAAACGGTCTTTGAGAGCTTCGATTGAATCTTCATTACTTCAAAGCGTTGCAAGAGCTTCAACGAAGCTTTAGGCTTGAATACGAGCTTTTGGAAGTGTTGAGATGTCGCTTTGAATATTCTCGTGAAATTGGCGACGATCTCCAATACTGCGCTCACAAATTGTTAGTTCATGAATTATTTATGTTTGCTCATCATCCAAAACCAAATCCGGGGAGTCCAATATTCAACATTCTCCCCCTTTTTGGTGATGACAAACCAACATAAATAATAATCAAAGATAATAATTCAAATGTAAAATACTTACTCCCCCTGCATTGATGACACGTTAATTCCAAAATGAATATAAATGAATTGCATCAAGCAGACGAGTAAGATAAACAAAGTGAATTGATTTTTGAAATATCGGATTTTGAAAATCCTTATATGTATCTTAACTCCCCCTGAATCTAACATATCAAACTAGATTCTTGGAAATTGAGTTAAATTTTCATTTGCGCTATTTATTATCATTATCTCTCCCCCTTTGGCATTATCCCAAAAAAATGGGGGGCATACAACGACAACAATTAGGAAACGTAAAATCCAACATCGGGAGTCGTAGACAAAGACAATGGACCAACTTGACACCAAGGGAAAAATGTGGAAATCAAAACAAGGTGTGTCAAATTTTCCATTATCAAAATCATCAAAAATACCAAATGTTTATTCATTTCTTGAATAAAGAAACATACTCTTCAATATTCAATATTCTTGGTTAAATTTGTGCATGGAAAACAATTCTATACAATTATAGAATTTAAATCTATTTAACCAAGTTTTCATGCGTCGATTCGATATCACATTTCAAATATATTCATCAAATATTAAAATTTGCACGACGAATAAAAGATAAAGTGAACGATGATGAACATATATATATATATAGACAACATGAGTACATCCAAAAAAAAAATATCACGTCGAATATATGAGATACATCATATCAAGCGCTACATATCATCAAAAAGAAATACATCATCATCATCATCGAAATCAATACTACTACAAAAAGTACATCATCATCAACATATCATAAAATCCAACACCGACAACCAGAAAGCACAAAAAAAATACATCAAAGCATCTCTCAACCCCATCCTAACCCAAAACACTCTCACTAAGAAATATCATCCAAAACGTATATGGAGAGTCCTCAGAACAACGATCACGAGGAGGAGGCTGGATCTGCAGCGTCCGTGGGTCCAGTCGACGGAGTGGACTCAGGATCTGCAGGGAGTAGAGGCGTCTCAACAGATGGAATCGTCGGGGCAGGAGTCGAGATCTCAGCAACATGCTCAACAGCAGCATGAGTCTCGACAGAAGCAGCAGCAGCAGATACATGAGCAGGCTCGGAAACTGTGTCAGCAGCAGGCTCAGAAGGCTGAAGAGCTGCAGCAGATGGCTCTGGAACACCGGAAGAGGTGGCAACTCCAGGAGCAGAAGTGGAAGTACCAGCAGCAGCAGTACCAGCAGAAGTGCCCTCGGGGGCACGAGTCGAAGCACGACAGAGCTCCTCAATGTCCTCCTCAGCCATCTCATCAAACTCCTCATCCTCAGACACGGAAGGAGGAAGCTCAACACCCATCTGACGAGCCATACGGCAGACTACCTCCTCGGTACGAGCCAAGCGGGACTCGTGACGACGAAGTATCCGTAGGACTTCATCCAGGGTGGCAGAAGGAGCAGCAGAGGCACTGGCAGAGGCAGGGACAGACGCAGAAGGTGTCGTCCTCTGAACGTGACGAAGCGCCGCCAGAGATTTCTTGACGGCCGTCGCATTCAGGGGAGGACCAAGGGGACGCTCATCGTCACGAGGCAATGTGACACGAAAATGACGAAACACGAGGGTCAACATGCAAGGAAATGGGATATGAGCCGATTTATTGGACTTTCGAATACACTCGAAAGAGTCAATCTTATCGAGTATAATTCGAGCCCAATTAATCGAGCTCCCCATGAAGATCGCATAGATAAGCTTCAAAAATGGCTGGGATGGTAAAGATGAGGAGCCGTACTTGGGAAGCAAGCACGACTTCAGAATCAGATTTAGGACCCATGCATTTGGCTTGAAGGATTTAGATGGCACGCCAATCATGGCAGGAGGAATCTGATGGAAAATCTCTGAAAGGATGGTCTGATCAAGAGAAGAAATATCATCTACCGAGATATCAGAAGGAAGAAGGCCAGACGAAGAGATACCCAAAATCTCTCCTAAGATTTCCGCAGTGAGGACTATAGGAGTCCCCAAAACGGTCGTCTCAACAGAGTGGGTCTCATCGTACTGACCCCGGATCCTATTCGCATAGAAAAGCTTCACTAATCTAGGGTAGGGGTGAGGATTCGCCTTCGGGTCATATCGAAGGTAATCGAGAAGACCCGACGACGACAGAAGATCAGCTAACCCTATGAAGTCGCTAAACTGGACGAAATGCTCCAGAAGCAGCGGGCAATGTTCGATACGGTTATACGCCGCGAGACACAAAGGGTCATCGCGACATAAGGAAATATCGACACCGCCCACCGGCAACGGACCCTTTCCCTTAGGCTTACGGGTAGACGTACGAGGGTGGGTGCTAGACTCGGGATGAATAGGAGGAGTGGGTTCCCTATGAGTCTCTGTCTCGGGGTTATACTCCGTATCGGAATCGGTAGGAGTATGGAACGAAGAAGGAGAGGCAAGAGATTTGGCCTTTGGCTTAGGTTTGGGCTTGGGTTTGGGTTGACCTCTAGGTTTAGCGGTTGTCGTCCTCTTCTTCTTGAGAGGAGGCGAAGACGACGAAGGATGGGTGGTCTTGGCTCTACGCTTCGGAGGGGTTGGGTGCTCGGGGTCCGAAGAGATTGGATCAACGGTCATCGGAGAGGGGCCAGAGGAAGTGATCGGAATGCGTGTTCTTGCCATAGTCGAAGCAAGACACGAGATCAAATCAACGAATCCTAGCACAACCCTAGGAAATCCGAAACCCTAGAGGAAGAGATTTAGAACCCTAGGCAGAGAAACCTAACACTAAACTGAAAAAGGAACCCTAGATAGGAGAGGGAGGAGGGAGGTTTACCCTAGGAGGAAGAACGACGGCCGGCGACGGCGGAGATGATCGGAATGAGGCCGGAAATCGATCGGAAGTGGAAGGGTCAGGGTTTTGAGCTGGAGGAGAAAGAGGGTTTCGATCGACTAGAATGAGAAAGAACCGACTAAAATCATTTTAAGTCGGTCGAGATCGCAATTTACCAAACAGTCCCTGGCACAACTAGTCGGTCACAGTTCAAGCACTGACCGACTAGATCATGATCTAGTCGGTCGGTCAATGAGCTTGAACCGACTAGTTGTAAACAGTGGCTGAAACCAAGATATACTGACAAGATTTAGTCGGTCTGCGTTCATGTACTGACCGACTAGATAACAATCTAGTCGGTCGGTCACTGAACATGAACCGACTAAAGAGTCAAAAATTTGAAAATCAAGTTCTCTCCATAATATGCTTGGACGATAAATCTCAAAACTCTCAATAAACATCCAAACTACCCCATTAATCATCGAAAAACAGAAATTTGACGATTACGCACAAATCGAACGAAAAATCAAGATATCACATAAAATTCCCGAAAAGTCCAATAATTCTAGCATGAATGAGATATTGCCAAATATAATAGCATGCAAAATTATTGAATGAAACATGAATCCTATATCTCGGATTCACCCATAATCCCCAATTCTCGACGCAACCGCACAAAGGAGTCCTCCTTTAGGGGTTTCGTGAAAATATCGGCGATTTGCTTTTGGGTTTCAACGTACACTAGAATGATGTCCTTTTTAGCAACATGATCATCTAAAAAGTGGTGTCGGACATCTATGTGTTTCGAACGGGAATGATGTACCGGGTTCTTGGAAAGACATATTGCACTTTGGTTGTCAACCATGATAGGGCAAGTATCACAATTTATACCAAAGTCTTTAAGTGTGTGTCTCATCCAAAGAACTTGAGCACACGCGGCACCGGCGGCAATATATTCCGCCTCGGTGGTTGAAAGTGATACGGAATTTTGCTTCTTGGAAAACCAAGAGACAAGAGAATTTCCTATAAAATGGCAAGTGCCACTAGTACTTTTCCTGTCGGATTTGCATCCCGCATAATCGGCATCACTATATGAGATTAACTCATATGTGCTAGATTTCGGATAAAGTAATCCAAAATCTAAAGTGTAACTTAGATAGCGAAAAATGCGCTTTACCGCTACTAAGTGAGATTCCTTAGGTTGAGACTGATAACGAGCACATATACATACGGCAAACATAATATCGGGCCTACTTGCGGTAAGATAAAGCAAACTACCTATCATACCTCGATATAGACGAATGTCTACATCCTTACCGCCCGTATCCTTGTCAAGATGCGTTGTCGTGCTCATTGGAGTCTTTTTCCCGGAGGCATTCTCCATTCCAAATCGCTTTAGCAACTCCACCGTGTACTTCGTTTGGTGGATGAAGATTGCATCGTTCATTTGGCGAATTTGGAGACCTAAGAAATATTTGAGTTCGCCCATGTGGCTCATCTCAAATTGTTCCTTCATCACATTAGAAAATTCTTCGCAAAGAGCGAAGTTAGTAGCACCGAAAATGATATCATCAACATAAATTTGAACTAATAAAATATCATTATTCGCATGCTTAATAAAAAGTGTTGAATCGGCTTCGCCCATTTTAAAATTCAAATCCAAAAGAAAATTCTTTAGGCGATCATACCAAGCTCGAGGAGCTTGTCTCAAACCATAAAGAGCTTTCTTTAGTTTAAAAACGTGATTTGGAAATTTTTCATTTACGAAGCCCGGAGGTTGAGAAACGTAAACTTCCTCAACGACATCTCCGTTTAAAAAAGCACTTTTAACATCCATTTGAAATAATTTAAAATTCTTATGGCATGCAAAAGACAAAAGTAATCTAATTGATTCTAATCTAGCTACCGGAGCGAAAGATTCTTCGAAATCGATACCTTCCTCTTGACGATAGCCTTGAGCTACTAACCGAGCTTTGTTCCGGACGACGACTTGGTTTTCGTCGGTTTTGTTCTTGAAGATCCACTTTGTCCCTATGACGGTGTGGTTCTTCGATGGCAATGGAACAAGCTCCCAAACTTCATTTCTCTCGAATTGAATGAGCTCCTCCGCCATGGCTAAGATCCAAGCGCTATCTTCGCATGCTTCATTAATATTCTTTGGCTCTATCGAGGAGGCAAAGGCACAATGAGCGAAGTAGTTCACTTGCGATCTCGTCTTGACACTATCATGGATATTGCCAATGACTTGCTCATGAGGATGGTCACGAACGGTATGAAGCCGTTTGGGAATACCTTGATCACTAGGAACATTCTCAATAACTTCGTTAGTTGGGTTAGTCTCAATAGAATCAATAGAATCATTAGACTTAGAATTATCAAATGAATCACATAAAACATCCATAGAATCATTATCATTTGAAATTCTAGTTGGAACAAATCCTTCATTAAATGAGACATGAAGCGACTCCTCGATCGTTGAGGTTCGTTTGTTGAATATCCGGTAGGCTTTGCTACGCGAAGAATATCCAACAAAAATCCCCTCATCGGATCTCGGATCGAATTTGTCCAAACTACCATATGTGTTCTTAATAAAACATTTCGAACCAAAAACACGAAAATGTTTAACTTGAGGCAACCTACCAAACAACAATTCATAACAAGTTTGTTTAGTGCCGGGCCTCAAAAGTATTCTATTAAACACATAGCAAGCGGTGTGTACCGCTTCCGCCCAAAATTGATGGCCAAGTTGGCTATCATCAAGCATAGTGCGAGCACACTCCACTAGCGTCCTATTCTTTCTCTCAACTACACCATTTTGAGGAGGTGCACGAGGGAAGGAGAAGGTGTGAGTAATACCAACTTCATCACAAAATGTCTCAAAAGACTCATTCTCAAATTCACCTCCATGATCACTACGAATAGTGACAATGGTGGTTCCTAAGAGATTTTGTACTTTCTTAACAAAAATTGTGAAGTTTTCAAAAGCTTCATTTTTATTACACAATGAAAATACCCAAGTAAATCTTGAATAGTCATCTACGATGACAAGTCCATACCTTGCATTTCCTAAGGAAGCTACTCTAGTTGGCCCAAATAAATCTAGATGTAATAGTTCTAGTGGCCGTTTAGTAGAGATGCTTTTCTTAGGTTTAAATGAAGATTTAGGAAGCTTGCCACATTGACAACAATCACAAAAACTTTTCTTTTCAAAAACAAGCTTCGGAAAACCTTTAATAGAATTCAATTTTGAAAGCTTATATAGTGTTCCAAAGTTCACATGTCCAAAGCGTCGATGCCATAAGTGTTGTTCACTTGTGTTGGCAACGAGACATTGTTCATATGACTTAGGAAGATCCAAAATATAAATGTCTTTACGACGAGTTCCGGAAAATAATAATTTTTCATTATCCTTTCTTAAAATATGACACAATCCTTTCGCAAAGCTAACTTTGTAACCTTTGTCACAAAGTTGGCTTATTGAAATAAGATTATGATTTAAACCACTAACAAGATAAACATCACTAATTAATGGTTTAGAAGGGTTACCGACTTTACCAACACCTACGATGGTTCCGCTCTCGTTGCCTCCAAATACGACGCGGTTTCCATTCGCAATGGGAACCACTCCAGAGAGCAAACGAGCGTCACCCGTCATGTGTTTGGAACACCCGCTATCGAGTATCCAATTCCCTTTGGAGCTAAATTTAAATTTGTTGCTCCTTTTCTTTTTCTTTTCCTTGAGTACCTAAAGATAGACAATTTCATATCATGGTACCCAAGGTCATTGGGTCCAAGGGATTAGACCTTTGGAAGCCAAGTCCAAGTGGACTTAGACTTCCCCACATAATTCTTACTATGCACAACATCCGAAAAATAAGCATTCATATACATTTGTTTTTCGTCCATGCTTGTGTCCTTTGGGCTCCAAATAGTGAAAATTTTGGGAGCCATCATCCTATTGGGTGCATGCATACGACGTTGAATTCTACGTGATGCATGTTGTGGATAGGCATATGGGACATGATGGAATGGTGCACGATGAGAATTATTCATATGATGAGATGGGTGTACATATGCATGTGTGGGAACACGTGCGTGAGGGTGTCTCACTTGGTGTGCACGTGCCCGAGAATGTGTTGCATAAAAATCATCATATGTGTGAGCCGGTGGAGTAGGATGTGTGTTCCTACGTGGCATGTTATTAGTGTACATGTAGGCATGCCCCTTCTTTGGAGGTCCACCCAAAGTGGGTTTCTTTCCGAAAGAGGGTGTGGACGAGGTGGAAGCACCATTGGTAGATGAACTACCAATAGAGTGTTTGCTCCCACTCGTTGAGGCTTCGGAAGTTGGCCTAACAAAAGTAGTGACCGACTTGGATGAATTTCCCATCATATACCCCAAGCCAATGTGGTGTTTGGCCGGAAGTAAATCTTTTAGGATATTATCCAAATGGCCCTTACCCTTGTTGAATTTGTTGATTCGGCCCAATGTGTCCTCATATTTCTCTTTGAGAGAACGCAAAGAAGTATCCAAAGTGGATATTTGCGATGTGAGCACATAAACACGAGATTTAAGATTCTCGTTCTCAATACTCAAAGTCGAGTTTTGAGAAGTTAAATCCGTTATCTCATGTTCTTCCGCATCCTCAATGCTAACATGTTCAAGTTTAGATTTGAGATTTACAATCTCATTTCTTAACTCTTCAACAACGGTGTCGTTGTTGGTGATGATAGTCTTAGGCGATGTTTGAATGCTAGCTAGGTCATCTTTTACCTTAGTATATCTATTTACTAACTTAGTGTATTTTGACCATAGTTGAGTGTTAGCATCCCTAAGATCATCCATCGTTACCTCATCGCTTTCTTCATCACTATCATCGGAAGAGGAGGATCCTTGATCGTGCTCCTCTCTTGCCATGAAGCACATGTGTGCTTGCTCCACTTGCTCATCATCCGACTCTCCGCTTGAGGAATCATCGGAGTCGGTGAAGGTAGCTCCGACAAGTCCCTTCTTGTTTCCTTTCGTGTACTTCTTGGACTTGTCATACTTTGGCGCCTTTCACTTCTCCTTTTGCTTGTTTTGAGGACAATCCGCTTTGATGTGTCCTGGCTTATTGCATTTAAAGCACAAAGGTGGAGAGGCGTTAGTAGAAGTAAACTTAGATTTTTGTTTGAAGTTACCCTTTCGGAAGAAACGGTTGAACTTCTTGGCCATGAGTGCCATGGACTCCAAGTCCAACTCGTTTTCCGATTCTTCATCATCGGTAGAGGTGGATGAAGCCGCCTTGAATGCAATCGCCTTTTTCTTAGGCGCATCTAGGTTCAAATATGACTTCATCTTTTCTTGTAGCTTCACCTTGCTATCTTTGCGTACCTCGTATGACATCAAGGTACCCATTAGTTGAACTACGGTATATTTGTCCATGTCATTACCTTCCTCAATGGCGAAGGTACGTTTTTCCCAAGAAGAGGGAAGTCCTTCAATAAGCTTTAAGCACTTCTCCTTTTGAGTGTAGATCTTGCCGAGGGCCTCTAACTCGTTTATTATGTCAACGAAGCGAGCGTAATATTCTTTCATCTTCTCGCCCTGTTGCATATGAAACATTTCGTAATCTTTGGTTACGACAACGAGTTTAGAGTCTCTTACCCGACTCGTCCCTTCATGTAGTATGAGGAGAGAGTTCCAAATTTGATATGCACTCTTACATGTGCATATCTTATTGAAGTCCTCGGGCTCCAATGCGCATTGCAAGGCGTTCATTGCCTTGGCATTGCTTACCTCCGCGGCGACCTCCGCGGTAGTCCATTTCTCAAAATCTTCTTCTTCGGGTTCAATATACTCCTTCATTGTAGTTATCCATAAAGATGCACTTCGGAGGAAGGTTTCCATCCGACACTTCCAGTACCCGTAGTTGGTACCGTTGAAGAATGGAGGCCTCGTAGAGGAATGTCCCTCCATCACCGAAGATGCTCCTTCACGGTTCCTGAAGGTGTCATAGTTGGAAGGTGGACGCACGGTCTTGTTGTCGTTGGCAGACATAGCTGAGTATCTGGCTCCGATACCAAATGTAATGCCCTACCAGCTACTGCACAAGTACTAGAGAGGGGGTGAATAGTACTTTAAAATAATAAGGCGTATAATTCCAAATTAAATTGCACACAACTACCAAATCAATTTGCGGAAGCTTAAATTGAACGACAACAATGAAATTAACAATGCTAACAAACGAAGTTAATGGGTTCGGATCCACCCAAGTCTCCCCGACTTGTTCCCGGTGATCCTACGTCCCAACCACCCGGATCCCCTCCGGATACTTGAGTTAGAAACCCTAACTCAAGATTTCCACTATGAATATCTTGTGAAAAACCTTCACAAGATCAAATCATACATGCAATGGCAAAGTGAATCCCACAACCCGGGATCACAAACTTCTCTCACAACCGAGAGAGCCAATAAGCAATATAAAGAGTTTATATGAAATAAAATACTCTTACCACAAAATCCTATACCTTGAGTTTTTCTTACCCAAAAGGTGGAATGAAGGATTTGAGGAAGATGAAGTCACCAAGCCCTAGCACCAAGGAAATGAGCAGCAATGGGTGCCTAGGGAAGAGTTGGAGACTTGGATCAAGCAATAGCTTGAAGAGCTCACCAAGAACAAGCTTCTCTCTAGATCTAGAAATGAGAGAGAATGGGTTTCTTGTGAGGAAGAGAGCTTTAGATTTGAGGGAGAATAGCTATCTCTTTAGAACTCAATGAATCTCTTAATGGCAGCTCTATTGAAGATAGAAATGACCTAGGTTCGTATTTATAGGAACCCAAAAACATAAGTTAGGTCAATCTCCAACGGAAAGAAATCTGTGAGAATTAGTCGGTCAAAGAACACTCACTGACCGACTAGTTCATCAACTAGTCGGTCAGTCACAAAGCATGGACCGACTAAGAGCAGATCTGAGAAGAGATAGAATTTCAGACCTAGAAAACTAGTCGGTCCAAGAACACTGTCTGACCGACTAGTTTCACAACTAGTCGGTCATCCAATGAACGTAGACCGACTAAGAGGCAAAACAACATAGTCTGAAGGCAAGTTGACTTAGTCGGTCCAAGAACAAAAGTTGACCGACTAGATTGTCAACTAGTCGGTCATCAAACGTTCTTAGACTGACTAACGGTAAACAGTAGCTTAGGAGAAATTTGGCATGTACAGTAAATCACAACTAGTCGGTCAAAGAAGCATCACTGACCGACTAGTTCACAAACTAGTCGGTCGGTGAGTCAACGTAGACCGACTAACTGTAAACATTAAAGAACAAAGATTTAACTGACTGAAACTAGTCGGTCCAAGAACAGTGGCCGACCGACTAGATCACCATCTAGTCGGTCAGTACTTGTTCTTGTACCAACTAACATGCACACCAAAGTCCGAATCGAAGCGCGACGCTTCGAGGAAGTTAGAGTGAACTTGTGCAAGAATCCTAGAGCTACGAAATGAGCGAAATGAAGATAGAAACGTAAGATATACTCAAGGCTTAACATTCTATCAATCGAAACTAAAAGACTATAAATAAAACCTTAATAAACGGTCTTTGAGAGCTTCGATTGAATCTTCATTACTTCAAAGCGTTGCAAGAGCTTCAACGAAGCTTTAGGCTTGAATACGAGCTTTTGGAAGTGTTGAGATGTCGCTTTGAATATTCTCGTGAAATTGGCGACGATCTCCAATACTGCGCTCACAAATTGTTAGTTCATGAATTATTTATGTTTGCTCATCATCCAAAACCAAATCCGGGGAGTCCAATATTCAACAGATAATGGCTTGGAGAAGATGAGAATTAGGCTTGGGCCTTGCGGAGAGGTTTGAAGATACAGGGGATTTTAGCTTTTGCTTGCCGTAGGAAAATTTTGTATCCCCTTTGTTTGCAGTAGGAAAATTTTTGTATCCCCTTTGTTTGCCGCACATTAACCCTAGAAAGGCATTAGCCTTTATAGAATAGTTTAGAGTTTTTTTAAGAATAATAGTTGGGATAGGAAATTGAATGTGATGAGAATTGGGAAATTTGAATAGGATTAGAAGTTTGAATATGATGAGGGCACAACCAACTAGGAATTTTGAAATTGGCTAGTGATAGGGTTAAGTCAATCAACTTTGGGATTCTATTTGATCTTATAGTAAAACTAATGGGATTAGGAAGAATTCAAATATTTGTAAATCTTACTAAAAAATTTGATCAAGTCCATCTCATCCCCATCTTATCCCATATTGGACCAAGTCCAAATTTTGCTCTTCATTGACCAAGTCAAACTTCTTTGTGCACACACGCTCCATCTCTCCCAATGTGCTATACGAATAGCAATTTCCCAAATACTGAGAATACATTATTTCGCCAAGCCTGAAACACACTGAGCACACGCATTAGATATACAGACACGTTTGTCATCATCAAACCAAGTTCCAAGATCGTTGCTTCCAACAATCTCCCCCTTTTGGTGATGACAAACCCATAAAAGATTTGAGCAATAAGTATGTGTGTGTGAAGTGTGTTGAAGGGTGTAATGCAATATGAATCATGAGATGAATATTCAAGCACTACAACATGGCATGCACAAACTAATAACAAATACAATAGCATGCTCCCCCTTCTCTCAAGCTCCCCCTTCACCATATATTCAAGTATTTTTCAAGCTCCCCCTTCAACAAATAATACCAAAGCTGTCAATCAATACCAAACTTTGTCAATCAATACCAAACATCAAAGCTGTCAAAATCTTTTCTTTCTCCCCCTTTGTAATCACCAAAAGCGGGTTAATGAAGTCACAAATATATTCCATGCAAAAATAAATCATTATTAGATGTAGCGAGTAATTTGCATGAGCATTCCAAATAATAGACAAGTCAAGTTCATAGAATTTCATACCAAGACTTCTCCACCTTTGTGTAAGTGAAAAGATATAGACAATAAAGTGCAAGAGGAGATTCAATATCAGAAAATCAACCAAAACAATCCACTTTTTCCATTTTTCATGAATATCACTAGGATTGACTTTTCCCACCTCATCAAAGATGAGTTCAAGTTACCGAACCCCGAAACATAGCCTAAAAGGACTTTTAAATGTGGGGTGGCATTGCTTGATGAGTTATATACACCAACGCTAATGATTACCCATGTAGCACAAGTTGGATACTCGTGGGTTGTGTTTTAGCCATGAAGTGTATCCATTTTTCATACGGAGCAAATATCGTTTTTTTTTCAATTCTTTTGTGCTCAATTTTAATTCATGGCTAAACACATCATATCCCTTAGAAATTTCAGAAATTAATCATTCCTACATTCACTTTCCATTATTCTTCAAAAGAATCTCCAAAAGTACTAAAAAGTCAAATATCGTGAAAGTGCAAATGTAGGTGTAGAAGTCAAGTTTAAAACCTATAAGACATGTCATGGCTACTAAAAAGAATAACATCATGATCATGTAGCTACAACAATAATTAATTGACTTCTACAAGGGATAGAATTGATCATTCATACAATATCACTCAAGAGATTCATAAGAGGATTCAATAAGCACATTTTTTTTTGATTTTTGATTTTTCAATTTTTTTTTGTTTTTTTTTTCAGAAATAAAAACATTAAAAATCATCCATGCAAGCACACAGAGCAAAATAAATCAAGCACACACAACAATCTATGAAGGTATGCAATGAAATGCAAAGAGGGATAGAAAATTATACCTTATCGTCACTTTTTGACGAAGGAGCTAAAAGAATGAAACATTGAATTTAACGCTCCTCGCCAAAACTCCATCACACCTACATGAAAGGTGTTAAGTGTGACCTTGGAATCCAACAAGGTCCACTAGTGTTAGCCAATATTGTTTTAGGAACCCACACTTGTTTAAACTTGATGTTTGTGTTCCTAAATTTACAATAATATGAAGTGTGGCATACACTATCACAAGTAAAGCACTTTGCATATAAGTTCTTTGCAATAGAAGGTGCATTGTGGAATTTCTTGAATTTTGGCTTTTCGGCATTTTTCAAACCAAATCCAAGTCCTCTTCTATTATTGCCATATAATTGATTCTCTAAAATATTATCCAACGATTGTTTTCCCATAGAGAATTTCTTAATGGCCAATTCAAGATTAGAGACTTTGGATTTCAACAATTTATTTTCTTCCACAAGCAATGTGCATTTACTTATAAAAGCTCTCTTGTTTTCCTCTTTCTTCTTTTCAAATTCAATCATTTTTCTTTTAAAATCATTATCCAACATGCAAAATTTATCATTAAGCTCTCTAATCACATAGTCTTTTTCAGTTTCGAGCTTAATCAAATCAAGTTTAAGCATGCTAATATTATTCATCAAGGAAGGATAAGAGAGGCAAGGTGCTTCATCATTAAAACTGGACTTTTCCTTTTTCAAAGTGTCAATAGTAGAGTCACGAGCAACATTATCAATTTTGAGTTTTTCAATCTCTTTAGACATTTCATATTCAGATTGTTGCATTTCAAAGTTCTCATTTTGATAATCATCTATAGTGGATTCAAGCTCTACTATTTTATCTTGCATTTCTTTACAAAGAGTAAGGAGTTCAGTTTTACTACCAGAAGTTACCTCATTGTGTATTCCCATCAATGCCATGCATGAATGGGCTTCGTGTTCCTCCCCCTCGCTCTCAGCTTCGCTATCCATGTCCCAAGTAAGCACCTTGGATTTTCCCTTTTCTTTAGCTACCTGAGCTGTCTCATGTGGGCAATCCCTCATTCGATGTCCTCTTTTCTTGCATTTAAAACAAGTCATTCTATTAGTAGTATTCTGATAATAATTTTTCTTAGAAGACTGAAAAAAGTTAGAGCGATTAAACCTGGGTGCCATTTATGCTCTTCCTTGCTTGGTCTGGACAAACTTTCTGAAATTTCTGACCATTAGCGCTATGTCATCATCATCATCATCTTCACTTTCGTCAGCTTTCAGAGCAAGTGGCTTGATAGCTTTCTCTTTTTCCTCAGGTTTCTCCCTTTCATCAATATTTTGCAATTCAAGCTCGTAGGACATTAAATTACCTATTAAGTCCTCCACCCTCATCTGTGACAGATCTTTCGCTTCTTGGATGGTAGTGACTTTAGGCCTGAAAGAGCTTGGCAGAGCTCTTAATATCTTCCTCACCTGCTCAAGGCTAGAATATGGCTTACCGAGCGAACTAGACTTATAGACAATGTTGGTGAACCTCGCAAACATTTCTAATATCGTCTCTGATGGTAGCATGCGAAATCCCTCGTATTCCGTGCTCAGAAGTGCAAGTCTAGACTCCTTCACCTGTGATGTTCCCTCATGCGTCACCTCCAAAGTATGCCATATTTCCTGCGCAGTTAGACAATGTGAGATACGATTGAATTCAGATTTATCTAATGCACAAATAAGAGCATTCATAGCTTTAGCATTTAAAGAATAAAGCTTCCAATCATTATCATCCCACTTATCATCAGGTTTAGGCAACTCAGTATTTTCAATTTTGATAACAGGTGATTTATATCCTTTTTCAACAATTTGCCAAGCTTTATAATCAATAGAAATACGATAGATTTTCATACGATTTTTCCAGTAAGCATAATCTCCTCCATTAAATCTAGGTGGTCGGGAAATAGACTGACCCTCAGCAAAAGCACTATCAATGTGGTCCATGGTCAAACTAGGCTAGATCTACTAAACTGGCTCCGATACCACTTGTTGGATCTGGATCCTAGCCTAGAGGGGGGTGAATAGGCTAATAAAAAAATTCTCGTGCAACCCACAAGAAATCACACGTAGTTAAAAGCACAACCAGAGTAATGAAAAGCAGATACAGAGTACGCAGCAGATTTACCCTGGTTCGGTCGTCCCAACGACCTACTCCAGCCCCCAAAGCAAATACTAGATTGAATAGTGCAATATGTACAAAGTCACAAGTTAGAGCACGCTCACAGCACCCTCTACGTCTCTACACTCGCCAGACTCTCAGTACCCCACACACAGTATTTCCTCTCACTATCAATCCTAGCAAAGCTTTCTACCAGCTAGTCCCAAACTAGCTGGGTCCCACTTGTCTAGTCCCAACTAGACAAGTCCCAAAATAATCCACAAAAATGGTAAAGTTTCCCCTACAGAGAACATTACACTAATACACAAATAAAGGAGTTTAGAGTTTAGAAATGCTCAGTTTGTGTCTGTGTAGGCGTCTCTGTCAATCAGCACGTCGTCAGCTCCAATCTGACGCACACGGTGTCTCAATCCGACTCCTGGATGTCAAGTTATGCACTGGTCTGTGCACAAAGCAATTTCAGTTCAATCCCTTATTAACTGGCAGTCTGTGCGCGTAGCAACTCCCTTTAATTGAGCAGTCTGTGCGCAAGGGAAAGTAGTTCAGATCTGTTTAATACTGGGTTGGTGCGCAGAGCAATCCCCCAACTGAATTCACTCGTGGATAGAAGTCCACGTCAGCGTGCAAATGATTTCACGTTTGTTCGATTTCTTTGGCACGGGGATCGCACACGTCAGCCCCAGGATGCGATCAACGCCGTTGGTTTAAATTCCATGCGCAGCTGCCTTCGTCGTCTTCGTCCTCCGACTTCGAAGCCGTTCGACTCGAGCGATGGCGAGCTCGTAACAGCAACGGCTTACGACGGCTGTCGGCGGTGTGGCGAGGGGCTCCGATCGGCGAGAACGAGGAGACGATGATGGTGCACAGCGACGGCCTCCTCTTCAACAACGGCTGCGACTTCTTCTCGGCAGTGGCAACAATGATCCGGCGGCGATGATGATGATGAGAGCGGCAACAGCGGAGTTCTAACGGCGGCGATGGTCTTCTTCAGCGACGATGACGAGCCAGACGACGACGGCGACTTCGTACGGTGTTCGGTGACTTCCTCTCGAGAATGCGATGGTGTCTTCTTTGCAGGGGACGAGCAGCACCTCGAACCGTCGAGGATGACGACGATCTCCGAGGGATGCAGCGGTTGCTTCACCGTCGGCGACTCAAGCAGCGTCTTCAAAGCGGACTCCCTCAATTTGCTCAACAATGACGACTCAGGTGATCACTCGACTCCGGCAGCAGGCGCCTTCCTTCGCGACGTCGACGTCGTCTTCGTCTCCGACGTGATCTCAGACAGCGACGACGACTTCGGTGGATTCTTCAAGCGATGTGTGGATCGTCGACAGCTTGTTGATGATGAAGGACCACGGCTGCGAGTTAACGTTGATGGCGTCTTCGACTTCGACAATGGCGGTTGATGTTTGATGAAGCAAAGGCCCAGTTGACGGTGGAGATAATGGCTTGGAGAAGATGAGAATTAGGCTTGGGCCTTGCGGAGAGGTTTGAAGATACAGTGGATTTTAGCTTTTGCTTGCCGTAGGAAAATTTTGTATCCCCTTTGTTTGCCGCAGGAAAATTTTTGTATCCCCTTTGTTTGCCGCACATTAACCCTAGAAAGGCATTAGCCTTTATAGAATAGTTTAGAGTTTTTTTTAAGAATAATAGTTGGGATAGGAAATTGAATGTGATGAGAATTGGGAAATTTGAATAGGATTAGAAGTTTGAATATGATGAGGGCACAACCAACTAGGAATTTTGAAATTGGCTAGTGATAGGGTTAAGTCAATCAACTTTGGGATTCTATTTGATCTTATAGTAAAACTAATGGGATTAGGAAGAATTCAAATATTTGTAAATCTTACTAAAAAATTTGATCAAGTCCATCTCATCCCCATCTCATCCCATATTGGACCAAGTCCAAATTTTGCTCTTCATTGACCAAGTCAAACTTCTTTGTGCACACACGCTCCATCTCTCCCAATGTGCTATACGAATAGCAATTTCGCCAAATACTAAGAATACATTGTTTCGCCAAGCCTGAAACACACTGAGCACACACATTAGATATACCGACACGTTTGTCATCATCAAACCAAGTTCCTAGATCGTTGCTTCCAACATGCTGCAGTCGCGTTGGGCGGAGCACGGGGAGGTGAAGAAGCCGCCGTGCTCCGGTGGCCGTCGCTGCGAGGAGTAGCAGCGGTGCTGCTATGAACACTGACGGCATTCGAGCGCTGCTGCCGCTTGGAGGAAGCGCCGAGCGCCGGAGATCTGAGGGGAGAGGCTAAGCGTCGGGGATGGAGGCTAGGCACGGTGGGGAGGGGAAGTCGGGGGCTGTGTGTTCGCGCGAAGAGGAAGAGTGCGGCGCTGATGGAATTTGCGTTGGGCGCTTGGAGAAAAATTGCGTGAATGAAAAATAGATGGCGGCGGCTCATTTCGTTGCTGGGAGAAAATGAACCCTATGAAATTTAAATAGAGGAGATGGGCTCACGTGGGGTCTAGGGTTAAGGGTTTTGTTAAAGTATTATAGGAAATTTGAGCTGCTCTCCTAGGTAGGCACAAACGTGAACTTGTTTAGGGTATTATATGGTATTTAACATGTTATCTTTGCTTAGGGTCACTTGAGGGGGAGACTAGGGTAGGGAAATAAAATGTTGCCATATGGTTTATAATATATGAGAGTATGGGCTTGGCAGCATGCGAGTGGGCCTGGGTTAAAAGTTCTTCTACATGCATATTTAAACAACGAACGGCTGTGTGTGCATTGTGATTGGGTGCGTGCGTGTGTACGAAAGCTGTTGGGTGAGTCAGCCTAGGGATAAAACATGGGCTAGGGTTATAGGAAATAGGATTAATTAAGAGGGTTAGAAATACTAATGAGTGGATTAATATAATAGATCGGGTAAAATAGTGAAAGTGGGTCAAACTGGGCTCTAAAATTATGAGATAAATACTGGGGCGACCGTACCGATGAGAGAAATAAGACAAAGAAGACGGATCACAATTTCGACGACGAGAAACGAAACTAAAAATAAAAAGGCCTCACGACAAAAGTGAGAATCGCGACGTCTCATCAAACAAAGTCAAATCGTGGGGGAACGACCCGTGGAATGACGTTCCAAAATAATTCCACAATTTAATATTCTTCGAGAGGGTCACAACGGCATATAACATCAAAGGGTTCGGATACAGACAAAATCTAAAATAAATACGTGCACGAACAAGACTACGTGCATGAAAAGCGTACAAAGGATACGGGGTCCAAAGGCGGCAGTAATTCCAAATTGGGCACACGTCGGGGGTTGGCTTGCTAAGGATGCAACCAATGTGCTATGGCCCTATCGACTTAACAACACGACTCACATACAAAACAACAAAACCAATCAGATACCCGAAATTGCTATACACACAGCCGTAAAACATATAGTAAGTACCGGCCGTTACATCCTACCCACCTTAGAACAAAGTCCGTCCTCGGACTTTCTAACATATCTAGTCGCTCTAGTAACTACCCCTATCATATCACATTATAATTCAAACCAGGTATAGTCATTACAAGTGCTTATATATACACTAGGTAGTCAAACATTAACACTACTAACATGTATATATATATATATATATATATATATATATATATATATATATATATATATATATATATATATATATATTCACGCACATTATACACTTATACCTATCATAGTCAGTCAAATTCATACATGTATTTCAATCATATATATATATATGTGTGCATACATCCCTTATATAACTACTACTTACCTAGCACAAAACAATAGTTTAGATACTCACATAAGAATAGTCTCACACTAGCAAATACAATCATTGCTCTACGTATAGATAACTACTTATGCACAAAACAAACATGGGTATACTACTCCCTAATATTTCCTAGTATACATCCAATACCAAACACATCAACACATGTAGTCACACCATACCATAATTAAATCAAGTTTACTATATCTAATATACATTCACCACTACTATAATTTTCAGAATTATATAGTCATTCAAATGCATGCAAATATTTCACCATATATTCACATCCCATACGGTCCTATAACTATATTCACGATTACGCCACTCATACCATAGTCACCAATACCTATAACTAATCACATACTTACCCGTGCATGGTGCACACCCACACACGCTAACATTTCATTCATATATACCAATCATACCACTATGTAATCAGTACTTCTACACACCTAGTTTAGCTAGCACACATACGTTCACACAGGCAAGTCCTTAGTAAATAACTATACCACAAGACCAACACCTATAACTATATACTGGTATAGCGACCCACAATCATGTGCGTAACACAACCAGGCACAAACATTCCTATCACTATACATACATCATCCATCGCTATATTCATGGTACTACATGCAAACCACAGACATATGTAACAATATACTTAGAGTATACACACTCAAGCTTGAGTGAGACTCAAAACACATATCAGAATACCCTATATACGTAACACAGTATCTATACCTATACTAATACAACTCCAATGTATACACATCTACCAACATAACTATATACATACCATAATTCTAATCACACTTAATATTTAGTCAGGTAACACCGACATAGTTCAATCACTTTATATACCATAACAATATTACAGACATCAGCACACGTATAATTAAAATACCCTCCCTAATATATGCATTAATCGTATAGTCACACACAAGTAACACATATATTCACACCATATCCATTTACCTATAATTAGTATACCAACACATTTACTTACATACATAATTAAGATATGCAATAATCCTGTATACCTCATGGTATACTGATCACTCCTTATTTTACACCCCTTTTTCCGCATGTTTGCATGCCATTTAGATCGCCCAAATCATGTTTTTCACGATATATCGACGATATTGCGATGCTTTTCACGCTTTGTTGTTTTTGTCGCATTTCAGGTGATTTGGCGCGATTTGGAGTGATCATGAGATGCGCTCACGATAGACGGCCACCGACGACCTCCCCGAGGGGTATTTTGCTGTTGGAGAGGAGCGGAAGAAGAATGGACGTCGCCGGAGCGACGAGGAGGCCAAAACGACCAGTTTGGGCATTTTTTGTGTCCCACTCGGCCGAGTGGAGGAGCCACTCGGCCGACCAGCGAGACACTGCTCGGCCGACCCGTTCAGACACGACTTCCATGTGTACTCGGCCGAGCGACGGAGACCACATCGGCCGAGTGACGATACCACGTCCGCCCGAGTGGCGCCCAGACGAAGGCCCTCAAAAAGACCGAAGTTACTGTTTTTCGGCCATCTGAGCTTCAGAAGATCCACTCGGCCGAGTGGCAAATCCCGTCCGCCCGAGTGAAGTGAAGCCATCGGCCGAGTGACAACAACTCACTCGGCCGAGCCACCCCCGAACTGAAGACCCCTGAAGTCCCCGACTTACTGGAAAATTGACAGGGTTTTCACTCGGCCGAGTGACTTTTGTCACTCGGCCGAGTGCGATGCGCAGCCTGTAGCGAAATCTGCGGAAAACAGGCTGTGCAGGGGCGTTTTGGTCAGGATTTTTGGACGATTTTTGGGGCTATTTAAGCTCTGTTTTTACCCTAGTTTGGAGAGGCACCTCTCAGATTTTTTGCAGCTTTTTGAGTCTACTTTTTAGCTTTATTAATTGTGATTGGTGAAGAGAAAAACTTGGATTTTTGTTGGGTTGATTGAAGATCTACATTGGTTTGCACTTCTCTTCCACAAAAACTCTATTTTTATTGTTTATATCATTGTTGTGATGAATTCCATTGTCTATTTCTTTGCCAATTATTATGCTATTGCTATGATTAGTGAGTAGTCTCCACGTCTTGGGGCGTGGGGATGAACCCTACAAGCCCAATTTCGTATTTGTGTTGAATTGGTAGGAATTGAGCCAGGATTGTTATTAGGGATTAGATTGGGATCGAATTACTACGGATAGCTAGGTATTCACGTCAATAGGGATTTGCAAGAGATTGGATCCCAATTCGATAGGAAGCCCTAGAAATCCGAATTGGGTTGGAGTCGGATTTTCGAAGTATCGGTTTGCAAGAAATTGGACCGATGCTAGGATCTCCGGTTGCAATTCCGTGCCGATACCCGTTTGCAAGAGATTGGACGGGTAGGAACTATCCTAATCTAGATTGTGGACCGAGTTTGCAAGAGATTGGGCTCGGTGCGCAATTGGACGATGATGTTGATCCTAATGCTAGCTTCCCTAGGCTAGGGTTTGCAAGAGATTGGACCCAAACCCAGGATAGCTATAGACCGGCAACAGCGCGAGAGCGTGAGCCTGGTTCCACATTTAGTTGCAACTAGTTCATCCGAATTCTCATCCTAGCGATTTCGATACCGGCGAACCACAATTGTGAAATACGGTGAGTAGTGGGGGTTCCCCATTCCCTAGGCGTTCTCTATTTGATTTGATATTTTGCACTTTTGTCTGACGATTGTGACAGGATCGCCCAAGGCAATTATCCCTCTGAATAGCCAGGTTGATTAGGAGCAAGCACGGTCATTCGTCCTCCCTGTGTTCGATACCCGCTCGCCGCTATACCGTGCGCTTGCGGTAAAACTACAACCGTCGCCTCGGGACGTGTACGCCGGGGCGCGATCAAGTTTTTGGCGCCGTTGCCGGGGAGGCGATTGCGTTTGATTCTTTTTCACCTAGCTATTTCTTTCTTTTATTTTCTTTTTATTTTATTTCTTTTACCATTATTATTTCCTTTGCTATTTTTACCTAACCCTTCCACGGTACTAATCATCTCTTTGAAACTCTGTTTTCACTGTGCACGTACACGAGATCTACGGCGGACCCCGAAGCCCTATTATTCGATCCCGAGATCGAACGTACCGTGCGGAGACTCTGAGCGGAAAGGAGACAATATCCGGAAGGGGGGTTTATGACCAACCGGGAAACTCCCGAAGAATTGGCGGAGAGAATGGCGAGAATAATTTCTATTCGCGATAGGCTTCGGCCTAAAACCTCTTCTACTACGTCATCCATCGCCGTGCCGGAGTTGGCGGCCGACAAGAACTTCGAGCTAAAGACGGGATTGGTGGTTTTGATGCAACAAGACCCATTTCATGGGAACGCTCACGAGAACCCCCACTACCACATCCAATCATTCTTGTCGAAGTGCGCCACTTTCCAAATGCCGGGGGTCCCGATTGATGCCATCAGACTGCGCCTCTTCCCCTTCACGCTAAAGGACAAAGCACTCTATTGGCTGAGGACGCAAGCTGACGGAGTTTTCACCTCTTGGGACGGGTTGGCGGATGCATTCATTGATAAATTCTATCCACCATCCAAGACGGTGAAGATCCGGAGCGCTCTCATGTCCTTCAAGCAAGGACCACACGAGACGCTCTATGAAGCTTGGGAGCGATTTAAGGATTTGCAGCACCAGTGCCCGCACCACAGTATAGAAGATTGGGAGTTAGTGCATAGCTTCTACAACGGTCTCCAACCGGGGACCAAACAAATTATTGATGCCGCGGCGAATGGTGCAATCTTGTCAAAGACTCCCGAGGAAGCTACGGCCCTAATTGAGGAGATGGCCTCTAATAACCAACAATGGGGCGATGAGCGAGGACACTCTACGTCCTCCTTAAAGCCGACTAGCATCTACGAGGCAAAGGCCGTAGCGGAGCTTACGAGCAAATTTGATTCTCTCCACAAGGTGGTGGAGAGATTGGAGAAATTCATCACGGAGCCCCAAGGAAGCCCTTCCACCTCCGCGCCGGCAAGCCAAATGAGTGATTGGCAAGACCAACCTCAAGCCATGTATTCGGGAGGAGAGCAAGGAGAAGGATCCTTGGAGCAAGTGCAATATGTTGCGGGGAACCAAGGTTATTGGTCCAATCCGGCCGCAAGAAATCACCCGGGATTCTCCTACGCCAACAATGAAGGAGCTTTGAACCCGCCACAACAACCGCCTAATCAAGCTCGACCACCACCACCCCAACAACAATACTATCCGCCGAGGGGACCTACACAACAAAACTTCCAACCAAAGCAACAAGTCCCACCTTATAGGCCTCCCGGATACAATCAAGGGTGGAGGAATCAAAACCAAAACCCTCCACAAGCTCCACAACGATCCGATTTCGAAACTAGAGTGGAAGCGTTCATGGTCGAGCAGAATAAGGTGAATGCTACTTTGAAGGCGGGGCAAGAATCTCTCAATACCGTAGTGGCTCAAATATCGGAGCAATTAGCGTTGCTCAACCGGAACACTCAAAGATTGCCGGCGCAACCGGAGCAAAACCCACGGGGCAACACGGGCCACATCAACGCCGTAGTTGCCGTCACTTGTAACGACCACTTTTCGTCGTACGTTGTTCGTGCACGTGCTTTTGGCCGTGCACGTGTTTGCTTTAGACTTTATTTGTTTGTGAACACTTTTGTGTGATATGCCGTTGCGAACGTCTCTGAGAGTATTAAATGGTGGCACTATATTGGAACGACGTTCTCGAGTCGTTTTTCCACAATTTGATCTTACCCGATGAGACGTGACGATTCTCACTCTTGACGGGAGACGTTTCTGTTTTTAGTTCCGTCGTCCGACGTCAAAACTGAGATCCGTCTTCTTAGTTAGCTCACATTCGTCGCCACGATCACCCCGATATTTATTTTATAATTTTTGGAGTTCATTTGACCACTTTTATAATTTTTACAAGTTTTATAATATTTTTAATAATTTATTTTTAAATTAATTTCGGCCAAATAAAATTTATTTGAGTTTTAAACGTTTTAAAGAATTTTTGAGCCAATTTCCAGCTCATTTGGACCAGGTCAAATCCTAGAATGGGTTGGAGAAGTTTAAATTCAAATTTTAAATCTTTTTGAATTCTAATCCTATTAGATTTAGCCCTAGACCAAGTCAACCCACCTATACTATATAAGCAACCCCTAGCAAGTCCTATTTTCCAAAGAAATTAGCCCTAGCCTCTTCCAAACTCATTTTGGACGTTGCGACGATTCGTCGCAACGTTGCGACGAACGGCGGCCGCACGACCGAAGAAACGAGGCCAAAACCCCCGCTCCGACCGCTGGCTGCCCCCGCACCAAGCTTGGCCCGCATCGCTGCACAGCCGCTCCGCTCAATTCCTCCGCACCGACCGAAGGGAGCTCTCGGTCAGACCGAGAGCTCAAGCGCCCGCCCCGCACCGCAGCTGTCGCCCGCTTCGTCCCCCGCTCCGCTCCGTGCCCGACCGAAGGCCCCGCCCGCTGTGACCGAGCGCCCAAGCGCTGCAGCGTTGCATCGTCGCCCGCCCGCAATCCAAGCGCCTGACCGACCCGTTCTCTCGACCTGACCGACGGAAGCTCTCGCACCCAGCCACCCCGCAGCCGCTGCACGCCCCAAATCGTCGCAGCCCGCATTCTCAGCGCACGACCGAGGGTCACCTGTCGCAACCCCGCATCCGTCGCACCACTTGCCTCCGTGGGCCCCCCAAGTTCTCCAGAGGTATTGTGGGTTCCCCAAAGGTCCCTAGGACTACTGTGGGCCCCACCTAGGTGCTTGCTCTTTGAGGATCCGTCGCGTACGACGTCGTCGCACGTCGTAGCCCGTCGTCGCACGTACGAGCTTTGGAATCTGGAATCGTCGCCCGAGTTGAATTCTCTGAAATTTCCAGCGAGGAATCTAATTGGAATCAGGACTTGGAGCGCGTTCTATTATTCCAACCCCCGGCGTCGCTACCCGACGCCGGTGTAGCTTTCGCGTCGTGTTGAGGTAACGTTTTGCACCCCTAGGACCCCCAACCCAATTGCATGCTAATCAAGACTAAAATCAGTATTTTTAAAGTATTTTAAATGTTTTAAAAATCACTAATCAAGATTAATAAAACGGATGTAGGCCGGTGGACTTGTGCACGTAGGAATCGTGACTTTGGACTCGTTGGACGGTGTTTTCTTGACGTGATAATTTCAGGCAAGTGAAACTTGCCAACTTTTGTGTAGGGCCATGTTTTTAGGCCACTTACTTGCTTTTAGCGTAAAGGAGACTAGTCAGTGAAATGATAGCTGGCTAGACGCCTACTTGATCTAGTTTGACAACGAAACTAGATCCGTCACCTAAATGATCTAGCTTGACAACGAAGCTAGATCCAACCATTAAACTTGCCATTCATGCATGCTAAACTGTCACGTTTACTTTTCTTACTTGTACGCTTTACTACTTGCCATGCCATGTCATCCATGCATTGATTGTTGCATCGTAGCACACGCTACAATACTTGTCCTTGTACTACTTGACTGGCTAGGTGCACCCCTACGCCATACTTGTTTACACACTTCCTGGCTCGTGGACCAGAAGCGGGCCTCATGTGTTGGCCAGAAACCAATGCCCGATACACGTGGAGGGGTAGGGTTGAGCGACCACTCAGCGTAAAAGTGTGCCCGTACAGCCTCTTTAGCTGTAAGGCGTGAACTCTGTGCACGAGGTGCTTACTTTTCTTGTCTTGTACTTGTCTCGCGAATGCCATGCCATGCTCGTACCTTACTTTACTTTACCTTACTTTACTTTACTTGTTGCACTCATTACTTTAAACTGCCATGTCATCGCATTCATGCTAGAACTGCTAGGTTGCTTTACTTTTACTACCATTCAGTTTCACTTGCACAAGTCTTCCAGACTTGCTGACATGTGCCCCTTTCTCTTTGGGTGCCACATGTTAGACCCTGAGCCAGAGACAGTTGCTGAGGACGAGGTGTTTGCTGACGCTGAGCCCGAGCCTTCGTTCGTCGAGGAGTTCGAGGACACCGGAGACCAGTCTTAGAGACTGATTTTTATTTGCTTTTGCTTTAGGTTGCTGTTAGATGTCGGTGCTTGCACCTTTTCCTTATTTTCGTACTTTGTACTTTTGTTGGCCATGCTGGGCCTCTTTTAGACTCTCTTATTTGTAGCCTGGTGGCTTTTCTGCGTCGTTGAGATTTATTATTATGGATATTCTGAGATGTTTCTTTTGTCTCTTTCGTTATTATTATCTTTGTTTCGTTTCGCGTTGCAAGGACCTGCAGTTAAAGTGATTGACGCTTATCGGACTTGCGGCTTTGTAGCTTCAAGTCTGAGCGGACCTTCTCACGCTTCGCCTCCACGTTTTTGGGAAGCGGGGCGTGACAGGTTTTGTTGGTGGCCCATGCAGGTCCAATCTTGCAATTGCGAATTAACGGAACAACGATAATAACGGAATGTCCATTAAATAAATTGCAACATCCGAGTCATAAGCCCTGAGTTTAGTTGTTTTCTTAGGACACTAGGTGATAAGAAGGCTTAGTTAGACGTCTGTGCTTGCTAGTTAGAGGCCCTGACTGTAGTTAAACCCCCCTTCTAGCAATTGATTCAATCGTCGTAGGAGTCACCCTAGCGGTCCTTGTTTACCCCTAACCATATTAGACTTCTAGAACCTCCTTTAGACGTTCGCTTTTGGGCTCATCGATTTCGGACCAAGTTGAACGCATTTCTTTACCGTCTAACCTTTAGAAGTCTCAGCGCCTAGTTCCTAATCTTTAGTTAGTCAACCGTAGGACTTTCCGTAGACCTTCCTGATTCATAACCTAGGCATATGAATGTTTTGATCACCTGACCAATTTCCTTGCCTCGATTCACGAGATCGCCCCATGACGATCGTCGTCAATTTTCAAACCTTTTCGTTACAATCTTGAATCTTCCAAAAGTATCTTTCGATTTCCTCTTTCCCTAGGTTTAAATTTGTTCAAAATCTTAATATACTTATACTTCATACTTCTTCATTGATTTAAATTTTTTTTTAAAACGTTTGTCGGAATTTTGAACTCTAGCTTATAATATTTTTCCCAGCCTATGTTTTCGTACTCATGTCGTCTTTTCATATATTAATTTTATTCTGAACCGTACTTTAATTTTGCTCAGCTCGATTTATAATTTTCTCTCTTATTTATGCCATTTGAATAATACTTCGTGTTTACTTTTAATATACTTTTCAAGTCACATGGAATTTCGGATTTCCGCAAGTTGGTTTTTGCTCGTCGTTCTCACTATTTCAGATTTTTGCAGAATTACTATTTTCATAACCTCTTCCTGCTTTAGACCCTCCCTGATTTGATTTTTAAGACTTGCTATTCGATTTCGATAATTCTACTACTAAGTTAATATTATTTTCCGTGCACCATACATACTTTCAAATATTTTTATATACGTACCAAATTTGTTGTGCTCGTATATTAAGAACCTTGTGTAACTCTGTTTCTCATTTTTGGCAAACCATGGTTTTCTAAAGAAGTTTCAAAATTGATTATTTTAAATCTTCCATAGCCTAAAAGTTTTGAAAGCATTTAATATGAGTTTAAATTCTTCCGTTACTTGATTTCATTCTCGACCTTCCAAAACTTTTGACAACATATTATATTAAATTACTAACTTATAGATTTTCCAAACCATGTCCTTAATATTCGTGTAAATGATTTTACTTCCTTTTAAAATGATTTTTAAAACCAATAGGCCATTTTCTATTATTTTAAATATTCGACTCAGATTTATTTTGAACAACTCGTTTTATCGATCCCCAAACATTTCTTCTCAGATGAGGATTTTAAAGTACAACCGTTTTCAATTTTGCGTATTTTAGCTTATGCTATTCACCCTACTTGCTTTTCTGTATCCTATTTAAGCATCTCCACATCCCCTTTTTCCCTCAACCTAAACATCACCAATGAGTCAATGTTTCGTCTAACCAAGCCGTCTCCTTGTATTCGTCCTATCTGGACTCGTGCTTACCGATCCTTCCCTCGTCACACTTTGACCTTGACCTCCCTCTATTGCTTAGGCCTTAGGGTCCGTCAATGTCTATGTCCACCCTAAGTTTTTAGTAGACCCTTGGACCCTTGAGAGGTGTCGTTGTGCACGTACCTAAGTTGTGTACGTGGGCTTGAATGAGTGTACCCCCCATAGTATATTGGTGCTTGCCTATTGTGTGATATATTTATATATATATATATACTCGGAGTTATTCGTGATAGTATGAAGTTGTTGTGAGATAGTAGTTATGGATTTTGTGTGGATAGCTATACTATACTAGGGATGCTTGAGTATATAAGAGTTAGCGTTGGAATATCTAATGGAGTGTATTAGTTAGAGATACTTATAATGGTTGAAATAAAATGATTGGTAAAGCTATGTTTGTGCTAGGGTGGGTATTATAAATATATGCGTGCTGATGTCTGTATTACTATTATTATGGTGTATAAAATGATTGAACTATGTAAGTATTACCGGACTAAATATTAAGTGTGATTGATCTATGGAATGTATATGGTTATATTGGTAGACATATATATAAATATTAGAGTGGTATTGGTGTATGTATGAATGTCATGCTACGTATATGGGATATTCTGATATGTGTATTGAGTCTCACTCAAGCTTGAGTGAGTATACTCTAAGTATATTGAATGTATGTTGTAGTTTGAATATAGCAATGCTTGATGTATGTATAGTGATAGGAGTGTTTGTGCCTGGTTGTGCTACGCACATGATCGTGGGTCGCTACGCCAGTATATAGTTATAGGTGTTGGTCTTGTGGTATAGCTAATTACTAAGGACTTGCTTGTGCGCTAGCTAAAACTAGGTGTGTATGTGTGCTAGTTATACAATGGCATGATTGGTGTATGTAAATGAAATGTTAGCGTGTATGGGTGTGCACCATGCACGGGTAAGTATGTGCTTAGTTATAGGTATTGATGACTATGGTATATGTGGCGTGTCGTAAATATAGTTATAGGACCGTACGTGATGTGAATATATGGTGAACTATTTGCATGTATTGAATGACTATATATTGTGAAATTATAGTAGTGGTGAATGTATATTAGATATAGTGAACTTGATTTAATAATGGTCTGGTGTGACTATATGTGCTGAGATGTTTGGTATTGGATGAATATTAGAGGGTAGTGTACCCTTGATGGTTGTGCATAGGTAGCTACATATAGGAAGAGCGATGATTGTAATGGCTAAGCGTGAAACTATCATTATATAAGTATCTGAAATATTGTTTTGTGATTAGGTAGGTAGTAGCTATATAAGGGATGCATGCTTATATATATGATTGAAATACGTGTATGAGTCTGACTGACTATAATAGGTATAAGTGTATACGTACGTGAATGTGTGTATATATATATATATACGTGTTGGTAGTAATAATGTTTGACTACCTAGTGCATATATGAGCATTTGTAATGACTATACTTGGTTTGAAATATAATGTGACTTGATTTGGGGTAGTTACTAGAGCGACTAGCTATATTAGAAAGTCCGAGGACGGACTTTATTCCAAGGTGGGGAGGATGTAACGACCACTTTTCGTCGTACGTTGTTCGTGCACGTGCTTTTGGCCGTGCACGTGTTTGCTTTAGACTTTATTTGTTTGTGAACACTTTTGTGTGATATGCCGTTGCGAACGTCTCTGAGAGTATTAAATGGTGGCACTATATTGGAACGACGTTCTCGAGTCGTTTTTCCACAATTTGATCTTACCCGATGAGACGTGACGATTCTCACTCTTGACGGGAGACGTTTCTATTTTTAGTTCCGTCGTCCGACGTCAAAACTGAGATCCGTCTTCTTAGTTAGCTCACATTCGTCGCCACGATCACCCCGATATTTATTTTATAATTTTTGGAGTTCATTTGACCACTTTTATAATTTTTACAAGTTTTATAATATTTTTAATAATTTATTTTTAAATTAATTTCGGCCAAATAAAATTTATTTGAGTTTTAAACGTTTTAAAGAATTTTTGAGCCAATTTCCAGCTCATTTGGACCAGGTCAAATCCTAGAATGGGTTGGAGAAGTTTAAATTCAAATTTTAAATCTTTTTGAATTCTAATCCTATTAGATTTAGCCCTAGACCAAGTCAACCCACCTATACTATATAAGCAACCCCTAGCAAGTCCTATTTTCCAAAGAAATTAGCCCTAGCCTCTTCCAAACTCATTTTGGACGTTGCGACGATTCGTCGCAACGTTGCGACGAACGGTGGCCGCACGACCGAAGAAACGAGGCCAAAACCCCCGCTTCGACCGCTGGCCGCCCCCGCACCAAGCTTGGCCCGCATCGCTGCACAGCCGCTCCGCTCAATTCCTCCGCACCGACCGAAGGGAGCTCTCGGTCAGACCGAGAGCTCAAGCGCCCGCCCCGCACCGCAGCTGTCGCCCGCTTCGTCCCCCGCTCCGCTTCGTGCCCGACCGAAGGCCCCGCCCGCTGTGACCGAGCGCCCAAGCGCTGCAGCGTTGCATCGTCGCCCGCCCGCAATCCAAGCGCCTGACCGACCCGTTCTCTCGACCTGACCGACGGAAGCTCTCGCACCCAGCCACCCCGCAGCCGCTGCACGCCCCAAATCGTCGCAGCCCGCATTCTCAGCGCACGACCGAGGGTCACTTGTCGCAACCCCGCATCCGTCGCACCACTTGCCTCCGTGGGCCCCCCAAGTTCTCCAGAGGTATTGTGGGTTCCCCAAAGGTCCCTAGGACTACTGTGGGCCCCACCTAGGTGCTTGCTCTTTGAGGATCCGTCGCGTACGACGTCGTCGCACGTCGTAGCCCGTCGTCGCACGTACGAGCTTTGGAATCTGGAATCGTCGCCCGAATTGAATTCTCTGAAATTTCCAGCGAGGAATCTAATTGGAATCAGGACTTGGAGCGCGTTCTATTATTCCAACCCCCGGCGTCGCTACCCGACGCCGGTGTAGCTTTCGCGTCGTGTTGAGGTAACGTTTTGCACCCCTAGGACCCCCAACCCAATTGCATGCTAATCAAGACTAAAATCAGTATTTTTAAAGTATTTTAAATGTTTTAGAAATCACTAATCAAGATTAATAAAACGGATGTAGGCCGGTGGACTTGTGCACGTAGGAATCGTGACTTTGGACTCGTTGGACGGTGTTTTCTTGACGTGATAATTTCAGGCAAGTGAAACTTGCCAACTTTTGTGTAGGGCCATGTTTTTAGGCCACTTACTTGCTTTTAGCGTAAAGGAGACTAGTCAGTGAAATGATAGCTGGCTAGACGCCTACTTGATCTAGTTTGACAACGAAACTAGATCCGTCACCTAAATGATCTAGCTTGACAACGAAGCTAGATCCAACCATTAAACTTGCCATTCATGCATGCTAAACTGTCACGTTTACTTTTCTTACTTGTACGCTTTACTACTTGCCATGCCATGTCATCCATGCATTGATTGTTGCATCGTAGCACACGCTACAATACTTGTCCTTGTACTACTTGACTGGCTAGGTGCACCCCTACGCCATACTTGTTTACACACTTCCTGGCTCGTGGACCAGAAGCGGGCCTCATGTGTTGGCCAGAAACCAATGCCCGATACACGTGGAGGGGTAGGGTTGAGCGACCACTCAGCGTAAAAGTGTGCCCGTACAGCCTCTTTAGCTGTAAGGCGTGAACTCTGTGCACGAGGTGCTTACTTTTCTTGTCTTGTACTTGTCTCGCGAATGCCATGCCATGCTCGTACCTTACTTTACTTTACCTTACTTTACTTTACTTGTTGCACTCATTACTTTAAACTGCCATGTCATCGCATTCATGCTAGAACTGCTAGGTTGCTTTACTTTTACTACCATTCAGTTTCACTTGCACAAGTCTTCCAGACTTGCTGACATGTGCCCCTTTCTCTTTGGGTGCCACATGTTAGACCCTGAGCCAGAGACAGTTGCTGAGGACGAGGTGTTTGCTGACGCTGAGCCCGAGCCTACGTTCGTCGAGGAGTTCGAGGACACCGGAGACCAGTCTTAGAGACTGATTTTTATTTGTTTTTGCTTTAGGTTGCTGTTAGATGTCGGTGCTTGCACCTTTTCCTTATTTTCGTACTTTGTACTTTTGTTGGCCATGCTGGGCCTCTTTTAGACTCTCTTATTTGTAGCCTGGTGGCTTTTCTGCGTCGTTGAGATTTATTATTATGGATATTCTGAGATGTTTCTTTTGTCTCTTTCGTTATTATTATCTTTGTTTCGTTTCGCGTTGCAAGGACCTGCAGTTAAAGTGATTGACGCTTATCGGACTTGCGGCTTTGTAGCTTCAAGTCTGAGCGGACCTTCTCACGCTTCGCCTCCACGTTTTTGGGAAGCGGGGCGTGACATCACTACTAGAGGCGGGAAGGACACCACCCCCGCCATGATTCCTATTGAGGAGGCCGTGGAGGAAAGTTTGGAGCCGGTTGAGCCGATAATCGAGATTGAAGAGGAGAAGGAGCCACAAGACAAGGAGAAATCTAGGGAGAAGCTATTAATTGAGGAGAGGCGCTTCATGCCACCGGTCCCATTCCCCCAAAGACTAGCGAAAGCGAAAATGGAGAAAAGGCTAGCGAAATTCCTCGAGTATCTAAGAGGAGTTAGCCTAAATATTCCCTTCCTTGACGCCATCATCGAGATCCCCACATATGCCAAATTCTTGAAGGACTTGATTTCGGGGAGAAAGAGGAAGGAAAAGATCATGCTAGCCGAGGAGGGCTCTTGGTTCACCAAGAGAGAAAAGGAGCCGGCAAAATTTAAAGATCCAGGGAGTTTTCGGATTCCTTGCACGTTGGGCGGCGTGCCTCTTCAAAAGGCGTTGGTCGATCTTGGGGCTAGTGTGAGTCTCATGCCCCTCTCCATGTTCTTAAAGCTTAACACCGGGACAAAGTTGAAACCCACCGACATGCGCATTCAATTAGCCGATGGACGGATAACAAGGCCGGTGGGGATTGCCGAAGACATCCCACTTCAAGTCCCGGGTGGAATATGCTTGCCATGTGACTTCGTCATCATGGACATTAAGGAGGAGGGAGACACCTCATTGATACTTGGGCGCCCATTCCTCGCCACCGCCGGAGTCATCGTCGACGTGCGCGAAGGTACCTTAACCTTAAACGTCGGAAACATCGAGGTGGAGCTCCACATTCCCAAGGCAATGAAGCACATGCCTTACCATGAGGAGCTCGATTATATGGACCTCCTTGATGAGGTGATAGAGGAGGCTATTCCTCACTCAATTGGTGCCCTTTTTGATGAAGAATTGGATGAAGGCCCGGATTTAGGCCATGAGGACAATAATGATGATTCCCCCGACTTCTCCGCTGATGAAGATGAAGGCGACGCTGATGTCGCAAGGATTCGAGAGCTCTGCAAGCTCTCGAAATCAAAGTCTCCAAAGAAAGCTCCGCCGGTACGGAAATCGGCATCGCCGGCTAAGCCGTTGACCGGGGCAAATGCTAGCTTGGGGGAGCCTCCCCCCAACACTATTCGAGATAGGAGACCACCGCGGGAGAACGCTTCGCCGCCACGTCCGAATCCAAGCGCGCTCCCCGGAAAGTTTGACGGGTGCATCTCATATGCACCAAACATCCCGCATTGATTGAAAATTATAGGGGGTCGAGCTCACGACCTAAAACGAGTGCTTGTCGGGAGGCAACCCGACGGTTTTTGCTTTATTTTCGCTTTTTCTTTATTTTCGTTTTAGACATTTTTAGTGTTTTGAGTCATCCGATCAAAAATTTTGTGATAACGGGTCCTATTTTTCTTGACAGGAGAGGAGATAGGTAGATCATCATGAGGAGGTTGAACGAGACGATGAGGAGCGCCCTAAGAAGGCGTTCGACGCTTAGGAGGAGCATGAAATCGACTGGAGGAAGAAAGACGGAGTTTAGAGTCTAAACGAAGACAAACAGCAGAATGCAAGGCTCACTCGGCCGAGTATACTAGTCACTCGGCCGAGTACAGAAGTTCGTCCGGCCGAGCCGCTCACGAACAAGGGAAGTCTGCTGTACCCAACTCTCTGTCTATTTTCCTCATTTCATTATAACTGCTACTCGGCCGAGTATATATATTCACTCGGCCGAGTGAAACAGATACCCTCCTTGGGCGAGTCATGCCGAGTAGCTTGCGTCACTCGGCCGAATGGATTTACTCCACTCGGCCGAGCCTGGCAAGGCCACTCGGCCGAAGCGATATCGGGGAGAAATTTTTATTTGCCTCGCTCGGCCGAGTGATCACGTCACTCGGCCGAGTCGTAACTTTTTAATATAAAGCCAAAGGGGGAGGCGCAGTTTTCGAAAACGCAAAAAACCCTTTCGCCCACGCCCCCTCAGCTTCCCCTCGCCCGATCGCGCCTCGCCCAACATCCACTCGCCCGCGCGCGCCGCCGCTCGGCCTGCCACCGCCGGCCGACCGTCGCCGCACCCCGCCCGAGTCGCCGCCGGCAACCCCCGTCTCCGATCACCTCCGGTTCGCTTATTTTCACCATTTTCTTCTCTTTTTGCGTAGTTTTTGAGGATCCGTGTGTCAATCGAACCCCTAACCCGAATCAAGTCACATATCTATCTGTTATACCCCTATTGCTCCATACATTTTGATTATTACTCGCTGATATCGCTTTTCCATGCGCAGGTTGCTTTTTGGAGCTTAGGGGAGCTCAGGGGAGCTTCTACGGGCTGCTCAGGACTTCGTGGAGGCGCGGACTTCGCACGCTTCCACTACTTAGCACTCGCGGCGTGTTTGGGTAAACTCTTTCCACTCTTTGTGCACACGCCGCACTTTTCACTTTTTCGGCGCGCGCTCGGGGCAGATATGCCGCCCCGGACACGGCCGCGGTCGAAGAGAGCTTCCGCCAAGCGGAAGAGGTCGGATGATGCCGGCCCCTCCCACGAGTTGGAGGACTCTCCTCCACCGTCCCCAACACACCCCGCACACCCCGCACAGCCTGCAGGCTCCGCACACCCCGCACAGCCTGCAGCGCACCCACAGCCCGCACAGCCTCTCCCCGCCGATCCACAGCCACCACCACCGGCTCCACTGGTCGGGCTGCTCGGGATTACGTTCCGAGACGACGCACACCGCGCCGTCTTCGAGCGTATCTCCCAGCGCTCGATCGTACCCTCCAGGTTCGCACACCTCGCTGACCTAGGACGCCTGGGGGTACTTGAGGGGATGCTCACGTTGTACGACAACGTGGGCTGGCGAGATTTTTTCCAGGTGTCGGCGGATACTTTTACCCGTCCGACACTTGAGGTTTTGAGTTCGATCGCCCGGACCGATGAGGGATGCTCATTCCGGTTCATGGATCGAGAGTGCCAGGTCACTCTCGATATGATGAGAGCATTTTTCTCTTGGCCCGCAGTCCCCGGAGCCGATCGCGGTTATGGCCCCACACATATCCCTCCACCCTCTTTCGACGCCGGTGCCTTCTGGGCACGTATCACGGGTCTCCACGCCGCCTTTGACCCTAGTAGGGCCAAGGCCTCGGCCATCGTACATCCCTGCCTACGCATTGCCCAGCGCCTCATGGCGACTACCTTTTTGGCCAGATATGAGCCGGGCACGATGTCTACGCCAGAGCTTTACATGCTCTATGCGATGACACGTCCCAGAGCTCTGTCTAGGGATGGAGATGAGCTTGTCCCCGCCGTCGTGATCGATATCGCGGCATGGTACTTAGACCGCATCATTGTATCGGTGGGCGCTCGCTCACCGATATGCTGCGGCGGCCTGATTACCCTGCTGGCTCTTATGACCGGCGAGGATTTCCCCGACGACCTGCGACGCGTTCCGGGCCCCACTTCCTTGTCGATAGACGTTATGGCCCGGATGAAGATGCTGCGTCCGCACGGTGAGCGTCACTGGGTCTGGTTGCACGGCCCCTATGGGGCCGATTACATGATTCTCCCGAGCCCTGCTCGGACCCAGATTGCACCGGCCCACGTTGACTGGCTCCCAGATATGGATGTCCTCATCCCCGCCGCCCACGCTGCCCAGGCTGCTCCCGCAGACCCTGCTGCACGCCCTGCCGAGCCCGCTGCCGCCCCTGTGGCCCCTCAGCCCACACCTGTCGTTTCTGCTACTCCTGACACTTCTGTCCTCACCTCTACCAGTGTCGCGAGTACCCTTGCTGAGCCCACTTCCACCACTGTCACCGCTTCCGAGGCTGTCACCGCCACCCCCACTTCCACCACTGGCCCCTTGTCTGTCGAGCCTCTTTCTTCTGCCTTCCCCGAGCGCCCGCCGTCCGTAGTCGCGTACGGAGAGCCCTCGTTCGTTTCGGTCGTGGAGACCATGGTTAGCATGATCTCCGCTGGGGCTACACCTTTTGGACCACACACTTCTTCCCCAGCAGGAGATTCCTCTGTCTCCACTACCGCCGTCTTCTCCGAGAGCGTCGTGGCGTCTGTCCACACTTCTGTGCCACCGACCTCACTAGCCGCCTCGCAGCCGCTTTTGTACTCTTCTTCCGCTGCCGCTGCCTCCACTTCTCACCGCCCGCCCCGGCCTCACACTGAGGCCCGGCCCACATTTCCTGGCACGGCACCTTTTGTCCCATTCCCTGCTGAGCCCGTTACATACTCCACACGCGTACGCCAGCCTCGCCCTGCGCAGCCTAGACCGGTGCGTCCCTCTGCACCACCCCCGCCCGACACTGTACTGCAGAGCATACGTGCTCTTGAGGTGGCGGTGAGTGGTCTTAGAGGAGACCTTCGGACCCTGTCCTCCACCGTCTCTACGATGGCTGGACGCTTTGACCTGATCCCTCAGATCCACTACTGCCTGACACAGATCTTAGAGCGTCTCCCGCGCGTACCCCCACCCACCCAGCAGGTTCCCACACACACTCCCACACACGCTCGACCTGCTTCCACTCCCACACCCACCCCAGCTCAGCAGCCTACACCACCACCACCACCCCCTCCGCCTCAGGACGGAGACGGCGCGGCACCGCCTTCTTAGGCACTCTTGATGCCTTTATCCATTCCTGACGTTGTGCTGCCCGTCTCTGCTGGGTCCTGATGTTTTTTTTGTCCACCCCCTCCTCTCACTTATTTTGGGATTATATTTTTGATCATATCTTTTTGTGCACATCATATCATATCTACTAGGGATTCTCATTTTGATCACATCTATATATATCTTTTTGGGAGAGAGGGAGCGTTTTTGGTGCCGTATTTATTTTCATATCACTCCTGTTTGTGCATGCATCATACCCGCATCATATTGTCACTTCTTTATTTTTCCTTTTATTATTTTTTTTCCTTCCTTCCCCTCATGCATGCACCCTCACTTGCCCCTCACGTTAATTGTCTCTCTGTGTGCCACACTTTGCACATTGAGGACACTGTGCCGTTTAGCTTGGGGGAGTGAGCTCTCACGTTCTTTTTCGATTTGCCACCTTTATTTTCAGTTTTTCACACCGCTTTTCACTTTTGCACTCATTTTTCGTTATTTTCCTTTTGTTTTTCCATGCATCACGTTTTCCTTACTTTCCTGTGTGCCGCATTGCATAGTTCTATTTTCCTTTTATCTTTACTTCTTTCTTTTTCATCTCATGCTAGAGATGAATTTTCTGTGATGATGTCTACGTGGAGTTAGCTTATTCTATATGCATGCTATATTTGTCGTGTCTTAGATTTCATTTCTGATATCATATGCTATGACTCGCTTGCATTTAGAAATAGGAGCCCACACTTTTTCCTCATGAAAATGGATGAAATTTTATTATTAGCTGAGCCTGAATATTCATATGTATGCTATCACAGAAAACACACCAAGATTCACGCATTGAATGCCTATATCTGGAGTACTGACTTCTTTTCCTTTATCACTTCTATATGCATGAATTGTACACTTCACTTCCGGATGATTGAATGATGATTAGCTAAGATATATCTGGATTAGTTAGCTTTTTTGTGATCGAAACTGAGTAGATTAGATTACCCTGCTGAAGTTGTCGTGCATGTCTTATAGAGTGAGCCGAGTGTTATCTTTATTTCTTTCTCCACAAATCTTGAGCATCACTTCTCTACTTTTAAAATCATTGGTGAATCTCCCCTTAGTGATTCTATTTTATGGCACTTCCCCCGCTATTAATTCCTGGCTCCAAATCTCTTATTTCAAAAAAAAAAGGGGGGGAGAGAGAGGAGAAGAATAAAAGAGAGAAAAACATTCTTGTATATCTCCCCTTAGTGTATATATGTTGCTTATTGCGAAAAAAAAAGAGAAAAGAGGAAAAATCCTCAATAAAAGATCACATCTCGCTTACTTTCTTTCTTCTTTCCCTTCTTGGCCTTTGGAGCTATATAAAAATGGGGATGTAAATATTTTTGTGCCACCACGCTTATAGATAAGCTTGGGGGAGGAGATCCATTGATGTGTGAGAGACCGACTACTTGACATTGCACGACAACCTAGGCTACGTAATATTCTATACTCGGTGAGATTGTTTCCAGCTTTACGAAATCCAGAAATCTAAGCCTAGCATTCATTTCATGAAATCCATACTTTTCTATTCTCTCTATTCTATGATGTGATACTCTTATACTCCAGATAGAAAGCGTTCAATTGAAAAGTGTGTGATCTGAGATTTGTATACCGCTTTAGATGATTCAGGCGATGTTAATTTTAAAAATCATTCCGTTTTTCAGGATTATACCGTTGTTCGTGGGTTTTCTATTTTCTACTTGCACTATTCTACTATGATATCAAAAAATTGAGATTCTTTGACATGTATTTCTCACTCGGTGCATGCTATAAGAGTAGGTGAAACCCACGTCCTGAGAAAATGATCTAGCATCCCACCTATTCTTTCTTTCTTTATTTATTTTCGTTTGGTTTTCATTCTTCTTCGTTTTTCATTTTTTTTCGTTTTTCGCCGTTTTCGTTTTCCGAATCCACCAGGTTCACTTTTTACTTATCTCCCTCGAGGACGAGTAAGAGGCAAGCTTGGGGGATTTTGATCACTCCTTATTTTACACCCCTTTTTCCGCATGTTTGCATGCCATTTAGATCGCCCAAATCATGTTTTTCACGATATATCGACGATATTGCGATGCTTTTCACGCTTTGTTGTTTTTGTCGCATTTCAGGTGATTTGGCGCGATTTGGAGTGATCATGAGATGCGCTCACGATAGACGGCCACCGATGACCTCCCCGAGGGGTATTTTGCTGTTGGAGAGGAGCGGAAGAAGAATGGACGTCGCCGGAGCGACGAGGAGGCCAAAACGACCAGTTTGGGCATTTTTTGTGTCCCACTCGGCCGAGTGGAGGAGCCACTCGGCCGACCAGCGAGACACTGCTCGGCCGACCCGTTCAGACACGACTTCCATGTGTACTCGGCCGAGCGACGGAGACCACATCGGTCGAGTGACGATACCACGTCCGCCCGAGTGGCGCCCAGACGAAGGCCCTCAAAAAGACCGAAGTTACTGTTTTTCGGCCATCTGAGCTTCAGAAGACCCACTCGGCCGAGTGGCAAATCCCGTCCGCCCGAGTGAAGTGAAGCCATCGGCCGAGTGACAACAACTCACTCGGCCGAGCCACCCCCGAACTGAAGACCCCTGAAGTCCCCGACTTACTGGAAAATTGACAGGGTTTTCACTCGGCCGAGCGACTTTTGTCACTCGGCCGAGTGCGATGCGCAGCCTGTAGCGAAATCTGCGGAAAACAGGCTGTGCAGGGGCGTTTTGGTCAGGATTTTTGGACGATTTTTGGGGCTATTTAAGCTCTGTTTTTACCCTAGTTTGGAGAGGCACCTCTCAGATTTTTTGCAGCTTTTTGAGTCTACTTTTTAGCTTTATTAATTGTGATTGGTGAAGAGAAAAACTTGGATTTTTGTTGGGTTGATTGAAGATCTACATTGGTTTGCACTTCTCTTCCACAAAAACTCTATTTTTATTGTTTATATCATTGTTGTGATGAATTCCATTGTCTATTTCTTTGCCAATTATTGTGCTATTGCTATGATTAGTGAGTAGTCTCCACGTCTTGGGGCGTGGGGATGAACCCTACAAGCCCAATTTCGTATTTGTGTTGAATTGGTAGGAATTGAGCCAGGATTGTTATTAGGGATTAGATTGGGATCGAATTACTACGGATAGCTAGGTATTCACGTCAATAGGGATTTGCAAGAGATTGGATCCCAATTCGATAGGAAGCCCTAGAAATCCGAATTGGGTTGGAGTCGGATTTTCGAAGTATCGGTTTGCAAGAAATTGGACCGATGCTAGGATCTCCGGTTGCAATTCCGTGCCGATACCCGTTTGCAAGAGATTGGACGGGTAGGAACTATCCTAATCTAGATTGTGGACCGAGTTTGCAAGAGATTGGGCTCGGTGCGCAATTGGACGATGATGTTGATCCTAATGCTAGCTTCCCTAGGCTAGGGTTTGCAAGAGATTGGACCCAAACCCAGGATAGCTATAGACCGGCAACAGCGCGAGAGCGTGAGCCTGGTTCCACATTTAGTTGCAACTAGTTCATCCGAATTCTCATCCTAGCGATTTCGATACCGGCGAACTACAATTGTGAAATACGGTGAGTAGTGGGGGTTCCCCATTCCCTAGGCGTTCTCTATTTGATTTGATATTTTGCACTTTTGTCTGACGATTGTGACAGGATCGCCCAAGGCAATTATCCCTCTGAATAGCCAGGTTGATTAGGAGCAAGCACGGTCATTCGTCCTCCCTGTGTTCGATACCCGCTCGCCGCTATACCGTGCGCTTGCGGTAAAACTACAACCGTCGCCTCGGGACGTGTACGCCGGGGCGCGATCATATACACGCACACAACATCCCGTAAAAGCAAGCGATATCAATAAAAATTATAATCCTACTACCATACGTATATCACATATATACTCATGCAGCAAATACATAACTATTTACGTCTAAGCACACTACATATTTACATATGAGCACACAGTCACACGTACTAACATATAGGTCATATAATAGGCCTACCCACTTCATTATAAGTACACTTATTATCATTACAAACATACACACGACTTACTAATATATTATATACCAAGCATCTACAAGTATCTTCAAGCTACATACACCTCCAGTAGATATTCCAACACTAATTCTTATATACACAGACATCCTTAGAGTGGTTTAGCTATCCACACACATATATATAAATACTAACACACATACAACTTCATATATACCAAGTAATTATATGCACTACAACGACATCACAATCTATACTAGTGGGCACACCCTACTATACTGAGGTTAACGTAGGCAACAGTAAGCGCTAATGTGATAACCAAACAATAGTGAGGAAAACCGAAAACGAAATTGTAATGAAACAAGAGCGGGATAAACGAGTTCAGATGAGGCGACATATAAGGGAAAAGCGTGGTTGGGTGGAACAAAATATAGTTCAGAATAGTCAAGTAGGGAAGAAGGATATAAAATACGAAATAAGGATATAATAAAATGTAAGTTATAAAATAAAAATATAATAATATCCTTGTAAAACGTAGAAGGGTAGCATGAAATTTAAATCGCGACATAGGATTAGACGCAAAATAATGAGTACGGAGATGAATGAATTGTTTTGCAATTGGAAATAAATTTAAATGGAGATAGTATTTTTTTAAAAAAAATTTGAAGTAGAAAAATGATGAGTATAAAATCGACACGCTGAATGCTGAAGTCCCATGTAACTTAGAAAAGTATATTTAAAGTAAGCGCGATAAGTTATTCGAATAAGTTTTAATGACACAAGTAAGAAAAGAAAATTATAAATCGAATTACGGAAAATAGAAGTACGGTTCAGAATAAAATCAGTATATGAAAATGGTCAAGGTATTTATATATGTGTAAAAAGTACAGGCTGGAAAAATATTATAAAATAGTAATCAAAATCTCGACAAAAGTTTTTTTTTGTTTCAAAATTCAAAAAAAAATGAATTTAAGTCAACGGAAGAGTATGAAGTCTAAGTATATATATTAAAAGTTTTCGAACGAGTTTAAACTTAGTGAATGCGGAATATCGAAAATACTTTCAGAAAATTCAAGATTTGTAACGAAGAGATTCGAAAATTCAAGTCTAAGTATATGTATTAGAGTGTTGTATGAGGCGATCTCGTGAATCGAGGGCAAGGATTATGGTCGCATGATCGAAAACATAAACATGCCTAAGATATGACTCACGAAAATCCACAGGGAACTCTTACGGTCGACCAACTAAAGATTAGGAAACTTAGTGCTAAGACTTTCTAAGGAACTAGACTATAATGAACTGCGTTCAGCTTGGCCCGAAATCGATGAACCCAAGCGAACGACTAAGGAAATTCTAGAAGTCTAATATGGTCAGAGTTAGGCAAGAACCACTAAGGTAACTCCTAAGACGATTATATCAATTTCTAGCATGGGGTCTAGCTAACAATCAGGGACCTCTAACTAGCCAGCACAGACATCTAACTAAGTCTTACTATAGTCCTGATCTATGGATTTCCCTACTAAGCTGCGACTGATGCTCGGGCAACACGTCTTCCAGCCACCTAAGACATGGAAAACGCTCTTATTAGACTCAGATTTTACGACTTGAATTTTTCGAATAATTAATGAATGTTTTTATTATTATCGTTGTCCCGATATTTTGCAGGTTCAAAACCTGCATGGGCCACCAACAAAACCTGTCACGACCTGCTTCCCATAAACGGAAGGCGAGGCGTGATGAGGTCCGCTCAGACTTTGGAGCTGTAAGGCTACAAGTCTGATAAGCGTCTGGAAAAAGACACTTTCAAATAGCCAGGTGACGTGTGTTTATATTTCATATATTTGCGCACGTTTTCTTCCATGTTTTTCCGTATTTTACCGCCGTCTTTTATTCGTTTTCGCGTGTTTTCTTGTTTTCTTTCACTTTTCCGTGTTTTCCGTGTTTTGCAGGAACTTACAGCATTTGGGACATAAAACGATGATATCATGAGTCCCCGGAGCAACGGGAGGGGTCACGCGTGATCCAGGGGGTCAAACGACCAAGATTGCCACTTTTCAGCCCCCACCCGATCGGTTGGACACAGCCAACCGATCGGGTGATGCACGCGTGCATGACCCGGACTGAAGTTGGAGCAAAGTGCAAAGTCAACCGACCGGTTCGCCGACCGGTTCATCCCAACAAAGTTCTCGGGAAGTTGGAGCTTAATTCCAACCGATCGGGTGATATCTCACCCGATCGGTTCATCTGAAGCTGAAGTTTCCCAAACGACGACCCGGTCATGCCACCCGTTCTCCTCAGCGACCGGTTGAAGCTCCCGAAGCCCGACGGCCAAAGCAACAAGCGGCTCACCCGATCGGTTGATGTTTCAACCGATCGGGTGGCCTTTTCTTCCGCTTTCTCGCACCGCTGCTCATTCATTGAAGATCTGCTACCATTCCAGAAGGATTTTGGGTGATCTCTTATTTTTCTAGCGTCGGCATCGTCGTTATCTTTCCAACGATAGGTCGCATGCCCAAATCCGATTTTTCTAGATTTTTCTGGAATTTTCTAAGCGCAGCTATGTGCTGAAACTGGCTACAGTCTGGAATTTCACTTCAACCGATCGGTTGACTTGTCAACCGACCGGGTGAGATCTATTTCTGCGTATCTGAGCTCTCTGTTTATTCCACCCGATCGGGTGAGTTTTCACCCAATCGGGTGGGCCTTTTTTGACAGTTTTGAACCCGACCCAAGAGGGTTTTTGAGGGGTTTATAAATAGGGTTTTGGGGCACGATGGAGAGGAGTTCTTCTTCAGTTTTTCTAGGGCTTTTGCCCCTTTTTCTTGTGAGATTTAGACTAGTTTAGATTAGGTTTTCTTTGTTAATAAATCTTGTAAAGGATTGAAGAATCAATGGCAAGATAAGTATTTCTTTTCCCATTTCATTGTTTTGTGTTATTTTTGTTTTGCTCAATGATGAAAGTTTGTTTGGATTTATTGATTGCTATCATGTTATTCACCATTGAGTAGTTTTGATGAACCCTAATACGGGTTAGGGTAAGATTGATGCTTGGAAATTTACATTAGACTTGGTTGCATGGCACGTGTTCGATGAAATGTGTCAATGGGGATTTCTAGCAATCTGGGTCCAATTCGTACGACGACACACTAGATGTGTTGGGGATTGGGGTCCGGTGCTTGTCCTGTCAAGATCCGCTTCGATGTATTGCTAGAAATCACATTTGACCTATTTGGCCATTAGGGTTACACGGGGGTGTTTCATTGTCATTGGCGGGAGAAAGACCGCCTCTGACCGTCGGGCCAAGGGGGAATAAACTTGGCGGTTGACTCCCTAGCCATAGCTCACGCCCCTTGTGTAGACATCGAGTCCCAGCTCGCGGGAGCGGCTTGGACGAAGTGTTGGGAGTTATCATTGTGGCCTTAATGCTCCCGGTTGCGGAAGGTGTTTATGGACACGGGAGTGCCCACCGTCCGAAACCGGGTAGGCCTAGCGTGCTTGGCACCGACCGGAATATCGGGCCATGGACGCTAGGTACCACCTTTTGGGGCAATGTCTCACCCTGGATCAAGTCAAATGCCAAGTGTCATGAGTGCTCTAGCCCGTGTTAGCGGGGATTCATTTTGTGTCATTTTTATTTCTTTCTTTTATTTCTACACTTCCACCCATACCATCCGCGTAGCTAGCACACAACCCAGGCGAGGCTAGTAGCCACTCAAGCCATCCACCTCTATGTGTTCGATATACCCGCACCCTACACTAACCGTGCACTTGCGGTAAAACGACACCGCGCCCATACCGTAAACGGGGCGCCGGTCACCAGGTCCTTGCAACCACGAAGCGAAACAAAGATAATAATAATTTAAAGCAGAAATAAAACTCCACCAATAACATCCAGATTTATCCTAACATTCAGAGACAAGTCGTAAAGAAAAGTACAAGAGTATGAAAAGAGGCCTAAAGCATGGCCGACTTAATACATAACATCAACTAAAAGAGAGGTGCTACACACCGACAACCTAACATCGACTAAGCCAAAGTAACAACAACCAGAAAGAGCTCTGGACTGGTCTCCAGAGTCCTCGAACTCAACACCTGCAACCTGTTCGTCCTCGACGACCAACTCTGGCTCACAATCTAACATGTGACACCCAAAAGAGAAAAGGGGCACATGTCAGCAAGTCTACTAGAGACTTGTGCAAGGAAACTAAAAGAAGGAAAAGCAACCTAGCAATTCTAAAATATGCGATGACATGGTAGTTTAAGGTATGAATGCAACAAGTAAGAAAGTGCATTAAATATGACATGGCAACAAGTATAACATGGCGACAAGTTTAACATGGCAACAAGTATAACATGGCAAGGGTAGTAAAGCTACTAAAACATTCACATGGATTTTACAAGTCAAGTAAACATGTCGTGCACAGAGTTTACGCCTTACAACTGAAGTGGCTGTACGGGAACACTTCTACGCTGAGTGGTCGCTTAACCCTACCCCTCCACGTGTAATTGGGCATTGGCTTTTGACCAACACATGTAGCCCGCTTCGGGATCACGAGCCAGGCAGTGTATTTGGCATAGGGTTGTCCCTGCAATGCAGGTGCCTAGCCTCACAAGGAAGTACAAGTAGCATGTGTTACGCAAGCAAACATTCAAGCAAGAAATGACATATATGATGCATGGCATGGCAAGGGTACAAATAAAGTGCGTACAGTTATGGAATTTAAATGTGGCAGGCATGGCAGAGTACAAATAAAATGCATGTAGATATGGAATTTAAACATGACAGGCAAAATGCATGATGACATGGCAGGATGTCGGATCTAGCTTCGTTGTCAAGCTAGATCCTGAAATTGAGTCTAGGCGATTTATCATTTCATCGCCTAGTCTCTTTTACGCTAAAAATAAGAGATGGCCTAAAACGTGCCCTAAAACACAAGTTGGCAAGTTGCACTTGCCTGCAATATGTGCTGGTATCACAATCCTCAAAGTCCAAACACAGATTCATAACGTCCAGAGCTCCCACGCTCAGTCCAACAATCAGCCTACAGTCCCGTATTATTAAGTTGGATTAGTGAGTTACAAAGCAGTAAAAATAATTGTTTTTAATCTTGAATTACAATGCGATGGTTGGGGTTCCTACGGTACAGATCTTACCTCAACACGACGCGAGAGCTACTCTGACATCGGGTAGCGACGTCAGGGGTTGGATTTCTGTAGCGCGTACGGTACAAAACGACGGTTACTCTGTTGATAAATCACGTGCGCGAATGAGTTCGCCACAACAGAATTAGAATTATCGGGTAATCCTAAGACGTCTAATGAATCAATTATTAGGGAGTTCTCTATCCTACGATGGGTGACACATCATTATTAACGATCATTAAAAATACCAACATGATAAATACGTTCCGTAGCTAGTACGAAAATATACAACAATATTAATAAGCAACCTAGGCTACACGTTAACCAGGGTTGTGTAAACGAGTTATCAATCCTAAAGATTACCAAGTTAACAACGTCATAGAACACTACTAGCATGCAAGCATCATTTCATTAAGTTACTAATTGTTAACTAGGGTTACCTAAAAAGTTTTATAAAAATATTAGTAACGTTATTATCCTAGCAACCAAGACTAGCGGTTGCTAGGAGATTACGCATACAAGTTATCAACCCCATGCTAACAACCAACATCAATATTGCAGTCCAAAAACTAAGCAACCTAAAATTGAAATGTTGTAGCGACGATACTAACCGAAGTGAAGGAGAGGTCTGCCATCAGCTCGGGGGCTACCGTGCATTGCTGCGGCATGAAAGAGGCCGCTGCTGCTGCGAAGAAGGGTGTCGTTGCCGTGCGGGGGCCTGCTGTCATGGACAGCGCCTGAGCGACGCTAATGGAAGCAGTTTTCCGGCGGGGTTGCTGGAGAGAGGCTGATGAGGGGTCAGGGATCACCGTGGGGGAAGGAGCAGCGGCAGCTACTCTTGGAGAGCGCTGCAGTCGCGTTGGGTGGAGCACGGGGCGGTGAAGAAGTTGCCGTGCTCCAGTGTCTGTCGCTGCGAGGAGCAGCAGCGGTGCTGCTGTGAACGCCGACGGCGTTCGAGCGCTGCTGTCACCTAGAGGAATCACCGAGCACCGGAGATCTGAGGGGAGAGGCTAAGCGTCGGGGATGGCAGCTAGGCACGGTGGAGAGGGGAAGTCGGGGGCTGTGTGTTCGCGCGAAGAGGAAGAGTGCGGCGCTGATGGAATTTGCGTTGGGCACTTGGAGAAAAATTGCGTGAATGAAAAATAGATGGCGGCGGCTCATTTCGTTGCTGGGAGAAAATGAACCCTAGGAAAATTAAATAGAGGAGAGGGGCTCACGTGTGGTCTAGGGTTAAGGGTTTTGTTAGAGTATTATAGGAAATTGGAGCTGCTCTCCTAGGTAGGCACAAACGTGAACTTGCTTAGGTTATTATAGGGTATTTAACATGTTATCTTTGCTTAGGGTCACTTGAGAGGGAGACTAGGGTAGGGAAATAAAATGTTGCCCTATGGTTTATAATATATGAGAGTATGGGCTTGGCAGCATGCGAGTGGGCCTGGGTTAAAAGTTCTCCTACATGCATATTTAAACAACGAACGGCTGTGTGTGCATTGTGATTGGGTGTGTGCTTGTGTACGAAAGCTGTTGGGTTAGTCGGCCTAGGGATAAAACATGGGCTAGGGTTATAGTAAATAGGATTAATTAAGAGGGTTAGAAATACTAATGAGTGTATTAATATAATAGATCGGGCAAAATAGTGAAAGTGGGTCAAACGGGGCTCTAAAATTATGAGATAAATACTGGGGCGACCGTACCGACGAGAGAAACAAGACAAAGAAGACGGATCACAATTTCGATGACGAGAAACGAAACTAAAAATAAAAAGGCCTCACGACAAAAGTTAGAATCACGACGTCTCATCAAACAAAGTCAAATCGTGGGGGAACGACCCGTGGAATGACGTTCCAAAATAATTCCACAATTTAATATTCTTCGAGAGGGTCACAACGACATATAACATCAAAGGGTTCGGATACAGACAAAATCTAAAATAAATACGTGCACGAACAAGACTACGTGCACGAAAAGCGTACAAAGGATACGGGGTCCAAAGGCGACAGTAATTCCAAGTTGGGCACATGTCGGGGGTTGGCTTGCTAAGGATGCAACCAATGTGCTACGGCCCTATCGACTCTACAACACGACTCATATACAAAGCAACAAAACCAATCAGATACCCGAAATTGCTATACGCATAGCCGTAAAACATATAGTAAGTACCGGCCGTTACAGTGTGTATGTGCACACACTGGAGAATGTCATGAAGATTTATTTGTTGTTCTACGTGGACGACATGCTTATTGCTTCCAGTAACATGTCTGAGGTGAATAAGTTGGCAAAGCTGGTACAAGAGTTCGATATAAAGAACTTGGGGACCATAAAGAAAATTCTTGGAATGGAAATTTTCTGAGATAGGAAGCGACATGAGCTAAGATTGGCACAGCAGGGGTACATTCAGAAGGTGCCGACTCGTTTTGGGATGGAGAGCGCGAAGCCTGTGACAACATCACTAGGAGCTCATTTTCAGCTGTCGGCAATACAGTCACCTAGCACTGAGGATGAAGAGAAGTATATGTCTTAGGTGCCATATGCAAGTGCAGTAGGGAGTTTGATGTACGCGATGGTATGCACGCATTCAGATATTGCACAGACCGTGGAAGTGGTTAGTAGGTATATGGCCAACACAGGCAAGGAGCATTGGCATGCCGTCAAGTGGATTCTGAGGTATCTGTGAGGCACAACTAGTGTCGGGATCCGCTACGGAAGAGGAGACAGAAAGGTGTAGACGAGATATTACGACAGTGACGACAGAGGAGATATGGACAGGCAGCGATCTACCACGGGGTACGTGTTCACCTTGGGCACTACCGCGGTATCGTAGAGGTCGGTCCTATAGTCTGTGGTAGCCTTGTCAACCACAGAGGCCGAATTGATCGCAGCGGTGGAAGCTGTGAAGGAGGCTAAATATTTGAGTAGTCTGCTTAGATATTTAGGTGTGTCGCAGAGTTTGTCACTAGTGTATAGTTACAGACAGAGTTCCATTCATCTGGCAAAGCACCAGGAATACAGTTAAAGGACGAAGCATATTGAGGTGCGAGATTCCTTCCTAGGGCTGGAGAAAAAGGAAGTGGAGATTTAGAAGATCCCGACTGACAAGAACACCACAGACATGTTTACTAAGCCAATTCCCGACATCAAGCTCCAGGTGTTCTTGGGGTTGATCTCTTTATTGGCGTAGGTGGCGTCAGAAGGCGTAAACTCCGAGATGATGATGAAACCCAGAGAGAGGGTCATGGCGAGCAGCATGGATGTGCATGATTATGTGTGAGGAGATTTGAAACAAGGTAGAGTGCTAAAATTTGGTGATTCAAGTCTCTCATCTCACACTCCTAGGTCGCTCGACCGAGCTGTTTAAGTCGCTCGGCCAAGCTAGTGGCACATGATGAAAGGCCAAGCAGTACTGAACTTCACTCGACCGAGCACTCTACCGCTCGGCCGAGCAATGTCTGCTACGACAAGCAGTTTGAGCGCTCGCCTAAGCTATATTAACAGGGAGTTTGAGCTCTGTAGAGCGTACCGCTTGGGCAGACGCTCGATCGAGCGTCCCGTTCATCCATCCAAAAGCTGCACCAGCAAAGTAGCCACTCGACCGAGCGATGAACTCGCTCGACCGAGCGATGCGGGGCATAGATTTTTAAGTCGACGATTCAGATGGGTTGTTGGAAGCAATGATCTAGGATCTCTAGTTTGATGATAACAAACGTGTGCGAACTATTTAACGTATGTGCTAAGTGTGTTTCAGGAATGACTAAGTCAACGCAGTGGAGAAATTGCTAATCATATGGCAAATTGGAAGAGAGAGGAAGAGGTGTTTGCATAGTAATTGGAATGGGTCAAAGATGGAGATATGAGTTCAAATCTTATTCAATCTTTAATTGGAGATCATACCAAAATCCTATATCAATTTATTCTCCTATGTCTTATGGATTCTCTCCTAGCCCTAGCCAAAATTGGACCAAGTCACATGCTCACATCCCTAGGCCGAATTCATCCATGGTCTTCTCTCATTGCTGCATCCTTTGCTAACCCTAACCCTAGTCTATATAATAGGCTACCTCAAGGATAACAAAGTGTGCGCGGCTGATACAAGAAGAAAACAAAGAGGAAGCAAGTTACGGCCTATACTCAAATTGGAAACCTAGCCAAGCCTCCTCAAGCCGCAACATACCCTAACCCCTACTCTATAGATAGACCCTTCATCAAAGATAGAAGATTTGGGGGCTTACACAAAAAGAAGGACGGCCACATTAACGCACATATAGCCAAAAACCCTAGCCTTGCTCATAAAAAAGCCATCATATCCAAAGGCTAGAAATAGCGGCATACCAAAGGATTACAAGGGGGCTTCACAAATCTCCAAGTCACGGCAAAAACCCAAGAGGTCCATCATCTTCAGCCTTCCGCAAAGACTCCTCCAAAAGCCAAAAGAGCAGCAAGCCAACCTCCCATTATCTTCACCAATCCAAAGAGATTCATTGAGGAGCTATAGAGGAGGAGGGAGATCCTACTCGTCGCTGACTCCATCTTCAAGCAGAACTTGCCGAGGTCATCTCCTCCCTCGAAGCCTATGTCATCTTGAAGACCCGTGCCACGGCCTTGACGACCCACGCAAGCAAGCAGCGCCGACGCTTCCAAGCAAGGCTCAACAGTGTCGACAGAGCTCCAAACTGTCGTTGCCATCGACCACTCCAAAGCTGTCGTCAAAACTTGTGTACCACCGTGGAGGAGCGATCAGTTGTCGCGAAGACGACGAGTCATCGCTAAAGAGAGGAGCCATCGGAGATCGCGTAGACCATCTTGCTGCATGCCCTTGTTGCCAACATCGCCGAGAGGACTGCCATTCGAATCCCGCAGCTTGCCGCTCTCGTCAACTCGCCTGAGTTGTGCCGCCATAGAAGCTGAGGCACCGTCAAAGCTTCACACCCTTAGTTCACGTCGCCACTGAAGCCGAAGTCGTCGACCACATCCTGGGAGGTGATCACGCCACCGTGAAGATCTCCTTGTCGTCGCACGAAGCCTATACTGCCGTGAGTTACTTGTCGCTGCCGAAGAGATGCTGCCGTAGAGAGCAGCAAAGAACGAGCGCCATGTGGACGAGATCCTTGCCGTCGAGTCGCCGTTGCCGCGAAGTCGAAGCGCCACGAAATCCCGCACGTCGAAGTTGAGCGTGAGATGGAGAAGCTCTCGCATTGTGTGCTGACGTGGCCGACACCCCATGCAAACGAAAGAAAGAAAAGAAGTAAGATTTACGTGCTGATGTGGAAATATTTTAATGGGAGTTGCTTTGCGCACAGACCGTCTATAAATAGGTTTGAACTGGGGATTGCTTTACACACAGACTGATTTGTGAACTCAATTTCAAATGGCCACAACTCAAGGTCCAGGAGTCAGATCGAGCCACTGTTTGCGCCAGACAGAAGCTGACGTCGTGCTAAACGACAGAGATGACACACCATCAAAATATGAGCATTTCTGAACACTTTACTTTATCATTATATTTGTGATTGTGTGTAGATCTCTGTAGGAAAAACTTTACCGCTATTTGTGACTATTTTGGGACTTGTCTGGTTGGGGCTAGACAAGAGGGTCTTCACGTGTTGGTGCAGTAAAGATACACATTTACTAGATTGATAATGTTCTGTACATTGTTGAGTGTGGTACAGTCTAGGTGAGGAGTTGGAGCTAGGACCCCATTGTAGGTGTAAAGAAGGATCTTATTAATGCTAGTATTTGCTTGGGGGCTGGACGTAGGTCGTTGATGCGACCGAAACAGGGTAAATCTGTGCGTACTCTGTGATTGCCTCTTATTTACTCTGCTTGTGATTTTAACTGCGTCTGATTTCTCATGGGTTGTGCGAGAATTTTTTATTGGCCTATTCACTTCCCTCTAGGCTAGGATTCAGATCCAACAAGAGGTATAAGAGCAGGTTTTAGGATCTAGCCTAGGATTGACTATGAATCCCATTGATAGTGCTTTTGCTGAGGGTCGTCCATATCACGTCCCCCTATATTTAATGGAGTAGAATATGCTTATTGGAAAAATAGAATGAGAATCTACTTAATTTCTATTGATTATAAAGCTTGGCAAATTGTTGAAAAAGGCTATAAACCACCTGTCATTAAAGTTGGAGATATTGAGATGATTTAACCTGATGATAAATGGGATGACAATGATTGGAGACTTTATTCTCTTAATGCTAAAGCTATGAATGCTCTCATTTGTTCATTAGATAAATCTAAATTCAATCGTATCTCACATTGTCTAACTGCGTAGGAAATATGGCATATATTTGAAGTGACGCATGAGGGAACGTCACAGGTGAAGGAGTCTAGACTTGCACTTCTGAGCACAGAGTACGAGGGATTTTGCATGCTACCATCAGAGACCATATCAGAGATGTTTGTAAGGTTCACCAACATCGTCTACAAGTCTAGCTCGCTCGATAACCCATATTCTAGCCTTGAACAGGTGAGGAAGATATTAAGAGCACTGCAAAGCTCTTTCAGGCCTAAAGTCACCGCCATCCAAGAAGTGAAAGATCTATCGCAGATGAGGGTGGAGGACTTGATATGTAACTTAATGTCCCATGAGCTTGAATTGCAAAATATTGAAGAAAGAGATAAAATTGAGAAGAAGGAAAAAGCTTCAAAGCCACTTGCTCTAAAAGCTAGCGAAGATGAAGATGATGAGGAGGAGATTGAGCTAATGGTTAGAAATTTCAAAAAGTATGTCAGAACTCCTCAAGGAAGATCAGAAATGCATAAAAGATTCATTCACTCTAACACCTTTAATTATGATAAAAATTCTTCCGAAAAAGATTCTGCTAATAGAGTTGAATGCTTCAAATGCAGGAAAAAGGGACACTTCGCGAAGCAATGCAGACAAGAGACTGCTCAGGTTGATAAAGACAAAGGAAAAGCCAAGATGCTAACTTGGGACATGGACATCGAAGCTGAGGATGAGGATGAAGAGGTAGTAGCCCACTCAGCTGCCATCTGCTTAATGGCAAACAACAATGAGGTAAATTCCTTTACTAAAGCTGAATTGTTAGATTTTGTAAAGGAATGAAAAATGAGATTAATGAGCTAGAACTCACGTTGAGTGACTATATGGATGCTAGCTTTAAATTACAAAAAGAAAACTGTGACATTTCTGATGAAGTGGATATTCTTAAAGAGAAACTTGTTGCATGTAACACTAAAATTGTGTCACTAGAAAAAGAAAAAGCTAGCATGCCTGAAAAAGCTACTTGTCTTTCTTACCCTTCCTTATTGAATAATATTAGCATGCTTAAGGAGGATTTGATTAAGCTCGAAACTAAAAAAGACTATGTGATTAGAGAGCTTAATGATAAGTTGTGCATGTTAAATAACGAACTTAAAAGGAAAATGGATGAATTTGAAAAGAAGGAAGAGGAAAAAAAAGAGGGCTTTTCTAAGTAAATTCACCTTGCTTGTGGATGAAAATAAATTATTAAAATCCAAATTTTCTAATCTAGAATTGTCATTAAGAAAATTTTCAATTGGTAAACATTCGTTGGATACTATACTTGAAAATCAATTATATGGCAATAATAGAAGAGGACTTGGATTTGGTTTGAAAAATGTTGAAAAGCCCAAATTCAAGAAATTCCACAATGCGCCTTCTATTGCGAAAAATATGCATGCACAGTGCTTTACTTGTGATAGTGTTGGTCACACATCCTACTATTGTAAGTTTAGGAACACGGACATAAAGTTCCAACAAGTGTGGGTTCCTAAAGCTTTGATGACTAATACTAGTGGACCTTGTTGGATCCAAGGTCACACTTAACACCTTTCATTAGGTGAGGTGGAGAATTGGTGTAACGACCCGGATCCCGGGCCCGTTACTTTTTGATATTTGTACAGGTCCTGCAGTTAACCAGTGAAAACAAAATAGCCACGATGCAGAGATGTACAAAAATACCCAAATAGCATCTAATTATTACATCCATATTGTACAAAAATTGTCCAACAATCGTACATGGAGGAAAGTAAGTACAACGGGAACAACTCTGAAGGCTGCAGACTCATGGTCAAATTCTGGCGCTATTAACTCAAGAGCATCTGCTTCCAAATATACGTCGTCTGCGGTGCCACAGAGATGGAACCGTAGGTAAGTCACAACAATTCTAGCAATAGAAACAAAGTAGTGCAAAAGTATGGAACAGACTATAGTATACAAAAGATAGGCAGATATGTGCAAAAAGTAAAGTATGGGCAGACAGGTATAAGTAAAAGTGATAAGTAAAGTACTGGTAACTATTCAGAAGTGATGCATAAAGTGAAGATGACTGTACAAGTACAAAAGTAACGACTGTGGCGTGGCATGTGGTAGTAACAATATTTTGACCAGTGGGATGACAATAATAAGACAACCAAGTTAACAATGTTTTTGACCAATCTGTAATGAGATGACAATAGATAGACCTAGTAATACTTAAGAAAAGATGAGAGTCGCTTGACTATCTAATAGTGTAGGATGGCCTAATAATAAGAAGTCTAACTTAACTTCCAAATCAGCCAGTCAGTCAGGGCTTGAAGGCACAGGTCACTTCAAAGACCGCAGGAACAAGTCCATTGGTTGACCAACCCCTTTCCATTCCATCCTAGACACTGATTCAGTAGTAATTCAAGACCGCTCATTATTAAACCGTTCTATCACATTCGAGTAGTCTCGACTTAGTCTGTAGAATAGTAGTAGTCGTGACTGAACAATAGTATCAACTAACTAGTGTAACATCACTCAAACTGTGCATCAGTCTTAAATGCCGCAAGGACCCAATAGTGTACTTCGTAAATGTGCTCCGTAAATGCCCGAAGGCCCAATAGTGCGTTCCGTAATGTGCTCCGTAAATGTGCTCCGTAAATGCCCGAAGGCCCAATAGTGTTCCCAGTAAATGGGCTCCGTAAATACCCGAAGGCCCAATAGTGCGTTCCGTAATGTGCTCCGTAAATGTGCTCCGTAAATGCCCGAAGGGCCAATAGTGTTCCCAGTAAATGGGCTCCGTAAATGCCCGAAGGCCCAATAGTGTGTTCCGACAATACAAACAACTATGAGTACAATACAGCAATCAAACTAGTGCATCAGCCTTGGCTCGAGTGTACGATATGCAACCAGAAGTGCACCCATCCCACAGAGCAACTCGTGAGATATCTACCTACCATTCCTGCAGGGTGATGGTACATCTTAACTAATAAGAGTGGACCCGGTCACTCCCGCACACTTCATAGCTCAAGACTACCCCGTATCCCGTGTATTATCATAGTCCAATGTTCATATCAGTGTTCGTATCAATATGGTCTCATGGGCCCTGTACCAATCAGCTAGTGCAACAGTCTTAGCTCGAGTGTACGATATGCAACCAGAAGTGCACCCATCCCACGTAGCAACTCGTGGAATATCTACCTACCATCCCTGCAGGGTGATGGTACAGCTTAACTAATAAGGGTGGACCCAGTCACTCCCGCACACTACGTAGCTCAAGACTACCCCATAACCCATGTTGTATCACATTTCACATTTATATCAGTATCCGTGTCTGTATCCATATCCGTATCCGTATGGACTCATAGGCCCATCATTTCGTACATCCAACAATGTGTACAACAATACATCCATCAATGAGTACAACCAATCACATATATGGTATTTACTTGCTGAAAAGTCAAGGCAGAATCCTCAACAGAGAATATCAGTCCTGAGCAATGCTTTTGAAGTCCAACAACTATGATATCCAATAAAAGTGCACTATCTCAATTTAGTCCTGAGCAATGCTTTGAAGTCCAACAACTATGTTATCTAATTCCATAAAAGTGCACTATATCAATTCAGTCCTTTGATCGTTCCACTATTGATTACTTCTCTAGTTAATTAGGTCTCTAATCATTGGTTCAAGTCAAAAGCTTTTCTGAGACTAGTGTCATGTCCTAAGTTCGTACAAGTACACTGGCTTAATTTCTGAAGTTAGAATTAAAGTGACTTACCTTATTTGAGATCGTCGTAGCAAGACGAGGTTGGTGCTAGAGCTCAATAAGATGCTGGTGCACGAGAATTGGTACCCTGTAAACACAAGAAGTCATTAGTTACAGGCTACCCCATTTTTCTATCTATTTAACTGATCGTTTCAATTTTTATAATCGATTAAAACGTTGTCAAAAAGTGTTCTAAATTTTTCTATAGTCTAAATATAAGGAAAATAATTTTATCGTAGGAGGAAATATTTTTCTAAATTTTATACTAATTTTTATAATTTTTAAAAGCTCAAAATAGATTTAAAACTAATTTTTAATTAAGTTCGTAATTATTCAATAATTTATTCCGGATGCAATCTGCATCGGAAAGTTGCAAATGAACTGTCAAAATGGCCGTCTCGGAGAGTATTTTAACATATATTTTTATCATATATTAGTGTACGTGAAAATATCAAGTTACGGATTTTTGAATGAAAATAACATATTTATCTTTTAGGCTTAAAAATTAATTTTGGAAAAACTACGCGTCTGATTGAGATGAAACTAGTTCCATTGGGTCCAGAATGTCATTTCTGATTTTCTGAGACTAGTCTGGTAATTTTCTGAGGCCTATATGATTTACTATTAATTATTTACTATTAACCCATATTATTTAATTTTCGAAATACCTAAATACTCGTGTTTATACCGTTTATACGGGTCCGTATGTGATCTCACCGCTTCGTTACGTGCATGGGAGGGTTTTACGGCGCCGAGGGCTTCTCGTCGACGAGGCGGACGGGGCGTGGAGAGGCGGCGAAGGGTGAGCGACGGCGTCGGACGGGGACTGAGTTGGCATCGTCGGCGAGCGGCGTGGGAGCGCTCCCGAGGCTGGCGACGACTGGGTTGCCGTGGGCGACGTTCGAAGCTCGGAGAAGCTTCGGGCTGCGGGGAGAGGAGCTGGGGTCGGCGACAGGTCGGCGGAGGCGGGTCGTTCGACGGCGAAGGCAGCGGTGCCGTGGGGTTCTCGGGGGTGTGAAGTCGGAGCAGCATGGGCGAGGGCTCTGTCGACGCTCGGAGGAGCGGATGCGCTTCGGTGAGCTCCGGGAGGCTTCGGCGGAGCTGCTGTGGGTTGCTGGCGGTGCACGGCGTCGAAGGTGAGGCGGAGTTGCACGGCGGAGCTCGGGGAGGCCGTTGCGAGCTCGGGATGATGGCGGTGGGTTTGGCAGTTAGGGTTCGCCGTTGACTCGGGGGTGGAGGCGGCACTCGGTGACGGTGGCTTCGGGGTGTCGCCGGCAATGTGCTGCTGCTGCAGCGGTGTCGAGGATGAGGGGGATCTCCGGCGAAGCTCGAGGGGGTGGAGGACTTCGTCGAGGCTTGGTGGATGGCGAATGAAGCCGTCGGGGGCTTCGGTGCGGGTGGCCGTTGGTCGAGTGTAGGCCTCGTGCAAAGCGAAGAGGGGGCAGTTGGCTTCGTCGAGGTCGGAGCTCCGGTGAGCACTTGGGTTTTCGAACGAAGAGAGGGGGAGGGAGAGAGCGTGAGTGTATGTGGGTTAAGGGTGTATGGGTTAGGTTAGAGAGAGAGAATGAAAAGAGATAGAGAGAGCCTAAGGGTTACGGGGAGAGAGAGGGCTTATTGAGGGTTTAAATAAGATTAGAAATTAATTTAATATTAGATTTTAGTCAAGGGTATTAATTAAGGGTAATTAATAGGGTTGTTGGTGGGTTTGACTAAGGTTTGGGGAGATGTATCTGAATGGGAAACGTGAACACGTTTTCCTCATCTTAACAATGTTTAGGGTAGGTTAATCAGGGTAATTAGTAATAAGTAGAATCCCATTAGGAAAGTAATTAATGAAATACAAAACCGAAATTACGATTTTGCCCCCACTAGGAAACGTGACCGAAAAATTACGAAAACATACCCACGGGATCGTATCGTCGCGAGGATCGCGAATACAAAGTCCGTTTCAGGGTTTGAGCTACGGAAATACTAGTTTTAGGCCAAAACGTTTAGGAAGTGGGTTCTCGGGTTCTCTATTGATTTGACTACAGAAAATTACGAAATTAATGTGGGCAGCCCTAAATGATCATTGAATGTTACTGTAAAAGTTTGAAATCATTTTGATGATGTTTGTATAGAAAATAAATTCATTAAGTCAAAACGGTAAAAACTGAAAATGAATTTTATCAGAAATGTTTTGAGTATTTGATGAAATCCGATCTCACTAAAATACTCCATAACTAGTCTGGTACTTCAAAATTTTTTTATAAGAAAATTTTGAAATCAGTAAAACTCCTGACAAACCATTATAAAATAGTTTAAAAATTGAAAATTTTGGTCAAATTCGTAAATAGTTTTTCTTGATGAAAACAGGCCGTTACATCCTACACTCCTTAAAATAATTCCGTCCTCGGAATTTAAAAATCTTTTTGAAATATATAATTGATGTTATGAAGAAGCTCAAGCAAATAAATGATAGAAAAGATAGTAATTTAATAAATTAGGTTGTAAATAACATGAAATATAATGTGACATTATAGCATCTAGAAAGCAAGAGATGTTACATATGAATACATACTATTGACATCACCATAGCTTCCGTAACTATTCCTGAGACCAGTATCATTACAATAATTACTCTGACTTTCCAAAATTAACATGAGATAATAATATCACATGAAAATGAGGGCTATTATGATGACAACATCTGTTCGAACTTGGAACCTGAGGTGATAAGCCAGTAGCAAGCTATTTAAACCACATAAACCGAAAGACCATAAAGTTTATTCGTGCTACTGGGGACTAATTGGATCTAGCCATAGATGTCGTTCATAATATAGAATGTAACGATTAATCCATGGGTACCAACAACATCAATCTCCATAATGCCCAACCACATGCTATCGTCCAGATCAACGCCCTAAGGTAAGTACAGGGCCAACACCCAAAATCAGTACTCACTTCTAGTATTTCTTCCATCAATCTCCATAATATCCCACAATAAGGCAGGATCCAAGCTCTCATCCAGAGCCAAGCACAAGGCCTACATCCAACTTCAACTCCCAAGGCCAATATCATGCCAAATAACATCGCCATCACTCCTTCCGTAGACCAATACTTGATATTCGCAACACCCAACATCACCCAACAAATGAACAACCAAAAGCACACTTTTCCGCAAACCAAAAGGAGTAATCGCAAGAGGAATCCTAAACGGGACATCAATCTGGGTGAGACCCAGGGTAAAGAGCTCAAGAGAAGCCCAAGGATCATGGCTTCCCAAGATCTCAGCCACACGGCGGTAGCGAAGGTGGTGGCGAGGGTCGTCGCCAAGGCCAAAAATCCCAAAACATATCGTCGGAGGGCCATCGGTGGTTGTCGTTTTATGGTGGCTGTGACTGCTTGACGTGGCGGTGTCACTGGAGTAGGGTGGGGTGGTGGAGCTTCGGGTGAGGTCGGAGGAGCTTGAGGCGAGATGGGTCGAGTTCGCTTGGGGGAGAGGCCAGGAAGAGGAGTGGAAGTCGATATGGCGTAGGGGAAACTACGGGGTGGCTTGGTGAGGAAGAAGAGGGGGTCTTTTAAAGAAAAAGAGGGCACCGAAAGTCGTCGGTAGGGTGGGGTAGGGTTAGGCATGAACGTGCTCGAGGTGAGGATGAGGACAAAAAGCAATAACGGGGGGCAGGTGGTAGGTGGGAAAGGAATTCAAACCTATGGAAAATCGGGCACACGATAGAAAGTAGGGGGTTAGAATAGAAATACGATCTCAAGAAGACGTAACAACCTATACTTGCACGTCGGGTTTGGCTCGTCTCAAATCCTTTAGCATCATCCCCCAATACTTCTGAGTGTCCTTCAATTTACTTCTGTTGTCGAGCTACCCTCCTTAAAATAGACGTAGCGAGTTTTCAAGGTCAATCGAAAGGTTATCAAGTTAAAGGAAGGGTGATGGGAATCAAGGAAGTCCTAATGAAGATGATAATAAGGATGCTTCACCCGTATATCCAATACGGGTGAACACTCGAGACATCCAGTACTCGAGAGTTCTATTTGAGTATTATTATACTGTACATCCTGATCTTGCTATATTGTTCATGAGGTAGGTAGCGCGGACCTGCGTGGGCCACCAAAGCTGTAACGACCCGGATCCCGGGCCCGTTACTTTTTGATATTTGCGCAGGTCCTGCAGTTAACCAGTGAAAACAAAATAGCCACGATGCAGAGATGTACAAAAATACCCAAATAGCATCTAATTATTACATCCATATTGTACAAAAATTGTCCAACAATCGTACATGGAGGAAAGTAAGTACAACGGGAACAACTCTGAAGGCTGCAGACTCATGGTCAAATTCTGGCGCTATTAACTCAAGAGCATCTGCTTCCAAATGTACGTCGTCTGCGGTGCCACAGAGATGGAACCGTAGGTAAGTCACAACAATTCTAGCAATAGAAACAAAGTAGTGCAAAAGTATGGAACAGACTATAGTATACAAAAGATGGTCAGATAGGTGCAAAAAGTAAAGTATGGACAGACAGGTATAAGTAAAAGTGATAAGTAAAGTACTGGTAACTATTCAGAAGTGATGCATAAAGTGAAGATGACTGTACAAGTGCAAAAGTAACGAATGTGGCGTGGCATGTGGTAGTAACAATATTTTGACCAGTGGGATGACAATAATAAGACAACCAGGTTAACAATGTTTTGACCAATCTGTAATGAGATGACAATAGATAGACCTAGTAATACTTAAGAAAAGATGAGAGTCGCTTGACTATCTAATAGTGTAGGATGGCCTAATAATAAGAAGTCTAACTTAACTTCCAAATCAGCCAGTCAGTCAGGGCTTGAAGGCACAGGTCACTTCAAAGACCGCAGGAACAAGTCCATTGGTTAACCAACCCCCTTCCCATTCATTCCTAGACACTGATTCAGTCGTAATTCAAGACCGCTCATTATTAAACCGTTCTATCACGTTCGAGTAGTCTCGACGTAGTCTGTAGAATAGTAGTAGTCGTGACTGAACAATAGTATCAACTAACTAGTGTAACATCACTCAAATTGTGGATCAGTCTTAAATGCCACAAGGACCCAATAATGTGCTTCGTAAATGTGCTCCGTAAATGGCCGAAGGCCCAATAGTGCGTTCCGTAAATGTGCTCCGTAAATGCCCGAAGGCCCAATAGTGTTCCCAGTAAATGGGCTCCATAAATGCCCGAATGCCCAATAGTGTGTTCCGTAAATGTGCTCCGTAAATGTGCTCCGTAAATGCCCGAAGGGCCAATAGTGTTCCTAGTAAATGGGCTCCGTAAATGCTCGAAGGCCCAATAGTGTGGTCCGACAATACAAACAACTATGAGTACAATACATCAATCAAACTAGTGCATCAGCCTTGGCTCGAGTGTACGATATGCAACCAGAAGTGCACCCATCCCACGGAGCAACTCGTGAGATATCTACCTACCATTCATGCAGGGTGATGGTACATCTTAACTAATAAGAGTGGACCCGGTCACTCCCGCACACTTCATAGCTCAAGACTACCCCGTATCCCGTGTATTATCATAGTCCAATGTTCATATCAGTGTTCGTATCAATATGGTCTCATGGGCCCTGTACCAATCAGCTAGTGCAACAGTCTTAGCTCGAGTGTACGATATGCAACCAGAAGTGCACCCATCCCACGTAGCAACTCGTGGAATATCTACCTACCATCCCTGCAGGGTGATGGTACAGCTTAACTAATAAGGGTGGACCCAGTCACTCCCGCACACTACATAGCTCAAGACTACCCCATAACCCATGTTGTATCACATTTCATATTTATATCAGTATCCGTGTTTGTATCCATATCCGTATCCGTATGGCCTCATAGGCCCATCATTTCGTACATCCAACAATGTGTACAACAATACATCCATCAATGAGTACAACCAATCACATATATGGTATTTACTTGCTGAAAAGTCAAGGCAGAATCCTCAACAGAGAATATCAGTCCTCAGCAATGCTTTTGAAGTCCAACAACTATGATATCCAATAAAAGTGCACTATCTCAATTTAGTCCTGAGCAATGCTTTGAAGTCCAACAACTATGTTATCTAATGCCATAAAAGTGCACTATATCAATTCAGTCCTTTGATCGTTCCACTATTGATTACTTCTCTAGTTAATTAGGTCTCTAATCATTGGTTCAAGTCAAAAGCTTTTCTGAGACTAGTGTCATGTCCTAAGTTCGTACAAGTACACTGGCTTAATTTCTGAAGTTAGAATTAAAGTGACTTACCTTATTTGAGATCGTCGTAGCAAGACGAGGTTGGTGCTAGAGCTCAATAAGATGCTGGTGCACGAGAATTGGTACCCTGTAAACATAAGAAGTCATTAGTTACAGGCTACCCGATTTTCTATCTATTTAACTGATCGTTTCAATTTTTATAATCGATTAAAACGTTGTCAAAAAGTGTTCTAAATTTTTCTATAGTCTAAATATAAGGAAATTAATTTTATCGTAGGAGGAAATATTTTTCTGAATTTTATACTAATTTTTATAATTTTTAAAAGCTCAAAATAGATTTAAAACTAATTTTTAATTAAGTTCGTAATTATTCAATAATTTATTCCGGATGCAATCTGCATCGGAAAGTTGCAAATGAACTGTCAAAATGGCCGTCTCGGAGAGTATTTTAACATATATTTTTATCATATATTAGTGTACGTGAAAATATCAAGTTACGGATTTTTGAATGAAAATAACATATTTATCTTTTAGGCTTAAAAATTAATTTTGGAAAAACTACGCGTCTGATTGAGATGAAACTAGTTCCATTGGGTCCAGAATGTCATTTCTGATTTTCTGAGACTAGTCTGGTAATTTTCTGAGGCCTATATGATTTACTATTAATTATTTACTATTAACCCATATTATTTAATTTTCGAAATACCTAAATACTCGTGTTTATACCGTTTATACGGGTCCGTATGTGATCTCACCGCTTCGTTACGTGCATGGGAGGGTTTTACGGCGCCGAGGGCTTCTCGTCGACGAGGCGGACGGGGCGTGGAGAGGCGGCGAAGGGCGAGCGACGGCGTCAAAGGGGGACTGAGTTGGCATCGCCGGCGAGCGGCGTGGGAGCGCTCCCGAGGCTGGCGACGACTGGGTTGCCGTGGGCGACGTTCGAAGCTCCGAGGAGCTTCGGGCTGCGGGGAGAGGAGCTGGGGTCGACGACAGGTCGGCGGAGGCGGGTCGTTCGACGGCGAAGGCAGCGGCGCCGTGGGGTTCTCGGGGGTGTGAAGTCGGAGCAGCGTGGGCGAGGGCTTTGTCAACGCTCGGAGGAGCGGAGGCGCTTCGGTGAGCTCCGGGAGGCTTCGGTGGAGCTGCTGTGGGTTGCTGGCGGTGCACGGCGTCGAAGGTGAGGCGGAGTTGCACGACGGAGCTCGGGGAGGCCGTTGCGAGATCGGGATGATGGCGGTGGGTTTGGCAGTCAGGGTTCTCCATCGACTCAGGGGTGGAGGCGGCACTCGGTGACGGTGGCTTCGGGGTGTCGTCGGCAGTGTGCTGCTGCTGCAGCGGTGTCGAGGATGAGGGGGATCTCCGGCGAAGCTCGAGGGGGTGGATGACTTCATCGAGGCTTGGTGGATGGCGAACGAAGCCGTCGGGGGCTTCGGTGCGGGTGGCCGTTGGTCGAGGGTAGGCCTCGTGCAAAGCGAAGAGGGGGCAGTTGGCTTCGTCGAGGTCGGAGCTCCGGTGAGCACTTGGGTTTTCGAACGAAGAGAGGGGGAGGGAGAGAGCGTGAGTGTATGTGGGTTAAGGGTGCATGGGTTAGGTTAGAGAGAGAATGAAAAGAGATAGAGAGAGCCTAAGGGTTACGGGGAGAGAGAGGGCTTAGTGAGGGTTTAAATATGATTAGAAATTAATTTAATATTAGATTTTAGTCAAGGGTATTAATTAAGGGTAATTAATAGGGTTGTTGGTGGGTTTGACTAAGGTTTGGGGAGATGTATCTGAATGGGAAACGTGAACACGTTTTCCTCATCTTAACAACGTTTAGGGTAGGTTAATCAGGGTAATTAGTAATAAGTAGAATCCCATTAGGAAAGTCATTAATGAAATACAAAACCGAAATTACGATTTTGCCCCCACTAGGAAACGTGTCCGAAAAACTACGAAAACATACCCACGGGATCGTATCGTCGCGAGGATCGCGAATACAAAGTCCGTTTTAGGGTTTGAGCTACGGAAATACTAGTTTTAGGCCAAAACGTTTAGGAAGTGGGTTCGCGGGTTCTCTATTGATTTGACTACAGAAAATTACGAAATTAATGTGGGCAGCCCTAAATGATCATTGAATGTTACTGTAAAAGTTTGAAATCGTTTTGATGATGCTTGTATAGAAAATAAATTCATTAACTCAAAACGGTAAAAACTGAAAATGAATTTTATCAGAAATATTTTGAGTATTTGATGAAATCCGATCTTACTAAAATACTCCATAACTAGTCTGGTACTTCAAAATATTTTTATAAGAAATTTTTGAAATCAGTAAAACTCCTGACAAACAATTATAAAATAGTTTAAAAATTGAAAATTTTGGTCAAATTCGTAAATAGTTTGTCTTGATGAAAACATGCCGTTACAATTGGCGAGGAACAATGAATTGAACGTTTCATTCTTTTGCTCCTTAGTCAAATGACGACGCGAAGGTATATCTTTTCCCTCTTTGCACTTCATTGCATACCTTCATAGATTTTGTGCGTGCTTAATTTAATTTTTGTTTGTGTGCTTGTTTTTGTTTGCTTTTTAGGTTTGTTTTAGGTCTCTATAAAAGAAAATTAAAAAAATTTTGAAAACCCAAAAATAAAAAAATTTGTGCTTAATGAATACCTCTTTATGATTCATTATAAGTGGCATTTTTTGAATGTTCATTCATATACTTGTAGAAATCATTGTATTACTGTTATAGCTACATGCGCATGTTAGAATCTATTTTGTAGCCATGACATGCTTCATGAAATGATTAATTTTATTTCTACACCTACATACGCACTTCCACGAATATTAAACTTGTTGTACTTTTGGAGATTCTTTTTATGAATGTTGGAAAGTGAATGTAGGATGAATAAAAACTGGATAATCTAAGGGATATGATGTGTATTGCCATGAATAAAATTGAGCACAAAAAGAATTGTAAATGAAAAAAATATATACATGAACAATTGCTCCGTATGTAAAATGGATACAATTCATGGCAAATACACTACCCACGATATCCAACATATGCTTTATGGGTAATCTTTAGCATTGGTGTATGTTACTCGTCAAGCAATGCCAACCCCACATCTAAGAGTCCTTATAGGATATGTTTTTGCTGTTTGGTACCTTGAACTCATTTTTAATGAGGTGGGAAAAATCAATTGTAATGACCCGCTCTCGGGGGCCTGTTACTTATTTGATATTTGCGCAGGTCCTGCAGTTAACCAGTTGAACCAAAATAGCCACGATGCAGAGATGTACAAAAATACCTAAATAGTGTCCAATTATTACAATCCATACTGTACAACTGTTCCAACAATGATACATGAAAGAAAGAAAGTACATAGCGAAAATAAAACTGAAAGCTGCGGTCTCAGGGTCGAACGCTGGCGCTATCAACTCAAGAGCATCTACCTCCATATGTTCGTCGTCTGCGGTGCCACGGAGATGGAACCGTAGGTAAGTCACAACAATTTTAAATAAAGAAAAGAAGTACTGTACAAGTATGACAAAGGTAACTACGTACAAGCAGACCAGAGTGAAAAGTAAAGTATTGAGCAACAACTGTACACAGCTGAGTAGTAAGGTAAACAGAACTGAAAGGAGAGAACAACTGTACTGTGGTAGTGCAAGGGTAAAGCAGGTTAAGCAAGTGAAACATGCTACTGCTGTAGCTAAAAGTACGACAAGTAAAGTACTGTGACTGCACAAGTAAGGTAAGTAACGTGTAAGGGATGTGTAAAGTAAAGGTGATTGTGGTACGTAAGATAAAAGTGACTGTGCAAAAGTAACTACACTACGTGGCTCAAGTAGGAGAGTACAATATGAGACCGTTCAGTTCACCTCTTGCCCGTGTGCGCTTACCCAGACGAATGCCGAAACCCAGGCAGCAATACATGTATTTTGCCGAAACTCAGGCAGCAGGAAGGGATGCCGAAACTCAGGCGACAGGACGGGAAGATGGAACTCTAGTCACTCCCGTACTCTCTCAAACTATGAGTTACCCCAATACCCCAGTGATGTGTCAAGTGCAAGTTCGTTACAGGATGTTCCACAAGATGTTCCATATGATGTTCCATATGTTGCTAGTCAAACCAAGTCAACTGGTTGACTTCCTTATTGGAAACCAGAAAGTAGGAAAGAGAATAAAGACAAGTCCAACACAAAAGATGTTACTTCCGTGCTTTGAGCACGCGGTAGTGTGGCTTAGCACGCAATTTATCCAAGTCGGTAGTTGCGTGATACAACCACCAAAGTTGAAAGTTGGCAAAGTAATCTTTAGTTGATTGCTTTCTTATTAGGTTAGGTCTCTAGTTCGGTACAAGTCAATAGCCGTTCGGAGGCTATAAGTGGTGTTCTACTAGTTCATACGAGTACATTTAACTAGTTTTCTAAGTTTAGAATTTGTCGTGACTTACAAATTTCGAGCTCGTCGTGGCAAGGCGAGATTGGAGCTAGAGAAGCTGGTACACGAGGATTGGTACCTGCAAACACAAGAAACAATTGGTTAAAGCACACACTATTTTCTATGTATTAAACTTGATTGTTTTAATTTTTAAAACTGATTGAAACGGTGTCGAAAAACGTTCTAAATTTTTCTATAGGCTAGATATGATAAAAATAATTTTACTGCAAGAGGAAATATTTTTCAGAAGACTCTGTTAATTTTTATTATTTTTAGAAGCTCAAAAATCAATTTTAAAATTATTTTTAAATTAGTAACGTATTTATTCAATAATTTCTTCTGGGTGCAATCCATATCGGAATGGTTCAAGTGAGCTGTCAAAACGATCGTTTCGAAGAGTACTATAACATATATTTTTCTCACGTATCTGTTTACGTGAAACTAACAAGTTATAAATTTTAGAATGAATTTTACGTAATTAAGTTTTAGGCTTAAAAAATGATTCTAGAAATAGTAAGCGTCTGATTGAGATGAGACTAGTGCCATTGGATCCAGAATATTATTTCCGATTTTCTGGAGCTAGCCTCATATTTTTCTGATCTGTATATAATTACTTAACAATTATTTATCAAAACCCCATCTTATTTAATTATCAAAATACGTTTTAAACACGTATTATACGAAAATATGTAAAATAAAAATACGTATTTAATGAATTTACCCTCTCCTTCGTTCACGTGTGCATGGGGCTGAGGGCTCGGACGGCGGGGGCAGGGTACGGCGGCGGAGCGGAGAGCGGCGACAGCAGCGGCGGTCGGAGGTAGCGGGAAGGCGAGCTTCGGTGGGGGTCGTGGCTTGGGGAGGAGCCCACGTCGAGTGGAGAGGAGAGGAGGAGCGGGCAAGCTCGGGGACGGTGTGGGCTCGCCGGAGGATGTCGTGGAGCGGAGGGAGCACCGGTGGGTCTCTTCGGATGGCGGGCTTCGTCGGAGTGACAACGGATGCGGCTCAGCTCTCAAAAGAGGGGGTCGGAGCGGTGGTGTCTGCAGACGGAGCCCAGGTGAGGTGCGGAGATGGGCAGCGGTGAAAACAGGGGATTTGGGCTCTTGGAGAGGAGGGGTTGCTGCTCGTCAGAGGGCGATGGTCGAAGGACGGAGGGTGGCGACGAGGCGGTGGTGCTGGGTTGCCGTGGGTGTACGTCGAGGGAGGACAGGGTGAGGCGTGCAAACGGCGAACATGGGTTAAGGGAAGGGCAGAGCAATGAGGAGGGGGTTCGAAAATGTGAGAGGATGGTTTTGTTTGAACGGAGAGAGGAAGAGACGAGCTTTGTTTAGCTGAGGGAAACGGATTTCGGGGTGTTGGGCTACTGTCGAAGTGTAGGGGAAAGAGAGGGAGGGATAACACTGTGTGTGTGTGTGTGTGTGTGTGTGAGTGAATATTTGAAGCTGTGGGGGGTTTCGAACGAAAAACAAAAAGAAGAGTGAGAGATTGAAACGGGGAGAGAGATTTTGAGGGATGTGTTAGCATGGGTTTTGATGAGAGCGTGAGTACGAGGGGATGTGGGATGCTGAGAATGAAAAATGGAGAGGTGAAGGGTTAGTTTGTAGAAGAAGGGAGTGAATGTGAGATAGGGAGAGTGATGAGAGAGGGTGAGATATGAGTCTGGGGTTGATTTTATAGGGTTGAGTAAAAGAGAGAGGGAGTAGGTGTTGAGAGGTATCGGGGAGAGAGAGGGAGGGAGGGAGAGGGAGGGAGGGAGGGAGGGAGGGAGGGAGGGAGGGAGGGAGGGAGAGAGAGAGAGAGAGAGAGAGAGAGAGAGAGAGAGAGAGAGAGAGAGAGAGAGAGAGCACGAGCTTGTGTGCATTGGTTGGTGAACGAGAGAGTAGATGAGCTGTGGGGATATTAACGGGTAGGGTAGTCACGGGTTAGATTAGGTGGGAAAAGTTAATTAGAAGTTGTAAAAATGGTTATTAGCGATTGTGATTAGTAAAGCGGAGGAATACAAGCTTGTTTTTAGCATTCGACTCTGAAAAATTATGAAAACATACCCACGGGTTCGTATCATCGCGAGGATCGCGAATACAAGATCCAATTTTGGGTTTGAGCTACAGAGATACTAGTTTTAGGTCAAAACATTTAGGAAGAGGGTATGCGGGTTCTCTATTGATTTGACTTCAGAAAATTACGAAATTAATGTGGAGAGCCCTAAATGGTCATAGGATGCTACTGTAGAAGTTTGAAAATGTTTTGGAAATGTTTGTATAGAAAATTAATTCATTCAGTCAAAACCGTAATTATAAAAAATGAATTTTTACGGAAATTGTTTTGAGTATTTGAGGAAATCTGAAATTACTGAAATACATTATAATTAGTCTAGTGCTCTAAATATTTTTATAAGGATTTTTCGAAATCATTTAAAACTCCTGATCAACCACTACAAAATACCTTTTAAAATGAAATTACGTTAATTAATTAATTTAGATGTATTGGAAAAATACTGGCCGTTACATCAATCCTACTTGATATTCATGTTAATTGGAAAATGTGGATTGATTTGGTTGGTGTTCTAAATTGAATCTCCCCTTGTACTTCAATGTTTATATTCTTACACTTACACAATTGTGGTGAAGTCTACAATATGATTTTCTTTGAACTTGAATTGTCTACTTTGTAGAAAATACATGCAAGTGCTAGCTATACTCAATAATACTTTATTTTTGCATGTGATATTTGATGACTTCATTAGTCCACTTTTGATGATAACAAAGGGGGAGAAAGAAAAAGATTTGGTATTGTTGTCACATAATATAGGGGGAGCTTGGAAATAGGGGGAGCGTGCTTATTTCATTGGTAAATTATGCATGCTAGTAATGCTTGCTCATTGTATACATCATATTGCATTACATCATTCATCACACTTCACACACGCATATTTATTTGCTCAAATCTTTTATCGATTTGTTATCATAAAAAGGGGGAGATTGTTGGAAGCAACGATCTAGGATCTTTAGTATGCTGATAACAAACGTGTGCGAACTATTTAACGTGTGTGCTAAGTGTGTTTCAAGAATGACTAAGTCAATGCAGTGGAGAAATTGCTAATCATATGGCAAATTGGAAGAGAGAGGAAGTGGTGTTTGCATAGTAATTGGAATGGGTCAAAGATGGAGAGATGAGTTCAAATCTTATTCATCTTTAATTGAAGATCATACCAAATCCAATATCAATTTATTCTCCTATGTCTTAGGGATTCTCTCCTAGCCCTAGCCAAAATTGGACCAAGTCACATGCTCACATCCCTAGGCCGAATTCATCCTTGGTCTTCTCTCATTGCCGCATCCTTTGCTAACCCTAACCTTAGTCTATATAATAGGCTACCTCAAGGAGAACAAAGGGTGTACGGCTGATACAAAAAGATAACAAAGAGGAAGAAAGTTACGGCCTATACTTAAATTGGAAACCTAGCCAAGCCTCCTCAAGCCACAACATACCCTAACCCCAACTCTATATATAAACCATTCATCAAAGATAGAAGATTTAGGGGCTTACACAAAAAGAAGGACGACCACATTAACACACATATAGCCAAAAACCCTAGCCTTTCTCATAAAAAAAGCCATCGTCTCCAAAGGCTAGAAATAGCGGCATACCAAAGGATTACAAGGGGGCTTCACAAATCTCCAAGTCACGACAAAAACCCTAGAGGTCCATCATCTTCAACCTTCCGCAAAGACTCCTCCACAAGCCAAAAGAGCAGCAATCCAACCTCCCATCATCTTCACCAATCCAAAGAGATTCATTGAGGAGCTATAGAGGAGGAGGGAGATCCTACTCGTCGCTGACTCCATATTCAAGAAGAACTCGCCGAGGTCATCTCCTCCCTCGAAGCCCATGTCACTGTGAAGACCCGTGCCATGGCCTTGACGACCCACGCAAGCAAGCAGCACCGACTGCTTCAAAGCAAGGCTTAACGGTGTTGACAGAGCTCCGAACTGTCGTTGTCATCGACCACTCCAAAGCTGTTGTCGAAACTTTTGTGCCACCGTGGAGGAGCGATCAGTTGTCGTGAAGACGAGGAGTCACCGCTAAAGAGAGGAGCCATCAGAGATCGCGTAGACCAGCTTCCTGCATGCCCTTGTTGCCAACATCGATGAGAGGACTATCGTTTGAATCTCGCAGCTTGTCACTCTCATCAACTCGCCTGAGTTGTGTCGCCACCGAAGCTGAGGCACCGTCAAAGCTTCACACCCTTAGTTCACGTCGCCGCTGAAGCCGAAGGCACCGACCACATCTTGGGAGGTCATCACGACGCCGTGAAGATCTCCTTGTCGCCACACGAAGCCTATACTGCTGTGAGTTACTTGCTGCTGCTGGAGAGACGCTGCCATGGAGAGCAGCAAAGAACGAGCACCGCGTGGACGAGATCCTTGCCGTTGAGTCCCCGTTGCCGTGAAGTCAAAGTGCCATGAAATCCCGCACGTCGCAGTTGAGCATGAGATGGAGAAGCTCTCGAATTATGTGCTGACATGGACGATACCCCATGTAAACGAAAGAAAGAAAAGAAGCGAGATTTACTTGCTAATGTGGAAATATTTTTACGGGAGTTGGTTTGCGCACAGACCGTCTATAAATAGGGTTGAACTGGGGATTGCTTTACACACAGACTGATTTGTGGACTCAATTTCAAAGGTCCACAACTTGAGATCCAGGAGTCGGATCGAACCACCATTTGTGCCAGACAGAATCTGACGCCGTGCTGAATGATAGAGACGACACACCATCACAATATGAACATTTCTTAACCCTTTACTTTATCATTATATTTGTGGTTGTGTGTAGATCTCTGTAGGGAAAACTTTACCGCTATTTGTGACTATTTTGGGACTTGTCTGGTTGGGGCTAGACAAGAGGGTCTTGATGTGTTGGTGCAGTCAAGATACACATTTACTAGATTGATAGTGTTCTGTACTTTGTTGAGTGTGGTACAGTCTAGGTGAGGAGTTGGAGCTAGGACCACATTGTAGGTGTACAGAAGGAACTTATTAATGCTAGTATTTGCTTGGGGGGCTGGACGTAGGTCGTTGATGTGACCGAACCAGGGTAAATATGTGTGTACTCTGTGATTGCCTCTTATTTACTCTGCTTGTGATTTTAACTGCGTGTGATTTCTCGTGGGTTGCGCGAGAATTTTTTATTCGCCTATTCACCCCCCTCTAGGCTAGGATCGAGATCCAACATGGGTTTCCAGGCTCGTTTTTGATTCCCTATTTAATCTAATGGTTGATGGGATTAGGGTAAATGTTGTTTTCAGATCTGGAGCTAGAGAGGAGCTTGAGCTGCTGCCATTGAAGTTTCTTGTCGAGAGATTAGAGCTAGGAGTTCTGTGATTAGAGTTGAGTGATTCTCTCATTATCTCCTTGTTTTCTTCTTCCTTGTGTGAGTTTGTGAGGGCATGTGCATCCAGCCAAGTTATTACTCACGTGAGTGGAAGCAAGATTGTAGTCCCTTTGAAGATCTCTCTGATAGTGGAATCATCTCGGAAGTTGCTGGATGTAGGTTGTGCACAACCGAACTAGTGTAAACCTTTGTGTCTGCGATTTGATTGATTTGTTGCTACTTCGTTTGCTGCTTTACTTTACAAGATCGTAAGGTTTTTGTTGGGTTATTTGAGTATCCAATTTTTGTTAGTCCTAGATTCCTGATTAGTTTTTAGGATTGGTTGTTTCCACGGGGATATCAATTTGTCGATTCATTCCCAACAAGAAGTTAGATTTTGTGTTTCTTTTGTTTGAAATGGGATTGGCAAGTGGGTTTGAGATTTGTTTGTGGGTCCCACACTAAAATCTTGTCTTTCTTTTGGATAAAGTGGGAGTAGGATTGTTGGAAGAGGAAAGTTGGAAGTGGGTTATGGTGTTTTGAGGTGAGACTACCCACATCCTCCTACTATAGAAAAAACTGAAACACGTCAATTAATTAACTATTAGTTAACTAACTATTAACTATTAACTAATTTACTATTAAATATGCCTAATTAAATCCCACTAGCCCAATTAAATCTTAAAAAACCGAATTTAATGCTACAACTGAATTAATTAATTAACTTTTAACTATTAACTATTAACTAAAAAATTATGAAACTGCAACTGCAGCAAATACAACAGAGTGAGAATGCAGGCAAGGCAACGAACGCATGCAACAGATATCACAATACCATTTCATATACCAAATTAAGCACACAGATACAAAATACATATCGTATCGAAATTATAATCTAATTATTCATACCCATTGACATACCATACATTACTAACGCATTACATTGTAGTGGCCCCATCAAACACTCTTGTTAATCAACAAAAATAACAAACAAAACATCAATCCTATGAGCGAAATCAAAACCAACATAATGGTTTTGAAATCGGATATGATGGTGTCCATTTTCACAGTGGTCCGCTCAAATCGCCCCACGAGCGTAGCCAACCGCCCCTCTATCTCTAAAAGCTTCCTATCAAAGAACGCTCTGGAAGAGGATGCATAGGTGGGGCTTCTTTCAAGCTCATCCAGTAACTTTAGTATCACATATGTGGACCAGTCAAAGTGTGGGGGATCCTTCCATTCGTAAAATTTGCATTGATTCCCTCGCGATGGACAGCTCCAAAATCTCCTGCCAGGGTTTTTTCAGGTCCATGTGTTCTACTGGCAACCCGAAGTCCACAGTGACGCCCCACTTATAGCCCATGCTCTACAGTGTTCCCATTATTATTTATGTTACATTAGTCCACCCACATTTCCCAAGCTAACTACTCACTGTGCAGTTACCATTGATCCCTTTGTTCGATTTGTTCACGAACGTGCAACTGTTGGGAAAGATCCGTAACATTGTCATCACGCTCATTGATACCATTGACATCCTCCTCAAACCCATCAACATCTTCATTTCGTTGGGGGTTATGAGGATCTGTTATTTGCATATAATTAGCAAAATAGTACAAGCTAGGACGGTATCGACCTGACTGTTGAATGGGTAGTGAGGCTTGGCATACAAAATTTTAAACTTGTTCTTTAGGATACCAAATGTCGATTCGATCTTTTGATTTTAAGGTAGAATGTCGTAGGTTGAATAGCTCTCTGTGGTTTCGAGGAACCCGATCAGTATGGTCCTTCAGATGGTATCTAACGCCCCTGTATGGAGATATGAAACCAAGCATTGTAGTATATCTAGCATCACAATGGTAATATGTACCTACATTTGAAAAAATAAACCCAGTTTATGATCCAACCCTTTCTTAGAGACGTACATATAATATTTATGGAAAAGGATGCCTATTACCAACATACACTTGTAGGCCCATTGGGGGGGTAAAGACAAGGAAGCTTTCAAGACAGTAAAATCATTTGCGAATTCTTCCCACCCGGTCATTACGTATGTGAATCTTTTATTTGGAGTAACAGCTGCTAGCACATTTTGTGTAACCCCTTTACGACCTCTAAAGCAGGGTACGAGCCTGGCTGGGAGCATGGCATTTATGTGCGTCCCATCAATGAGTCCAATGCAATCCTACAATGTAATCAATGAGACCAATTTGTAATCCCCATGACGATACTTATTATATTGACACATATACGGAAAATCACACATACCTTAAAAATGGAAACCAATTTGGATTATTGACTATCTCTGGTAGCATCTCATTGAAGCTTGCTTCGTGAACATATCCCGAAGTGAATACACTCCAGCCATAACTTTGTTAAAATAACGGCTAACTGTCCCCCCTCCCCTTATAAAATCCACTTGCATAACTCTATTCTTTGACTTGTGCCCTGCAGGAACATGGCCACCTGCTCCTCTATAGAGACATGAATAGAGTCCTTGAGAAGACCACGCTGTCGCATTAATGATGCAAGATTCATGAAAGCATGTCTGTGCATTCGTAAATAGTGTAAATAACTACTGTAAGACCCATACAAAATTCTCCGCATGTGGGATTTTCTATGCAGATCCCGTATATCTGAGGGCTCTCTGGGTATAGGATAGGCCCTAGCAGAGTTGTGTAGTGTAAAGCTAAGATGACAAACATTATTTCCGCAGCAGCAGAACATAACTCACAAGCCGAATGGTCTCCTTGTATATCCATGTCCACCTTATTTGCATCAAACATAACTTAACGTGTAAGTGATGACTGACATATGATCTTAACATAATGTAGGGCATGGGAAAATGAAACCCTTCAATATCCAATAGCATATATAACGTAGGGCATGGGAAAAAGAAACCATTCGATATCTAGTATCAATTAAATCCATATCATATAAATATTTAAAAAAACACATTGCATATATAATTGGGCATAACCAATTTATTAGCCCTAAATATTTATCTTTAATCAGCTTCACAACTGGTTACTTTGCCGTTGCTCCTTCCATTTCAACCCAAAAATCAATCGTTATAAATCAATGGCAGAATGAAACAGATTCAAAAAGCATTACATTTTGAAAATTTAACATGAAATCGACTTGATGTAAAACCTTCAAAAAATCCATTTCATTTCATATGTAAATCCAACACTTTCAAAAACAAATTGGAGAATAAAAGGAACCATCAAGCAAGCCATCTAGCATCTATGAAGGTTGCAAAGCCAAGCCAACCTCTTCATTTTTAATTTTTCATCATTGGGCTTTTTGGAATAATGCACATGTCATCAAATCCAAACTATTCTCGCATGCATATTAATCAATAATGCACATGTCACGGCTACAAAATAGCCCCGCATGCAAACTACACTGCTTGCATGATCCCAATCGACGCAATTTCACAGCATAAGATCTACAAAGGGCCTAATCCCCACCTCTGCGAAACCCTATCATCATGAACCCATTTATTGCAAGAGACCAATGCAAGAATCTGTGGCATTCATGAACCTAAGCACACCAATTTCGCAGCAGATTAACATAATTAAATGTTCGTGGTCAGAAAGTATACCTCTTGGAACAAATTGCGGAAAAAAAATCCAAACTTAGCTCACCGATCCAGCCGATCTCCGCCTCGATCGGCAGTCCCGGTTGATCGAGGCACACCCGAGGCAGCTCCGACATTGGGTAGAGCGTCGGCAACCAAGATCAGTGGGAAACTCCCACGACAGCCTAGGGTTTTGCACAGAGCATCGACAATGTGGAAATGGCCCAAGCTTGCCACACCCGATGCAGATCCACCCACGGAATCAACGTTAGCAACCAAGATCGTTGGGAAATCTCGCTGCCTCTAGGGGTTTTTTCAGACGGAACTTGGTTCCCGTGAAAATGGAGGAGTAAATGAGGGGTGAGTTGAACGAGTGAGGCCCAAAATCAAGGATTCCAGCTGAATCCTCGTGAAATCCGTGGATTTCGAGAGAGGAATTTTGCCCCCCCCCCCCACGTCGGAGCCACGTCGGAGGAATCGGGTTGGAGAAATTGCAGTAGAAGTCACTGCTTTGGAACAAATGCGAAGAAAGTTGGGGATGGAAAAAGGTGAATAATGTTGGAAGTGACGGGGAATAATGGGGGTTTTCTACTTTCTACCCCCAAATCCACGCAAAGAAATAGGCCCTTATTGAACCATACTTGGTAGCTCATCATACAGTTTAGCCGCGATGGATGAATCGGCTGTGTTTAAGGTCAGGCTTGATGAAGCAAGGGCTTGAGGGGTTGAACCCATTAGAAGCCATAGGATTATGGCAGTAATAATCGAGGGTTGGAACCTTTAGAAGCCATCCTCCTGTATTGGGCTATAAGTAGAGTAGATAGGGTTGAGTCCACTAACTGGAAAGATTCAGTGGACTCAACGTCATGGCCAAAGGCCCCGCAGCGAATGCAAGGATCTAAATTTCTCTTAAAGTGCAAGGGAACCAAATGTTCTGCTCCCTCATAGCATACAGGTTAAGTACTCAGATGTTGATATCAGGAGGTACGTAGTATTGTCAATGCAAATAACTTTCAGAATTGCTCTCTACACCTCAAACTGAGGTGCAAGGAGATGACAACTTGCCTAAAATAGCAAAAGTTTGCAAGAGAGGAAAGAGGATATGACCTATTTTAAGGTTTTTTCCATTTTAGATAATAGTCACCTATATGCACCTCATTTTGAGGTGTAGATAGCAATTCTTATAACTTTTCCAGGTGGGATAGCTACTGTAGTTAAGGTTTAGGGTTCCTAGAATTTGATCGGGAAGATGTTAACAAAGTTTTTTCTTGTGGAATGTGTCGCCAGAAGAGAGCTGGCTACCTCATGCCACAGAGAAGTGAGCTGGATGCTATATATTATGTTTTAATATGTAATATGTTCCATGATGTCGCTCTTCAGGATGGCTGAGCACTCGATTGTTGATGGGTTGATGGAAGAGAAGAGAAATCACGGTACCGGATTCGAGGATTCGAGACCTGAGACTACGTAACTTCTCATGGTTCTTCATCAGACTATATTTTCAATGAAAACAAATAAAAACTCATTTTTGTGCCGTCAAAGTATCCATGGTTTCCTCTGATCTTAACCCTAATGCTCCACCCTTCATCCTCAGATCGACTGGAGGAGAAGCATTAGTATTTCAGCAACCACTGCACTACTACCAGGCTCCTCCCCATACACCTCCTCCAACTACCAGCTGCGTTTGACCCCAAAGTGATTGCTACTACGCCTATGGCCTCAACTGTCACGCCCCACTTCCCATTATACTTGGAAGCGAGGACGCGAGCGTGCCCGCTTGGACTGAAGCGGTGAAGCTCCAGCCCAATAAGCGTCTGTGATTAAACCATAAGCAGATCCTTGCATGCAAACTCAAAACAATATAGAGTTTCATCATTATTACATCAATGTCCAAATTTACATGTACACAAATAAGGCATGGCCATTAGAAATAGAAACAAAACCAGATTTACACCTGGATATAATTAACACAAATATTAAACTTTAGCGGCGATGCGAAGGCTCGTTGTTCTCCAGCAGCGGATCACAGCGTCTGGGCACTCTGTCGACCTGCTCAGTCTCTAGACTTGCTCCTCTGCAGATCTGTCTAATACCTGACGTATATTTCACAAGACAAGGAAATATACGTCAGCGAGGGTCGCTCGGCAAGATTTAAAACGTTAATAGAAAAAGACCCTCGGCAAGGTTTTCAAAATGACACAATATGATTTTAATAGTTAAAGCATGACAACATAGTGTGCGCAGTAACAACATGGCATGTGTAGTGTGCATAGCAATGGCATGGCAAGTGTAGGGTGTAAAGTAGTAGCATGGCACGTGTAGTGTGCAAAGTAATAGCATGACAAGAGTGGTGTACAAAGTAATGAACACGGCAAGTGTAATGTGTAAAGTAACGAACATGGCTTGTGTAGTGTGCAAAGTAGTGGCATGGCAAGTGTAGTGTACAAAGTAACAACATGGCATGTGTAGTGTGCAAAGTAAATGACATGGTAATTCTATTAAAGATGGCAACATGGCATTTCTACTAAAAGGAAATAACAACAGTTTAAAAATTAAACACGTCCATATATCCATTTCAATCAATTCGATTAGTGTGCAAGTTCGTGACTAAGGCCCCCACCGTTAGACGAATAGTAAATGAATACACCTTCAAGTGCCCCCGAAGGCGACCCATTTACTGCCGGCTAGTGCCGGGAACCCAACCCCACCCAAGTGTTCTTTTATTGTCTGAACCACAAGTCAGATACAGCCAACCGAGCCATCAGGAGTTATAGTGCTGGCACAAGCCAGAGTAGCCAAACATGCCATTTTGTTCTATGATTCGCCAAGCAGGCCGCTATGATTTGCCAAACAGGCCGCTATGATTTGCCAAACAGGCCACAAGTCTGTGTGTAGCCAACCGAGCCAGCAAGTCTATGTTGTGTCTTTTGCAATCAATTAATATGCACACGCACACGCACACGCACAAGCCTATATCTTGTAATTGCACAAAGGTAACATATGCAGTTTCAAATGGAACGATAATTAAACATGGAGAATAAACACAACTTGCATATCAGAACATCTCAGTTTAACCAATTAAATGCGACTGTTAAAAAAATGCACTTGCTGATGATAAAACTTGCGTCTTTGAAAACAATTGTAGGAAGCAATATACTTGCGGGTGGTAAATACTTGCACCTTGAAAATTGTAGAAAAATAGTATACTTGCGAAGCAGAATATCTCAATTTAAACATTTAACTGCAGCGGTTATAAGACACGTAAAAAAAATGTACTTGCCTGAAGCGACGTGATTTGGGTATCCGAGCGGACGTACAAGGGCGTGTTTATCTGTGTCATATAGGCTAGTGGTCAACAACTGGTAATAACTTAAGAGAACTAATCTTTAACTATTCATTTAGTCACTTAAACTACAAATATAATTATTAATGCTAACTCAACTTAATGTTTTATAGTGTAATTTAACTTGTAACACAAAAATCTTAGCTTAATAATCTTAACAACTTTATTTTAAGTTGCTGGCCAAGAATAGGAACAAGTCCCAATAGTGGTAACATAGCGGACATTAACATTGACCTTGCCGAGGAACGAGTCGCAATATTGAGTAAAAGGGGCAGACTTAATAAATCTTAAGTCAACTTCTAGACAAACTAATTATATTTTGGTTTATGAACAAACTCAAAATTTTTATAAAGGTCACTCTTACTGGGAGAAATATTATAACATTTATAATAACATACTGTGAGAAATATTCTGCCCCTCTGATTATATTAACCAATTAATAAGTTGGTTTATGAACAACTTAATAACCTACGTAATAATCTTATAACATTTATAATAACCAATTAACTTACTAAGGATGATGATGATGATGATGATAATAATAATAATAATAATAATTACATTAATACTCCCCCCTCCCCCCTCGTTACTCTCCCTCTCTCCCTGTTTCTCCCCCTCTGTCACTTTTTTCTTTCATTTCAATTTTTTTTTTCGTTTCAATCTCTTGCAGCAAGGCAACTATGCACCATGGGAAGTAGGTCTTACCTTCGCTCAAGAGGAGGAGGTCTTCACGGTGCAGGCGGCCTCCGGCGGCGCGGCAGAGCAGCTGGCGGCGGCGGATTCCGGCGGCGCGCGGCGGTTCCCCAGGCGGGAGGCGACGTTCCAGCGACGCGCGCGGCTTAGGCAGGCGGCGGCGGCTGTGCTGCTGGTGGCGCGCGTTGCTTGCAGGTGATGGGGAGAGGAGTTGCGGCCAAGGGGAGGGTTAGGGCTAAGGGAGGAAGATGAGGAAGATGAGGAAGATGAAGAAGGATGGGAAGAAGATGAAGGGTTCTGAAGTTTGGTTCAGATCTGAATGTTGGGTTTTGACTGAATTTGGATTTCAATTTCCTTGATCTCAGATCTCCTCTCTAGCTATTTTGATCAAATTTCTATTTTGAATTGAAAATTGATTTGGGGCTGGAAGTCAGTTGTTGTTGGAATGAAATTTGGGTTGATGATTTTTGGTTGAATATTGGCTGAAAACTTGTTGGCCTTGGCGAATAGATTTGGGAGTATGATGAACAGATTTGGATGTTGGCTGGAGGATTTGCATATGGTGATTTGTTTGCAGAGAGATGGGTTTGTCTGATGGAGGGTTTGCTTGCAGGGAAGAAGATGTGGCCTTAAGAAGAATTTAGCAGGGAACCATTTTAATTCGATTAGGTTTGTGATTAGGATAAGCTTAAATGATGTTTGTTGACTAAACGAGGGGAATGAATCTGACTAACGTGTTAGACTTCTCCTCCTATAAACTAAACGTGTTTGTGAATGATGTGTATTTAATTAATTAATGATTTAAGTTTTAAAATGTAATTAGTAAAATACCAAAAGTAATTAGTAAGAATAACAAAAGTAATTAGCAAAATAATTAAATTAAAGTTTTTTTAGTTAAACTAGATGATCAATTAATGACATTCCGGTAAAAACGATAAACAGAGTCGCACATACGTAGCAAGAAACATACGAACGAAAAGTCAACCAGACAACTGAAATAAAATACCGATACACACGATCTAAAACACGGCTAAAGAAATACAGGCCGTTACATTCTACCCACCTTAAGAAAAATTCTGTCCTCGGAATTTCTTAAGCTAGATGAGGATTAAAGTAACACTCGATAGACGAAGGATGGAAGTGATATCATAATATCGACGAAGCAATAAACACATGTAGGAATGAAAACTTTTGAGTTGAAAGGATCTAGGGTTTGAAATCACAACAATCAAACAACGACTAGGATATGACAAAACTAAGATAGGCACATTTATGAGATGAATATTTAAATGTGATGATAGGACAGGATTCAGACGTCATCCTTTGTCACCGGCTCGTCATCTCTAACTTCTTCGGCGACCATGTAAAAAGTTTGGTGCTGACTGAGATGTTGGGGAACCAGAGGTGATACCTGTTGGGCAGGTCCAGGTACTCCATCAGGTGCTTGACGGTTCCGATTGTGAGTGCAGTCCCTCGCAGCATGTGTTGGTGCTCCGCAGATCAGGCATTGGTTCAGCCTCTTCCTACAATCTCGCCTCTGATGTCCGGGCTTGCCACAGAAGTGACAGGTCAGCTGTGTACGGTCGACAGGAGCAGCTGGCCTCTTGAACTCCGTGGTCTGGAGAGGCCGAAATTTTCCTCTGGGCTCCATCTTAGGTGACTCTATGGGACGCTTGCTTTCTCCAGCTGAAGGTCCTTCGGGGAGTTTCTCTACAATCTCATGCTCACGTGCACAATCCAGAACGTCCTGAAGTGTCGTCAGTCTCGCCGAGGTCATCGAGGCTTGGACCTTGCGATTCAGGCCCTTGCGAAACTGAAATGCACAATCTTCAGGGTCTTCTACCATATGAGGTGTGAAACGGCTAAGCATAGCAAACTCAGCCTCATACTCATCCACGGTCATATTTCCTTGGACCAGATTAGCGAAACGCTGCTGAAGCTCTCTCTTGGCTGCCTTGGGAAAGTATTTAGCATCGAACCTTTCCCTAAACATGCCCCAAGAGATCGGTCTGACCAGACGCTTCTCCTCCAGTTGCCACCAGCTCCTGGCATTGTCGGTCAGCTGTAGCTTTGCTACGTCAACCCATCCAGCCTGTGGGATACGTGCAGCACTCAGCTTATCTTCAGTCGCTTGAACCCATTCATCAGCTCCTAAAGGCCCTTCTTTTCCAGAGAAGCTCCTGGGTTGCAGCTCATGGAACTGTCTAACTCCTGGTTCAGCCTTAGGAGGCGGTGGTGCAATCTGAGCAGGTTGCTGTCCCTGCTGAATCAGCTGATGCTGGACCTCCAGCATCCCCCTTATGACTCCGAGGAGTACATTGATATCAGCACCTCCGTTAGCTGCATTATCATTCCCGTTCCCATTCCTGGTGTTATGTCCTCCTGCCATGCTGCACAAGAAACAAGGTAAACCTTTGCGTACAAGATCTATATAGACAACTTGGTTAATAACGACATCCATATTGTTCCGAGTAATTTACAGAATGCACGACCTGCATGGGCCACCACTAAAACCTGTCACGCCCCACTTCCCATTATACTTGGAAGCGAGGACGCGAGCGGGCCCGCTTGGACTGAAGCGGTGAAGCTCCAGCCCAATAAGCGTCTGTGATTAAACCATAAGCAGATCCTTGCATGCAAACTCAAAACAATATAGAGTTTCATCATTATTACATCAATGTCCAAATTTACATGTACACAAATAAGGCGTAGCATGGCCATTAGAAATAGAAACAAAACCAGATTTACACCTGGATATAATTAACACAAATATTAAACTTTAGCGGCGATGCGAAGGCTCGTTGTTCTCCAGCAGCGGATCACAGCGTCTGGGCACTCTGTCGACCTGCTCAGTCTCTAGACTTGCTCCTCTGCAGATCTGTCTAATACCTGACGTATATTTCACAAGACAAGGAAATATACGTCAGCGAGGGTCGCTCGGCAAGATTTAAAACGTTAATAGAAAAAGACCCTCGGCAAGGTTTTCAAAATGGCACAATATGATTTTAATAGTTAAAGCATGACAACATAGTGTGCGCAGTAACAACATGGCATGTGTAGTGTGCATAGCAATGGCATGGCAAGTGTAGGGTGTAAAGTAGTAGCATGGCACGTGTAGTGTGCAAAGTAATAGCATGACAAGAGTGGTGTACAAAGTAATGAACACGGCAAGTGTAATGTGTAAAGTAACGAACATGGCTTGTGTAGTGTGCAAAGTAGTGGCATGGCAAGTGTAGTGTACAAAGTAACAACATGGCATGTGTAGTGTGCACAGTAAATGACATGGTAATTCTATTAAAGATGGCAACATGGCATTTCTACTAAAAGGGAAATAACAACAGTTTAAAAATTAAACACGTCCATATATCCATTTCAATCAATTCGATTAGTGTGCAAGTTCGTGACTAAGGCCCCCACCGTTAGACGAATAGTAAATGAATACACCTTCAAGTGCCCCCGAAGGCGACCCATTTACTGCCGGCTAGTGCCGGGAACCCAACCCCACCCAAGTGTTCTTTTATTGTCTGAACCACAAGTCAGATACAGCCAACCGAGCCATCAGGAGTTATAGTGCTGGCACAAGCCAGAGTAGCCAAACATGCCATTTTGTTCTATGATTCGCCAAGCAGGCCGCTATGATTTGCCAAACAGGCCGCTATGATTTGACAAACAGGCCGCAAGTCTGTGTGTAGCCAACTGAGCCAGCAAGTCTATGTTGTGTCTTTTGCAATCAATTAATATGCACACGCACACGCACACGCACAAGCCTATATCTTGTAATTGCACAAAGGTAACATATGCTGTTTCAAATGGAACGATAATTAAACATGGAGAACAAACACAACTTGCATATCAGAACATCTCAGTTTAACCAATTAAATGCGACGGTTAAAAAAATGCACTTGCTGATGATAAAACTTGCGTCTTTGAAAACAATTGTAGGAAGCAATATACTTGCGGGTGGTAAATACTTGCACCTTGAAAATTGTAGAAAAATAGTATACTTGCGAAGCAGAATATCTCAATTTAAAAACTTAACTGCAGCGGTTATAAGACACGTAAAAAAAATGTACTTGCCTGAAGCGACGTGATTTGGGTATCCGAGCGGACGTACAAGGGCGTGTTTATCTGTGTCATATAGGCTAGTGGTCAACAACTGGTAATAACTTAAGAGAACTAATCTTTAACTATTCATTTAGTCACTTAAACTACAAATATAATTATTAATGCTAACTCAACTTAATGTTTTATAGTGTAATTTAATTTGTAACACAAAAATCTTAGCTTAATAATCTTAACAACTTTATTTTAAGTTGCTGGCCAAGAATAGGAACAAGTCCCAATAGTGGTAACATAACAGACATTAACATTGACCTTGCCGAGGAACGAGTCGCAATATTGAGTAGAAGGGGCAGACTTAATAAATCTTAAGTCAACTTCTGGACAAACTAATTATATTTTGGTTTATGAACAAACTCAAAATTTTTATAAAGGTCACTCTTACTGGGAGAAATATTATAACATTTATAATAACATACTGTGAGAAATATTCTGCCCCTCTGATTATATTAACCAATTAATAAGTTGGTTTATGAACAACTTAATAACCCACGTAATAATCTTATAACATTTATAATAACCAATTAACTTACTAAGGATGATGATGATGATGATAATAATAATAATAATAATAATAATAATAATAATAATAATAATTACATTAATACTCCCCCTCCCCCCTCGTTACTCTCCCTCTCTCCCTGTTTCTCCCCCTCTGTCACTTTTTTTCTTTCATTTCAATTTTTTTTTTCGTTTCAATCTCTTGCAGCAAGGCAACTATGCACCATGGGAAGTAGGTCTTACCTTCGCTCAAGAGGAGGAGGTCTTCACGGTGCAGGCGGCCTCCGGCGGCGCGGCAGAGCAGCTGGCGGCGGCGGACTCCGGCGGCGGGCGGCGGTTCCCCAGGCGGGAGGCGGCGTTCCGGCGACGCGCGCGGCTCAGGCAGGCGGCGGCAGCTGTGCTGCTGGTGGCGCGCGTTGCTTGCAGGTGATGGGGAGAGGAGTTGTGGCCAAGGGGAGGGTTAGGGCTAAGGGAGGAAGATGAGGAAGATGAGGAAGATGAAGAAGGATGGGAAGAAGATGAAGGGTTCTGAAGTTTGGTTCAGATCTGAATGTTGGGTTTTGACTGAATTTGGATTTCAATTTCCTTGGTCTCAGATCTCCTCTCTAGCTATTTTGATCAAATTTCTATTTTGAATTGAAAATTGATTTGGGGCTGGAAGTCAGTTGTTGTTGGAATGAAATTTGGGTTGATGATTTTTGGTTGAATATTGGCTGAAAACTTGTTGGCCTTGGCGAATAGATTTAGGAGTATGATGAACAGATTTGGATGTTGGCTAGAGGATTTGCATATGGTGATTTGTTTGCAGAGAGATGGGTTTGTCTGATGGAGGGTTTGCTTGCAGGGAAGAAGATGTGGCCTTAAGAAGAATTTAGCAGGGAACCATTTTAATTCGATTAGGTTTGTGATTAGGACAAGCTTAAATGATGTTTGTTGACTAAACGAGGGGAATGAATCTGACTAACGTGTTAGACTTCTCCTCCTATAAACTAAACGTGTTTGTGAATGATGTGTATTTAATTAATTAATGATTTAAGTTTTAAAATGTAATTAGTAAAATACCAAAAGTAATTAGTAAGAATAACAAAAGTAATTAGCAAAATAATTAAATTAAAGTTTTTTTTAGTTAAACTAGATGATCAATTAATGACATTCCGGTAAAAACGGAAAACAGAGTCGCACATACGTATCAAGAAACATACGAACGAAAAGTCAACCAGACAACTGAAATAAAATACCGATATACACGATCTAAAACACGGCTAAAGAAATACAGGCCGTTACATCAACCCTAACCCTTACTGTTTCTCTCTGCTTCCACACATCTCCTCAATATCTCTGCACAGTTCTTATTACTATCCAACCCTTTTCTTGATCATGATAGTGGTCCGAATCTCAATGCCTAGTTTGGACTCATTAAACTCCATGCTAATGTTGAGAAGAGAGCGCCTCTTCAATATTTTTCCTCTGCTCCTCTTGTACTCCTCTGATCACCAACTCAGTGGCAGCCCCAATAAGGGAGAAGTGAGAGACTACCTTGCCAAGTCATGATGTTGATTAGTAAGGTTGAGAAGATGTAAGAGAGTCTGAGAGTAGTAGCCGTAGTAAGCTGGCTCGAGGGGTGAGGGGCTTAGTATCCGTAGTTGTTGCAATAGCTTTATGATTCGTACAACTGTCATGACTAAGAACATACCCAACAAGCTCAGTTCTGAATAGTTTTTCATTCTAGTCTTTAATCAATATATCTTACTTAATTCATGCACGGTAATCTACTTTTGATCTTGTTTTTTGTTGTAGTCCAGATTTGTTGATTAATTTGTTGAATCAGCACTACGCTAACTAGAACATCAGGGCTGCGCTGAAGGATCACCTCTCTTTGAGTATGACTTTGTTTATCTCCATATGGACTTCATGTATGATACCATTTTTCAATATATTTATATCCAAACTTTGATGTGTTTGAAATAATTAAGATTAAGTTATATATGACATTATATATCTTTAATCATCCCCTCCACAACACACACACACACACACACACACACACACATATATATTACATTTGACAGTGTTTTTTTGAATCCTAGGGCTGACTAGGACACGCTGACTAGGACAAAAGGGTTGATAGAAAGACGGCTGAGATTTAATCTTGAGAAATGAATGGTTGAGATTGGGGTTTGTGAAAATTTTGGGGAGAAAAGTACTGTATTTTGGAAGGGAACGCTTGGTGGAGAACCAAAGAGTCACATCACTCTTCTCATAGTTTGTCTCTCTCAGTGCAGTAGTCTACTCATCGTTGTCTCCCAAAAGTCTTCTCCTCTTTCCCCGAACTAATTAAATCCATTAATACTTCAAAGAAATTAAATGAAGAAGGAGAGAGACCAGAGGTGTGAAATTAAAATTGATCCAAACTTAAGAATGGCTGTGTTAGGGTCGTCGTTTTGGCATCAGGGCATCATGGCCGTCGTTTTGGCATGAGGGAGCATGATGGATAGATGAGGGCGGTGAGCATCATGTCCGTCGTCTTCGGCCGCTCTGACCGATGCCATCAGAAGCTTCTAACCTATGACCAGCTACGAAAGGGAATCCTCACTGGACTAGCAGGTCAGGTGCTTGAGGATATAACGAATTCCCGATTCATCGGCAAGGTGGCATCAAAGCAGCGTTGGTCGAGAGTGCCGAAGAAGACAATGAGCGGTTTCTGCTCCAGATCAGGAACAGTATAGAGCGATAAATTCATTGATTTCTTGATTTTATTTCTATTGTTGCTAATTTGCAATTTTTTGTATTGTTCTTGAAGGCAGAGCGACTGAACAACGATGCAAATTCATTGAGGTTTTTGTCTCGGGGCATCAGCACGATGATGACCCCCACTAAGCACAGCATGAGGGCGCCGAGGATGCGTATGACGACCACCCTCCATACTCGCTTCGTTCATGTCGTCGAGCTATTGGGTGGCCATGAGAGTAACAAATTATTCCCCTTTTTAAAAAATTGGTTGAGTTCTTGATTTTTATGTGTGTTGTTTGTTGTGATAGGGGCTACACCCAAGTTAGTTCTTGAGCCCATGGATACATTGGCTCATGCCAAGTCTCATTTGCAGGTAAAACACCAAAAAATTAGTTGGGTTTTTTTATTTTGAAGAAAATTAGTAAGTAAATTTAAAACCCCTTTTCTTCATGTGCTTGCAAATTACATTGAATTAACAAGTAATTTGCAGTGTGCATGATTATTGTAGATGTATCGAACTGTGAAGAGCACTAATGCACCTGTAGCTTCTTCAGGTAACATCAATTTTGTTATTTTTTATTTTTGTTATATGATTTCATCATTTGAAAGTTACTGTCATTTGTTTACCTCATGTGCTTGAATCTACTTCTGTGTTTGCCTCTATTTCTCAGTGTCTCAATGTTCTTGAAGAATGTGTGACTTAACGAATTCGCATCAAGGCACACATACGTAGATTTTTTGATTGGTGTATCATGTCTTACCAGATGTGCATCCTTTGCATTTTGTCACACCACAACCACCTCCAGAGTCTCTTGGGGCCATGCCTTTTGTGCCGCATCCAGTACCTCCTATGTTTTTTCTGGTGATGGATCAACAACGTGCTATGCTATTGAAGCGAATAGATTACTACTTTAGGTTGTTTTGTTGTGCAGGGCTAATTTGATTTTTTTTGGCTTGAAGAAGTTAAAAATGTGATGTTTTATTATTTTGCAGCTCTGAAAACTTATGCAAAGACGTATTCATCAGGGTTGGGTTCCTATATCTTTGATTGCAACCTTTCAATAGAGTGAGTTTTTTGTAGGTCTTCTTTGATTTGTTGCCATTCATATAAACCTACTAATCTGTATGTGAAGCATTATTAGTTTAATAGTTATCATGTTAACCGTGCAAGCATATATAAAATGACATTTATTATTTTTAGTCAAGTACCATAGACCCCATAATGGGTAAAAGTACATGAACATCATTGCAACATTAGATTGTATACAACCTATAAATTTGATGCAAAATACCAATATATTGGTGCATATCACTTTATCTGAACATCTAAATGTAATGAAAATTATCATAATCTCATAAGAGATTAATGTGTAACTGGCATATGGGTAAATTTCCTTATATGGAAGCTGAAAACTCCATTCCTTATCCCCATTTTGGCTGATCGGTACCAGTTGGGCTGATCTCTATAGTTATCTTGATGGCCTAAAGTAGAGGTATACAAAATATATTGTGATTTGTGTAATGTTTGCCTTTGCATTGAATGGCTGAAAATTCATCATTTTTTTCAATAAACATTTTTCACACCTGGATCACATGCTAATCGCTAGATTTTTGGTGCACCTAAGTTTTGGGACACTGAGATTAAAATGACTACGATCGATCATCCAAAAGAAGTGTGAGTACTATTGTTTTACATGAATCTGGATAGAACTTTTGGTGTGAACTAAATCCGGAGGTAACTAAGTTTTAGGGTGAATTAAATTTTTTGGGGGAACTAAATTTTCTGGGGCAAACTAGGAGGACCTATAATTTTTGGAAAGTGAAAATTTAGGAAGCAAACCCCAAAAATTTGGGAGAATTAAATTTTGGGTAGAACTAAAATTTTTTTGGGGAACAAAATTCTCTGGAGTGAACTAAATTTTGGAGAAAACTAAAATTTTTGAAATTTTTGGGGAATTAATTTTAGAGGGAACTAAATTTTGGGGAACACTAAATAATTATTATTGTGTTTTAATTATTAATGTCCGTTTACAATTAGGAGATCCAAGATTTTGAGGGGGGAATATTATAAATGCACAGTGCCCTGAGGGCACGGGTTATATATATATATATATAATATTTGTATAAAAAACGCATGAGAGGAGGGGATGCGGGCGATCCGGGCAGCGACGGGTCCTCCGGCCATCGGTGGGGGGACGGTGAGACCTCAGGCGATGGAAGCGACAGGATCTCGGGTCCTCATAAGGAGAACGAATCAAAGGAAGGTGAATGGCGGCAGGTTTTGCGTAAGGATAAAACTATTGCGGCGACAAACCAATTGAGGGGAGGTAATAGCCAATTCAACAATCGAGGTGGCCAACATTATAGGAGGCGAACATGTCAATCGCAAAGAGGGGGTATGACATCTCAGGTAAAGGAAAATCAAAACAGTTCTAAATTAGATGAAAGAGATGCTCTTGAGGCGTTCGATAAATTGCCTGTCAGACCAAAAATCTCTATTAAGATTGATACTTCAGCAGCAAAGCTCTCTTTCTCTGACGTCTGTGCTAGTAGATGTACTTACGAAGAGTACATGGCCATGACTCTTGTTCCTCCATTGATCAAAGAAGATGGTTCGGTGATTGCTAGAGTCCCCGGGTCTCTAATGACACGAGAGGCTGAACAATGGAAAAATACCCTAGTTGGCTATGTGTTGGGAGATGTTCCCAATTATGGACAGATCCGGGTATAGATGGATTGATTGTGGAAGCCCAAAAAGGGTTTTCAAATCTACAGTAGGGAAAATGGATTCTTCTATTTCAGATTTGAATCCAAAGATGAATGTGATGTGCTGTTACATGGTGGGCCTTGGCTCTTTGATGTGCGACTGGTAGTTCTACAATGATGGTGTTCAACCCTACGTCATGATCGTGACATCTCGACTTCAGTGCCAGTGTGGGTTCAGCTACACGGAGTGCCTTTAAGCATGTGGAATCTTGACATCCTGAACATCATAGTCTCAGTGATAGGCACACAATTATGCCTTGATTTCTCTACTGCAATGTTGGAGAGATTAACCTATGCTAAATGCCTTTTGAGGTCGATGCTAAGAAGCCCCTTCCCTCATCTGTTGCTGTTGAACTGGATGACGGAACAGTAATATCAATAGGAGCTAAGTTTGAAGGAGAGCCGCCACGTTGCAGCCATTGTATCTATTTTGGCCACTCAGATGCTCAATGCCCGGTGCTGGTCAAGCTCTCTTCAATCCAAGTCCCAAATGAAGTGGAGATTTTGGAAGAAGATCAAGTTCCCAGAGTTATGCGTAAGGAAAAGCAATTGGAGGATGCTAATATGGGAATCCCAGGAGCCAATCTTGGAAGGCCATCAAGTCAGAATGAAGAAAATGCCCAGGTCAAGGAACAAGCAATTGCAGAGGATGGGAGCACTAATATTTCGTCTAGTCTGGAAGGGAATATCGTTAAAACAACACCAAAAATTCCAGACCCCTTGGAGGAGAAAGATGATTTGTGTTCTAAAGGTGGTTTGGCATATGTTTAGGAGAGGAATGTAGAAGTTGAGTTAGAGCAACCACATGCTGATGGCCAGGCCAATAACCAAGGAAATGAGGGTGCCAAAAATGCAACACTGGGGAGTAAAATCTCAACAGCATCATTATTAGAGGATGAGCAGGATACTGAGATTGGCAGGCTACCAGATGCTATGACAATTGACAACCCAGAATGGGGGATATGGATCAAGAGACCATAGTCTGTAATGTAGAGGCTATAGGACCAACACAAAAAAGGAACGCAGTTCATCCAAATGGAGCGGCAAATACAAGGAAAAGCACACGACTGAAGGAGGGAAGTCTTGCGTGACAATAACCTAACCACCATCAATGACAATCTTCATTTGGAATACACGGGGCCTCAACAATTCTGTGAGGTGATGGGATTTAAAGGATAGATTTAAAATACTTAAGCCTACAATGGTTATTTTATTGGAGATTAAACTGAAATCAGAACCAATAAAAAATAAATCGTGCATTCCCAAACATTGGAATACGATGGACAATTTTTCTGCACAAAGAGGGGGGAGAATCTTATTGGGTTTAGGCCCTTTTGTCTGGCAAGAAAATCTGATGTCAAGTTCCCCTCAACATGTTACTGTTCGCTGTAGTAATGCGGGCGGTTTCCATATGGTGCTTACGGCAATATATGCTTTAAACACTAGTTCAAAAAGGAGAAGCTTATGGCATATGCTGAACCGAGATGCTTTAAATCTGAAGAATGAAGCTTGGTTGATTGGAGGAGATTTCAACTGTGTTCTTTATGCTAAAGATAAAATAGGAGGGCGCAAGCTGGAGGCGAGCATGGTGGCGGAGTACAACAATTGCATGAATGAATGTGCCCTTCGAGAGCTTAAAAGCACATGTCTCCGAATGAGTTGGTGTAACAAACGACTGGGTAAGGGGAATATAGCTGCTCAGCTAGATCGAGTATTTTGCAACACCGAGTGGATTAACAAACTTCCTGAAGCTTTTGTTGATTATCTGGACCCCCATACTAGCGACCACTCTCCAATGGCCATCAATTTCCACACTCAGGACCATCTAATCCTAAACCACTTAAATTCTTCAACCATTGAACGCGTTAGGGAGGGTTTAAAGAAATGCTGGAATCAAACTGGGATCAGTATATTTTCGGCTCACCAATGTTTTGCATTCTGCACAAATTGCGACGGCTTAAAAACGATTTGCGTGAGTGGGCTCGGCTTCAGGCTGCAGCAAGTTCCATTCCAAAGTGCCACAGAGAGCTTGCAGAAATTCACAACCAACAGGATATTCACAAGGACTCAACCCTGCAGAGTAAGTATCAGATTTTATCCAATTAATTAGCTAATCTATTAGAGATGGAGGAGGAGATGTACCGCCAGAAGAGCCGACAGGACTGGTTGAGCTTGGGAGACAGAAACACAAAGTTTTTTTACACCTCTATGAAAGCACGACAAGGGCACAACAACTTGGGGCATCTGATGGACTTTAACGAGGCTCAAAATAGATCCTATGATGACTTAAAAGCTAAAGCACCAAATTTCTATGGGGAATTATATAATCAAACCGATTACTGGAGGGTCTTTCCAAAGTTAATCCCAAAACGAAAAGTTACTGCAGAGTGGGCAAATTGGCTCGAAAGGAGGGTGTCTAGAGAGGAAATCAAATCATCAGTCTTCCAAATTAGGGCTGACAAAGCCCCTGGGCCGGATGGATTTAATGGCTTCTTCTATCACCATAATTGGTACCTGATTGGAGACGATGTCACAGCAGCAGTGCAATCTTTTTTCGATCTGGAATCCTATTTTGCCAGGTAAACCATACTTTTTTAATTTTAGTTACCAAAATTTCAAATGCTATGGGCCTAGAGGATTACAGGCCAATTGAATACTGCAACATGCTGGATAAGGTAATCAGCAAGGTGCTATGCAACAGACTCAAAGAGGTAGTGCATGAACTGATATCACTAAACCAAGCCGCCTTCCGAAAAGGTAGGCTTCTTTCAGATTGTACCCTCCTAGCCCATGAACAAATAAGGGATTTTAGTAATGCTATGGAGGTTAGAGCCTGTTTCAAGTTGGATCTGAGGAAAGATTTTGACAGCGTAAACAGAGAATTTGTCTATTTCATATTGCATCAGCTGGGGGTTTAAGCACAGGTTCATCAATTGGATTATGGAGTGCATCTCAACGCCCACCTTCTCCGTTATGGTAAACGTCACTCCTGTTGGTTATTTTGAGGGCAACAGAGGGATACGACATGGAGACCCCCTTTTCCCATATCTTTTTGTTATTGTCATGGAAGCCTTCTTATTGCTGGTTGCCAAGGCCATCAATTCCAGATCCATTCATCCTATGAGGAGAACAGGTTCTATTACCCACCTCCTATTCGCAGATGATCTGATAGTTTTTTGTCGAGCTAATCCCCATTCATTACATGGACTTAAAACTTTAGTAGAAGAATTTATGAAGCTCACAGAGCTCCAAATAAATTGGTAAAAAAGTGCCGCCATTTTCAACAAGGGTACTAAAAGCCCATTGGGATTAGCAGATTATCTGGGTATTAAAATGGCGACAACTATGACTACATATCTGGGCCTTCCCTTATCATCAAGATACCCAAAGTCCCCTATGTACAATAGATTGGTCCACAAGTGCAAGAAGAGGCTTTTGGGTTGGACTTCATCTCTTCTCTCCATTTCAGGGTGTATTTGTTGAAAACATAAAGTTTCTCTTCTCATAAAGTTTTTGATGATACAATCATTTATATATGTGTGTATACTAACTTTTGGATGCAGATTATCAAGCTCAAACTCTCACATATTAGAATCATCAAAGTTATGTTGCAAGAAAAAGCATCAAAATGCACGATGAAGATCAAGCAATGAATTTTTATATCTTGAGAAAGATGATGTAATTTTATCTTTTATTCTTGTAAAAATTTAGATTGTTAAAGCTTTGATAATACTCTATCTTAGTTCTTTAGGACTCAGCCTCAAAATCCATACTTCAGAAAAATTAGCATACCAGCACTTTCTCCTAGTCGACTAATAGACTTTTCTTATTTTATTAAGAAAACCAAAATAATTTTTTGTCAAAATCTATTTTTCAAGCATAAGGATCATTTTCTGAAAAATTTCTCAAAATTTTGTTCCTGGTCGACTAATAAGTTTTCCTGGTCTACCAAAAAGTTATATCGTCAGTTATTATAATTGATTTCTATTAAATAATTTTCTAATTATTTAATGGCAGTTATAAACTATCTTCCAACGTTCATATTGTCAGTTCCTAGCCGTTTTTGTCAGTGTATGGAAGTTTTTAGCTGTTCTCCTATCAAAGGACACTTCAACAGTCATTTTCTGACCTGGCAGACTAGTTAGTCGACTAATACTTTTGACTAGTTGACTAATTTTTGGAAAAACGGCTTAGATTTTTTTGAAAATTTAGGTAGTTGTCCAGCGTTCAAAACCTAAATTTTTAGACAATAAATAGACCCCTAGACCTCTGCCTAAAACACACGAAAATTCTTTCACTTTCTCTTTTCTTAAGGTTTCTTTCTCTCTCTATAAAGTGTGTGATTTTCAGATTTCCATAGGGGAAACTCTTCTGAAATTCTGCCCCTTTAAGAAGTCTAATTTCCAAGAGTGTTCTACCACAATTGGCATCTTGAACCCTTGAGATTCCATCACCAACCTTGCGCTATAATTCCGATATTATCAAGGCTATATGTGGTATTGTTTCATACTCTTTCTTTATTTTATTTGGTGAATCTCTTGTTGAAGAGATTGTACAAGTTTGCAACACGGGGAGTGTTGGCATCTTTGTATGTTGATTACTTGCGGGGAGCAAGTGTTTTAGTTGATTCAAATCTCTGCAGGGTAGAGGACTGGACGTATGGTCACAAGGATTCGAACCAGGATAAAAATCTCTGTGTTTGCGTTTGAATTATTCTGGATTGTGATCTTTTATTTCTGCACTCTTATTGCAATTTTTATTAACTTTTAATTTTGCAATATCGTCGTGATTTACACTATTCACCCCCCTCTAGTGTATTTGGTGTGCCAGGAGATTCAACATTTGGTATCAGAGCTACATGGTTAAGATGGCCTACACCTATCCGACGAACACTTCAATGTCTTCATCACAATTTCCAGAAGGGCACTCTACTACAAGGCCTCCATTATTCAATGGTTCCAACTACTCCTATTGGAAGACAAGAATGACGATCTATCTTCAAGGCAGCGACTACGAACTTTGGAACATGTTGGAAACACAATACGAGAAGCGTACAACTTCATATGCCCAATGGACCACTAATGACAAATCTGCTGCAACCCGCAACTCTAAAGCAATGAATGCACTATTCTGCGCTATAGACACAAATGAATTTAAACATGTCTCCCATGCCAAAACTGCATATGACATCTGGCATACCCTCCAGGTAACAAATGAAGGAACTAATAAAGTTAAGGAAACTAAAATCTCTGTTCTTGTTCACAGGTTTGTGTTATTCAGAAGGAAGGAGAATGAAACAATTGGAGAAATGATTACTCGTTTCACCGACATTGTCAATCCTTAATAGCCCTTGGCAAGATTTATACTTAAACGGAACAAGTAAGGAAGATTCTTCGTGACTTAACATCAAAATGGGAGAAGAAGACTATATCCATAGAAGAAGCCAATGACTTATCAACTCTCACCGTTGAAAACATGGTTGGTAACCTGATGGCTTATGAAGTACAACTTCAAGATCGCAAAGAACAAGCAGATACAAAGAAGAAAACTCTTGCCTTTGCCGCTTCATTAGACACCGATGATTTAGACATGGACGATGAAGAGATGTCACTAATAACTAGAAACTTTAAAAGTTTCTACGAAGAGGTAAGTTTAAAATTTTTAAGCCTAAAACGACTGATACTTCTTTATGTTTTTAATGTAACAGACCAGGACATATGAAAAAGGATTGTCCACTTCTTAAGCCTAAAGAAAGGACATTCAACCACTTCAGAAAGGATAAGAACTTCGAAAAGAAAAAGAAGGCACTAGCAGCAACATGGGACTCTTCATCTTCAGAAGAAGAAGAAGAAGTCAATGATCAATCTAATGAAGAGAATGCTCATATGTGCTTTATGGCACAAAGTGATAATGAGGTAAGTACTTTAGATAATGAAGAACTACTTGATGCTTTTAATAAATTATATACGAGATTCAAGAAATTGAATTCTTAACATAAGGCATTAGTACTTTCTCATCAAGAACTAACCTCTTCTTCTTCTTCATTAGATAGTATAAAAATTGAGAAGGAAACATTATCATCTCAAAATGATAAACTACTTAACGAAAATGAGATTCTCAAATCTGAGAATCATAACATGATTTCACACATTTCCATTTTAGATAAAGATATTTCTTCTCTAAAATTGAAATATGATGACATGTTTTTTAACATTAGTAAGTTTAATAAAGGAAAGAATAATCTTGATGATTTACTTAGAATAAAACATCATGCTAATAATAGACAAGGTTTGGGGTATGAGAATACTCCCAAATCTAATATTCTTGGTAATGTTATTTTAGAAAAGAAAAAGCTCGTATTAATTAATGCTAAGAAAATTGATTCTTCAAAATGGAATTAGTTAGATGACAATGATTCTACTAATTCCATTCCTGAGATTATATCTGAAAATACAAGTCTTCCTAAAGCAATTGTTGAAGTTCCTAATCATCCATATGATCTAGTTATTGGAGATATTTCTTATAGAGTAAGAACTAGATCTCAAATAGAACAAATGACTAATTGTGCATTAATATCATCCATTGAACCAAAGAATGTTATTGAAGCATATAAATATAGTTCATGGATAATAGCAATGGTGGAAGAACTTAATCAATTCAAAAGGAATAATGTATGGAAATTAGTACCTAAACCTTCAAATCATCCTATTATTGGAACAAAGTGGGTATTTAAGAATAAATTGGATGAATCTGGTCAAGTAGTTAGAAATAAGGGTAGATTAGTTGCACAAGGTTATAATCAAGAAGAAGGCATAGATTATGATGAAACCTATACTCATGTAGCAAGATTAGAATCTATTAGAATGCTTTTAGCATATGCATGTTACTAGGATTTTAAGTTATATCAAATGGATGTTAAAAGTGCATTTCTTAATGGTATCATAAAGGAAGAAGTTTATGTAGAACAACCACCAGGATTTCAACATGAAAGTTTTGAAAATCATGTTTTCAAGTTAACGAAAGCATTATATAGATTAAAACAAGCACCTCGTGCTTGGTATGAAAGATTGAAGAACTTTTTGTTAAAATCTGGTTATTCTATTGGAAAGATAGACTCTACTTTATTAACCAAACATGTAGATTCTGATGTTATCATTATACAAATATATGTTGATGACATAATTTTTGGTTCTACTAATGATTCTCTTTGTTAAGATTTTTCTAAGGAAATGCAGAATGAATTTGAGATGAGTCACATGGGTGAATTGACCTACTTCCTTGGACTTCAAATCAAGCAAATGAAGGAAGGTATATTTATACACCAAAGTAAATATACAAAGGAACTCATCAAAGGGTTTGGATTAGAGAATTCTGCAGAAAAGCATTCTCACATGGGTACATCATCAAATCTTGATAAAGATCCAAATGGTAAGAGTGTTGATTAAACACTATATCGAGGTATGCTTGGATCAATACTTTATCTTACCGCAAGTAGACCAGATATTATGTTTTCTGTTTGCATATGTGCTAGATATCAGTCTAATCCTAAGTTATCACATTTGGTTGCTGTCAAAAGGATAATTAGGTATATCAAACATACATCTGATTTTGGTTTATATTATCCAAAATCAAATTCATTTGATTTAATTTCATATAGTGACGCAGATTTTGCTGGCTGCAAAACTGATCGTAAAAGTACAAGTGGAACTTGTCACTTTTTTAGGATATGCATTAGTATCATGATTTAGTAAGAAACAAAATTCTGTTTCTTTATCTACTACCGAAGAAGAATACATTACCGCTGGTTTAGCATGTGCACAGATTTTATGGATGAAACGAACTATACTAGATTATGGTATTAAATGTAACACATGTCCAATAATGTGTGACAACACTAGTGCTATAAATTTGCCCAAAAATCCGGTACATCTTGCACGTACTAAGCACATAGATATACGTCACCATTTCTTGGATGATAATGTCCAAAAAGGTGATATTATTCTTAAGTATATAGATACTAAGAACCAAATTGCCGATATCCTGACTAAGCCTCTTAAAGAAGAGACTTTTCTAAAACTTAGAAGAGAACTTGGTATAGTTAGTGAATCGGAATTTTGATTATAGCTTATAGTTATATATTATGTTAATATCAATATAGAATTTTTATGGAATTTCAGAATTATTTTATATTTTTATTAGTCGACTAGCACATAGTTCTGGTCGACTAACCCGTGAGATATTCCTATATCTCATATATATATATATATATATATATATATATATATATATTATATTTTAATTAATCTGTTCGGTCAACACTTTTTTGAAATCACTACAAAACAAAAAAGACATCAATTTTTTTGTTTTCCCTCCTATTTTTAAAGCTCCTTGGAAATACAACGTGTCAAGTACACAGCACTTTGGAAAGTAGATTTGCCAAGTCAAACTCAGGTACACCCGATCCCTATGCCTTGGACAGAAGTCAGGTCCTCTTGTACTCTTTTTTGATCGGGTATATTAGTAAACAATCGACAGTTTTTCGCGTCTTCCTATTACAATATTCCCTGAGTCTCGATTAGTCGACTAGACATTTCGACTAGTCGACCAGAAAATTACAGTTTTTCACAAACTACGATTTCGACCGTTTTCTTCCACAGTTTTTTTGCACCAATCGGTTCTTCAACGACTAGAACAGTTAATGGAAGTTTCCATTGATTTTCTTTCAGTTTTTGATGATTCAAAATTACGAATTTCCCTCCTCAAATCCTTATTTAAACTCCATGGATCTTCATTTCTTCATGAGCAAAACCAAATCTCAATATTCCGAATAACCTCTCCATTTCAGAGAAAGAGTCTACGAATTCCTCATATGTACTCTTCATTCTTCTCTAATGTTTCCCTTTTCAAATCCCCGTTCTTCTTATAGATTCACTCCGGTCGAAGAAGCCCACGCAAAATATGCCGTCATGGAATTCACTCCTTTCTATCCCGAACTATCAATCGATTTTACTGATCCGAAAATTCAGAACTTCAATCTCCATCATCTTCTACATACCGTTTATCTCTTCCACCTTTGGTGTGAAAACATTCCATATTATCCTCTCCTTGTGAAACAATTTTACTCTAATATGGTTGTTTATCAAGATGACGGAAACATCTATTTCGACACCAAAGTTCAAGGTATAAATATGCATCTCACCTTTGGAACTCTTGCCGAATGTCTTGGCCTTCCTCGATCAAATGATCAACCTCTCGGATTTTCCATGGATCATCAACCCACTCTTGATTTACTTAGTCCAAATTTTCGACCTTCCGGCATGATCGCCATGGACTTACATCCAACTCCTCGCCTTCTCCTCAAGATCATAACTTACAACCTTCTTCCAAAGGTTGGGTCTTTCAATTACATTCATGAAACTCGTCTTCGCATTCTCTATGCCATCATGTGTGGCATAAAAGTTGATTGGTCTGTCTCTCTAATGTTAGCCTTAGTGAAACCCGTTTCAAACTACATCTTCCTACCTTGCACGATCACTCGTATTCTTCAACATTTTGAAGTTTCTATTGACGATGAAGTGGCCGTTTATAATCCACTTTGTTTTGATCACTCCATCTTGAGTCGCATGTAGCTTCAACCAGCTTCACATGTTGAAGAGGAACACCCGATCGACTCACACCCTCGTCGTCGCAAGGCTCCCTCCTCTCCACATGTTCGACCTCACTCATCTCGGTTATCCCTCCAAGATCAAATTGATCATCTTTAAGATGATATGAATATCGGTTTTACGGGAGTCCAAGAACATTTGAGTTGTTTTGAGACTAGTATTGCACAAGTTCGGTATGACATGCAAGCAAGCTTTAACATCATTCAAGGGACTAAAGCCCAGATTATGAGTCTTCTTGCACAATTGACACCATATTCTCCATCAACTACTCACCGACCACCTATGCCTCCTCCACCGTTTTAAGTGATTTCTGGAAAAATTCGCTTATTAGTCGACTAGGACTATCAGTTATCGACTAATGTCTATTTGTGACTGGTTGTTATTTTCAGTTGTCTGGTTTGATGTTTAGTTGCCTTAAGTTGTTGTGTGGTTTGGTTGTTCTGTCGTCACGACAGTGTGTACGATGTTAGTTTGGTTTCGGATGTTTTTAGTTGTTGTACGTTGTCTTTTTTGCACTTGGTATCCTATGAACGACCTTATCCATGTATTACTTCTGCATCTTTAATGAAGTTTCAGTTTGTTTGGTTAAATTTTCTTCTCTATTTTTAGCATTCTGCACTGATTAGTCGACCAGAATATTTTATTAGTCGACTAATTCACTACTTTGCTGAAATACATCCCATTTTTGATAATTTCAAAGGGGGAGAAAAATATGAAATTTCATGCAATGTATAAATGTATAAACATTTTTTAAATTTGCACACATTATTAAATTTGCACACATATACATGTTTATCACATATACACTTTTTCACTACAAGATAATTTTATTATGATATATGCATTTGCTAAATTGATATTACGTTGTTACGCAATCATTCACATTTGGCAAATAGATTGTTCATTTTATCAAGCATAAATTCAGGGGGAGCTTTACAATTACAAGTAATTTGTTACAAACGAATATATTTCATATTATCTTAAGATATATTGTAATCATCAAAAAAGGGGGAGAATGTTGGAAACATAAAGTTTCTCTTCCCATAAAGTTCTTGATGATACAATCATTTATAATTATGTGTATATACTACCTCTTTGGATGCAGATTATCAAGCTCAAACTCTCACATATTACAATCATCAAAGTTACGTTGCAAGAAAAAGCATCAAAATGCACGATGAAGCTCAAGCAATGAATTTTTATATCTTGAGAAAGATGATGTAATTTTATCTTTTATTCTTGCAAAACTTTAGATTGTTAAAGCTTTGATAATACTCCACCTTAGTTCTTTAGGACTCAGCCTCAAAATCTATACTTCAGAAAAATTAGCAGACCAGCACTTTCCCCTAGTTGACCAATAGACTTTTTCTTATTTTATTAAGAAAAACAAAATAATTTTTGGTCAAATTCTATTTTTCAAGCATAAGGATCAATTTCTGAAAAATTTCTCAAAATTTTGTTCCTGGTCGACTAATAAGTTTTCCTGGTCTACCAGAAAGTTATATCGTCAGTTATTATAACTGATTTCTATTAAATAATTTTCTAATTATTTAATGGCAGTTATAAACTATCTTCCAACATTCATATTGTTAGTTCCTAGCCATTTTTGGCAGTTTATGGAAGTTTTTAGCCGTTCTCCTATCAAAGGATACTTCAACAGTCATTTTCTGACCTAGCAGACTAGTTAGTCGACTAATACTATTGACTAGTTGACTAATTTTTGGAAAAACGGCTCAGATTTTTTTGAAAATTTAGGTAGTTGTCCAACGTTCGAAAACTAACTTTTTCGACTATAAATAGAACCCCAGACCTCTGCCTAAAACACACGAAAATTCTTTCACTTTCTCTTTTCTTAAGGTTTCTTTCTCTCTCTAGAAAGTATGTGATTTTCAGATTTCCATAGGGGAAACTTTACAGAAATTCTGCCTCTTTAAGAAGTCTAATTTCCAAGATTGTTCTACCACAATTGGCATCTTGTGTCATGCCCCGCTTCCCAAAACGACAGAAGCGAAACGTGACAAGGCCCGCTTAGGCTGGAGCTGTGAAGCTCGGACCCAATAAGCGTCTGTAGGGTACCATTTTAAAATTTTCAGGTTTTTGCATTATTAAGATTCGGAACATAAGAAAGTATAGAAAGAAAGTGGCATTCATTAATATAGAGAGATAATATCCAGCGAGTACAAAATTCTAAAAAGAGAAGCCTAATCATGGCAACAAACTACAGAAAGGAAACTAATAGTGCGAAGCACCAAACCTAGGCAGAGAGTAAAGTGGTGCTCCCCGCTCAGATAAAAAAGTAGTAATCTCTGGAAGTCCGCAACGGTGCGGGACGTCTAAGTCTGGTCCTCGTCAGATACATACTCCGGGTCGACGTCCTCTGGCTCCACGTACTCAGGAATGTCCGGCTCATCCACGTGCTCTGGCTCAACACCTGACGTACATCATCCAAAAGAAAGGAACTGTACGTCAGGTAAAGTCTACAAAAGAGGGTTAGACTCTATTGCAAGTGTACTGAAATTTTAAGCAACGATTTACTGGTTGATTAGCATGCTGGGGTTATAACATAGTAACAAAAGGAGGTAAACGGAGCAGGAAAAGTAAAACGCGTCAAGCAGTAGTCGTAGCGTGTGCTACCGACTACGGGACTAACCTAAACGTGTCCAGACAAGACGTGACAAGACAAGACAAGACAGGACAGGACAAGACACATGTGACTCGAAGGGTTCATGCCTTACGGTTCGAGGGGGATCAGACCCTCTCCCCGTGCGCATGCTCAACCCTGCCCCAACCCAGGAACTCAGGACAAGAAGGTACATGAATCACTCCCGCTAGGGAAGCATCCGAAACGCCCGCAGGCTTTTTGTGTAACAGGGATCACTCTCGCGTGGAGAGCATCCGAAACGCCCGGAGGCTTTTTGTGTAACAGGGATCACTCTCGCGTGGAGAGCATCCGAAACACCCGGAGGCTTTTTGTGTAACATGGATCTATAGGATCCTGTCAAAACAACGATGTTAGGATCAAATGAAGAGGAGAGACTTACGCTTGCATAAGCGGCACCGTAATCTCTGAACTTCGCCCTCGGATTTGCCACAACGGTCTGTACTTTGTCATGGAGGATCAAAGCAGCGTTTCACCACCTAAATATCTATTTAGAAGAGGATTTTAATGGAAGGGAGAAGAAGAACACAAGTTGCCTTATGCAAACTTATGGCATGGTAAGATTAGTGTAAATGCCTTACCCTTGGGTCCTATTTATAGGCTTTAGGGGTAGTTATTGTAGGAAATAACTAAATATAAGCTTATTAGCCTATATTAGCACATTTACTTATCCTCTTCTTCATTCACTTATCAAGTGCCTTTATGCACTTATAAAGTGGCTTTTTCCACTTATCGAGTGGTCCTTTTCACACGAGAAAAGGTTCCCTTCGTGCACGCTTTCGTGCACGCGACATCTGAGGCCCGTATACCCTCATACATCCCCTCATGGGTGTATTTATGTCGTCCATATCCAACATCTCCCACTCACACTTGAGGGGATTGTAAGGAAACATATTTTCCTTTAGCTCTTCTGTTTATCATACCGAGAAATAGACCGTGTGACCGTCATGCGCATAGAGTCCGATGTTGTGCACTTGTTAGATATACACAACACTCCTTGAGGTGGAAAGTTGAGTAGATCAATGCATGCTTTACCCGAGATTATTTCTTCACATTTCTTATACTTTATATTCAACAATTGAATCCCATCTGGATTACAATTGGCTGGCCAGCTTTGAATCTCTAAAGTCCAAATGTGAATATGAAATTAATCTTCCTCTTCTTACGATCCTTTCGATCTTGACTTGACTTGCTTTTCTAACATGCCCCGCCGGACCGAATTGACCATAGTCCTTAAGCAACATGCTAACATAGCAATCACCCATTCAAATCTAAAGGAACCAATTAGAGTCCATACGGGTAACGAGTTAAGACCCATGTGGTCTTTGGGTCTAACATAATAGTAAACACAATTACTATTCTAACCCAATGGTCAAATGCATACGTAATATGAATACGTATTACAACATCACTCCTTTCCCAGGGAGCGTATGTCTTAATGATGTTGTAAGGATGATGATCAGACACCACAATGTCTGATTTTGAGTCCCTTTTACTACTCAAATAATCTTCTGGACCCACATCCCGCATAAGACAGATAGGATTTAAGAATACTCTTAGATCTTTTGTAAGCATCCATATGATGCAGATCTTTCATACGACCATTTTTTTAAGTCATGACTCTAAATCATCCGTCTGACGATTTTGACTTTAAACAGGTCTCATCTTTATTTTATCCGTCTGATATAATAAAGGCGGTTGCTCTTGTGAGAGAGCCAACCTCAATCTGTCCGACATACTAGAAAATATAGCTGAGATTTTAAAATGTACACAAACATTTTCTAGAAACTTATATGCAATGTTGAAAAGAACTTATTCTTTTATTAAATTTGATCTTTTACAGACATGGGAATTTACATTGGTACAACTCAGCTCTTACGCAATCCTTGAGATGATAAGTATTTGTAAAACACATCTATGGGGATCGCCTTTGTAAGCGGATCCGCTATCATCTCATGCGTATATATGTACCTTATGTCTACCTTCTTGGTCTTATCATAGTCTTTTGCAAATTTGTAGCGGATATCAATGTGTTTGGTCTTACAATGGAATTTTGGATATTTGACATAGGCTATAGATGCTTGACTGTCACTGTGTATTGGTACAACACCTGAGTCACTTGCATCAATTAGCCTGTCTAAGAATTTCCTAAGCCAAACAGCCTCTTGGACTGCCATGCTAAATGTTACAAACTCGGCTTCCATAGTTGAAAGTGCGATGCAGGATTGTTTCTTGCTACTCCAGGATATTGCACCAGATCTGAGTAGAAAAACATATCCTGAGGTCGATCGTCACTCATCGAGATCACCCGCCCAATCAGCATCAGTGTAGCCTTCGAGCCTCAAGGCATCTCCTTGATAGCATAAAGCATAATCCGCAGTTCCTTTAAGATACCGCATTATCCTCTTAACTGTTTTCCAGTGTACTTGCCCTGGATTGGATTGGTAAGAACTTACCATTCCAACGGCAAAACAGATGTCCGGTCTTGTACACATCATAGCGTACATAAGACTACCAACTGCACTGGAATATGGAACTTTTTCCATAATTTTCTTTTCCTTTTGGTTCTTTGGACACGATTTCAGACATAAATTATCGCATTTGCTTATAGGAGTATCAATGGACTTACAGTCCTACATATTAAAACGTTCTAGAACCTTCTTTATATAAGTCTCTTGTGAAAGAGAAAGAAGTTTCTTCGAACGATTCCTTGAAATCTTAACTCCAAGGATATATGCGGCTTCTCCCATGTCTTTCATCTCAAAAACTGATGAAAGCCAAGCCTTGATATCCATCACAAAGCCCTTGTCATTTCCAGCTATTAAAATGTCATCTACGTATAGAGACATAATAACATACTTGCTTTTAATCCTTTTGATATATACACAGTTATCTTCATCAAGCATGGTAACACCATTTGATAAGACAACTTCTTGAAATCGTATATACCATTGCCTCGAGGATTATTTAAGACCATATATGGACTTACGAAGTTTACAAACCTTATGTTAGTTTCCTTCTTTTACGAACCCGGTTGGTGGTTCCGTATAGATCTCTTCGTCCAATTCTCCATTGAGAAAGGCAGTCTTTACATCCATTTGATGTAATTTGAGGTCCAAGCAAGCTACCATAGCCAGAATCAAGCGAATCGAGGTAAAACGAACAACAGGTGAGAAGGTCTCTTCGTAGTCTATCCCTTCCTGTTGTGTAAAACCTTTCGCGACAAGGCGAGCTTTATATCTGTCTATAGAGCCATCAGCCTTATGCTTGATCTTGAGAACCCATTTGTTCTCAATAGCTCTACGTCCTCTGGGTAAATCAACCAAGTCCCAGACTTGCTTAACTTTCATGGATTCTAATTCCTCCTTCATCACTTCCATCCATTTGTCTTTTGCAGGGCATGATACAACCTGTTTGAAAGTAGCAGGCTCGTCATCTTCTTGTAGTAAAGTCATAAAGGTTTGCGGGAATTCATCCTCAAATCTTAGAGGAGATAACCTTGTACGACTACTACGTCGTATTTGAGATTCTTCAAGTCCTTGTTGACTCGAATTTAGATCAATTCTAGTATCACTCCCACTTGGAATGTCGTTAGAAATGCTCCCACTTGGATCATTATTCCCGTATGGAATATGATTCGCATCATTCGTATCATCCATTGGTGAAGTTTGAAACGTATTTTCGTCTTCACCAAGAATCCTCCCACTCGAATGAGGTAATCCTTCTTGATCATTAATCTCAAATAGAGATAAGTCCTGACTTATTTCGCCCTGTCTTGGAAACTCGTTTTCCAAGAAAGTGACATCCCTCGACTCAAATTCAATTAGTCCTCCATTGTCTTCCTGACCAATGAAAACATAACCTTTGGAGTTTTCTGCGTATCGTATAAAGATACATTTCCTCCCCTTTGGCCCAAGTTTGCCATACTTATGGGAGGAAATATGTGCGTATGATGCCCACCCCCAAGGTTTTAAAGTGCTTAAGTCAGGAGACCTTTGGTTCCACAACTAATAAGGAGTGGAGCTAACTGATTTCGAGGGTACGCGGTTCAAGATGAAAGCGGCCGTCAATAATGCATCACACCAAAAGATGATTGGCAAGTTAGCTTGTGCCATCATTGAACGGACCATTTCCATCAAAGTCCTATTCCTCCTTTCAGCAACACCATTTTGTTGAGGAGTATAAGGCATAGTCACCTGATGAACTATGCCCTTTTCATCACAAAGTTCCTTAAAACTTGCAGATTGATATTCACCGCCTCTATCGGTCCGCAAGACCTTAATCTTGCGATCTAATTGATTTTCCACCAAACTCATATAGTTTTGAAAGCAGGTTAATGCTTCACTTTTGTGGGATATCAAATAGATATGACCGAATCGGGTGAAGTCATCAATACAAGTGATGAAATAGGACTTCCCGCGTCTTGTCTTAACATTCATCGGACCACATATGTCCGAATGGATGAGCTATAATGGAACCTCGGCCCTTGTGCCGGTTCTAAACGGCTTGCGACAAGATTTCCTTACAAGACAATGTTCGCAAGTCGACATTTCGACCTTTGAAACATTGGATAGAAGGCCACGTTTGGCAAGTCTATCCATTCGTGTTGGTCCAATGTGACAAAGCCTTGCATGCCAACAAATTACATCTGATTCATAATTTGATGAATTTGCAACAAGAAAATTTTCATTATTAAATGAGGAATCATACATTGTATTTAATACAATAAATCCTTTGAAAACATACCCAGTACCAATTAAAGAATTATTACAAAACAAGTCCACTTTACAATCATGAAAAAACCAACTATAACCAAGATCCATTAAAATGACCACATATATAATATTCCTTCGAATATCTGGAGCGAATAGGACATCATGTAGTAAGATAATGCGGCCGTTGTCCAAGACGAGCTTGCAAGTCCCAACGCCTTTCACTTCAACACGTGTGTTGTTTCCTACATATATCCACTTTGTTCCTTGGGGTATCCGGTGATACTCCACGAAGGACCGTCTATCCCTTGCTATGTGGTCGGTGGTACCTGAATCAATTATCCAAAATGGATTAGATTCTACAAGAAATATTGAACTAGAAACACATATGTAACTAGCATTACAAGTTACCTTATCACCTCCATCCGTACAAGAACGGGCATAGTGACCTAACTTGTTGCACTTGAAGCACTTGATCCTCTTCAAGTCTTTCTTCTTGTTCCATTTCTTGTGCCCACCCTTATGTTTGGGTTTCTTGGTAGACTCTGGTTGCTTATTACATTCATTAGTAAACTTCGAACGATCTTTCCGTTTCTTTCCCCCGTATGAGGAACTAGCAACCATGTGCACTTCTGCACTTGGCTTGGCTGCCGCAAGCCACTCTTCCTCTAACTCGAGGTGCTTAGAAACATCGCTGAAGTTCTTGATGCTCTCATTATGAGTGAGATGCATCTTCATTTGGTCCCACCCATTTGGCAGGGAACGTATGACTGCTTGGATTTGTTGCTCATCAGTGAGCACATGACCTGCATCCTTTAACTCTGAGATTAGATTCGCCATATGCCGCAGATGCTTCCCCATGGAATGATCTGGACGTTTCTTGTACGAATCGAATCTTATAGTTAAAGAGCGAAGTTTGGACACCGAGGTGCCACCAAACTTCTCCTCTAGCTTGGACCATATGTCCATGGCTAGGTCATGCTCTCGGAAGATTCGCATTATGTCGTCTGCCATACTTGACAGCAACGTAATGCGAGCAATCTTGTTCTTCCGAGACCAAGCTTCAAAAGCTTCCTTGTCTCTTCTGTGTTGGGCCGTAGTGCCCAACTCAGGTTCAATCATTTTGTTCTTCAGAGTTTCGAGCACTTCTTGCTCCTCTAGAACATATTGTATCTTGATGGACCATAGTTTGTAATTATCGCCGTTGAGTTTTTCACCTTTGTTTAACTCAGCGACGATGTTCTTTGAAGCGGAAGACATTTTAACTTTAAAATGCTGCAAAAGACACAAAAACCGAAGGTTCGATCAAAAATCATCGCATAAAATTCTTATAGATAAATATCACTTCCACTTGGAATATCCCACTTGGAATGATATTTTTACATTTGATAAGTTACTTTCGAAAAATATTGAAGATGTTGCTCTAGAATCGGAAAGGTCTCTACGATTCCAATCACCATCTAGAACAACTTTCAATATTTCCCCCTCACTTATCAAACGATAGTACTCTTATAGTATTTTGCAGCGGAAAAGCGTTTTTGAAAAACGTATTTTGAAAACGTATTTTTCAAACGTATTTTGCAAACGTATTTTGCAGGGCCTACACCCCATTACAGGGTGACATAGCCGAAATATTTCGACAATTCCCCGGCCATTGCCGGGGTCGGGTCGTGGCCGTGCCAAGGCCGAATTCTTCTTCCTTCCGAAGAGAGAGTTGCCATCGCAACTTGGCCAAGGCCAAACATCTCTTGAGGGGAGTTTTCTGCAAGCCACCGCCGTCGGCTCCCGTATGGATCCAGGCGCTTCCCCCCTACAGGAGAATTTTGCCGCAGACAACTGCTGCCGGCTCTGTAGAGACCGGCCATGCAAGACACCCCCTCCGGTCATGCAAGCCCCCCTCAATCACTGGGCTAACCGGGGCTTGGCACTGGCCGAGGCCAGGGCAGGCCGTGGCCGTGGCCCTGGCAGAGGCCAGGGCCGGCCTCGACCTGGCCCTGGCCTCGGCCAGGGCCGGCCAAGCTCTGGCCAGGGCCAGGGCCGGCCCTGGCCGTGGCCAGGGCCCCCTGGCCCTGGCCCTGGCCGAGGCCGGCCAGGGCCGGCCATGGCCCCTTGGCCAGGGCCGGCCTTGGCCCCTTGGCCATGGCCGGCCCCCTTGCATGGGGTTGGCTGCACACCCCCACCGGAGGGGTAGCCGTGGTTGTTATTGGCCGTAGCCAACCCCCTTCTCATGGGGAGGGGGGATGCATAGCCTCCATGGCCATATGGCCATATCGATCATGCACCAAAGGGATCTTCTTCTCCGATGAGAATTTGCAACCGCCATCTTCTTCTCCGATGAGACACCCGTTCGTCGAGAAAGTAGTTATACTTCAATGGTCGTATGCCAAAATGAAAAAATAACACACTTTCAAGGCCGCAAACTTCACGCTCCACATGAAGAGAGTTCACATTCCCTATTGAATGGAGTCTCAGCATCCATGAAGAGTGCGAGTTTGGCGAGATGAAGGGTCAGTTCTTCCCGTCACGGAGAGTTCCTGCCATATCCGTAATGACATAAGACCCTAACGTGAAAAGAACAACTGCTGCGATTTTCACCGTCATGATGCGCTCCTACCATATCCATAATGGTAGGAAACTCATTCGTAAAAAAGACAACGCCTCGTTCATCGGTTAGACCGGGGCGACGGTTAGACCGGGGCGAACCCGTATGGCTCTGATACCAATGTAGGATCCTGTCAAAACAACGATGTTAGGATCGAATGAAGAGGAGAGACTTACGCTTGCGTAAGCGGCACCGTAATCTCTGAACTTCGCCCTCGGATTCGCCACAACGATCTGTACTTCGTCACGGAGGATCGAAGCAGCGTTTCACCGCCTAAAACTCTATTTAGAAGAGGATTTTAATGGAAGGGAGAAGAAGAACACAAGTTGCCTTATGCAAACTTATGGCATGGTAAGATTAGTGTAAATGCCTTACCCTTGGGTCCTATTTATAGGCTTTAGGGGTAGTTATTGTAGGAAATAACTAAATATAAGCTTATTAGCCTATATTAGCACATTTACTTATCCTCTTCTTCATTAACTTATCAAGTGCCTTTATGCACTTATAAAGTGGCTTTTTCCACTTATCGAGTGGTCCTTTTCACACGAGAAAAGGTTCCCTTCGTGCATGCTTTCGTGCACGCGACATCTGAGACCCGTATACCCTCATACATCCCCTCATGGGTGTATTTATGTCGTCCATATCCAACAGGATCACTCTCGCGTGGAGAGCATCCGAAACGCCCGAAGGCTTTTTGTATAACAGGACACGACACGCAAGGAATTGTTATTCTATGGGGTCCACACGCACGCACACACAGGAAAAACCCTAAGGTGTCAAATGATGTTGTTGCGCTTAGACTTCGTCGTCAAGTCTAAGCCGTCAGGGACGTCCCGGACGCTATCATTTCACGTCCGGTTCTCTTTGTTCAAAGTCTAACAGTTCTAGAAGTCTAATGCCTAAAACACGGCCGAAGGTGCAAGTGAGTACACTTGCCTGCGGTGGCGAGGGTGTCGTCCATCCGGAGCGTCCCATCCAAGCGTCGCGTCTACGGTAGTCCGTCTGAAACAGGGTCATGGCGACGGTGTCAGGTCGCGTTTTTCAACAAATCCTATTAGGGTTTGTTTCTAAAATTGGCGGGACTACTCTAACAACCAAAAAGTCTCGTTTTGATGTTCTGTTTAATCTAGACCGACGTCTACCCTATGTGCACAGAAAAATTGTCTGTTCGTCGATCTTTCCTACGGTGGGCAGAGTTTTACAGATGCTGAAAATAAATTTAGTTCAATTTGACCAATTTTAGTTTAGGTTTTGGTTAACTACGGTGTGGGTTTTACTACTCGTTAGGGAAACCAGCCTCGTGGTGTCACCAACAAGCGGAAGTCGGGTCTGAACGGTGAAACGTCGGCATCGTCTGGAACTGCTTGACCGCGGGTAGCACAGCAAGGTACCTCTGGACAGTGGGGTGGTGGTGCAAAATCAGCGAGCTAACACCGATCCTCCTCCCGTTGCGAGTAGCGCAACGGATCTTCACGATAACGGCGACGTCGGCTAAAAGTACGTGCGTGCGGAAACACACGTGAAATCCGAGAGTCCAAGGGGGCTGTCGGTAGATGAAGTAGGACCAGAGAAAGATGCTCGGCCCAGTGGGTGGCCGACGGCGTGAGCGTACGGTGGTGGGTGGCCGTGAGAAGCCAGAGAGGACATATTTACGTAACATCCGTTGTCGCGCGTCTCAGCGGAATTCCAGTGATGAACAGCAAAATGGGAAGTTTCAGAAGGTAAAGGACTTGTAGAAGAAGCCAACGGCAGTGGAGTTGTCACCGGGGGTGGTCGGAGGTGATCGTGCGTGGGCGTCGAAGTTCAGCTTCCAGATCTGTGAAAAACAGCCGATACGACGTGTTCCAACGAGGATTCATAGAGCTACAGGTAGGCTATGAGCGTAAGGGAAATTGCAGTTGGTAGGGAGTTTCGATAAGAGTCCAACGACGGTAGGGTGGTCATCGTAGGTGGCCGGATGGCCGGTGGGTGCGAGTTTTCCCGGTGGTGGCACAGATCTGTAAAACTGTCGTTTGGGTTGTGTTTGAAAACGTTTTGAGGGAGATAGAGGTGATGGAAGAGGGTAAGGGGTATTGGAGACGACCGGGGGTCAGAGAGGAGTTGAATGGGGGTGGTGGTCGTCGGAGGGGGTGGCCGGAGCAGCGGCGGCGGCCATTTTCCGGCGGGCGCGCAAATCTGGCCTGGGCTGTGAAAACTGGCGGCTAGGGCTCCTTTGTTGCGGGTTTTGAGGACTTTGGTGGCTTTGGAGAGGGGGAGAGGGAGGAGATGGAGGTGGAACAGGTGGTGGCCAGAGAGGGGGCGCTGGGGGTGGTTGTGTGGCGGCCGGAGGCAGCCAGAAAGTGGGTTGGACGGATGGGCTGTCATTTGTGCGGCCATGGGGCTTGATGGGTTTTAAGAGAGAGAGAGAGAGAAGAGAGAGGAGGGAGAGAAGAGAGATGAGGGAGGAGGTGGCCGGACTTAGGGGGTGGCCGGAGCCTCGTCGGTGACGAGAGGAAGGAGGAGAAGTGGGTGGCGGCTGGCTTGGGTGCATGCCCTAGGGCAAACGTGAATGGGTTTAAAAAAAGAACTCATTTGCTACTCACCTCTTGATTATTGGTTAATTGCGGGAGGGAGAGAGAGATAGGGGAGTAAACTTAGGGAAAAGAGGGGGTGCAAATAGTAGTAGAAATCATATCTCCTCATACGTAAGAGATATTCGAGGGATTTGATTAAGATTCCAATTAAGTTTGAAATTCAAATGGATTAGAGGCTAATCAATGGTTGAAAATTAATTCGGGGATATCTTCCACTACGGGCATCGGAAAAATAATCCGAAAATACCGGGACGATCGTGGAGACGAGAAGTATGGGGCTACAGGATCCAATCGCGTGCTACACCTACCAAAAATTCTCGTAAAATCGGGAACTGAGTATCGGTGCCAAAAGACCAAAACGCCCTTCCATTCAAAGCTGCTTTGCGAGAAAACGAGCCGTGAAATGACGTTCCCAAAAATTACTATAAAATTCTACGCTTCCATATGGTCACAACGACATATCACATCGTATATACCGAAACCAAGAAAAAGCCAAACAAAATACGTGCACGTAGAAAATATGAACGGCCGGAAAGCGGCCGTTACATTCTACACACCTTTGAAATGATTCCGCCCTCGGAATCACTTATACTAATAATAATATTTATTAACCTTATACCCGCAACTCTCATATCTACACATAAAGATCGCTAATCCTGTAACTTCAAACAACGTTCCTCAATAATCCATCATAACTCGTCTTTTCACTGGATAATGCCACGACTAAACTCACATCCTAACACTTAACTATAGACCCATCACTACTGTTCAAATTTCCAACTCCAATTTCTCATAAAAGAATAATAATCATCTTCTCATACCATACCACTCCACTAAACATCATCGCTCAGTAACATCTTTAAATTTCCCAATCTCTTCCCAATATTAATCAATCGCTAAAATGATGTTCTAGCCGATCACCATTCCAAGGCAAAAACTTTGTCTATCTTATAACACCTTTCACAAATCAACAATCGTCGTGTCCTTAATACATTCCTAGTCATATCTTCCCATAAATTTATCCGCCAAATAATTGAACTATCAAAATCACATCTTATCCTATTCACTATAACTAATCCCAACCAATATTGAGTCCGACTACCTAACCATCCATTTATCTCAACACGTCGTGTTATTCCCAATGTCTTCTCACGTCAACTTAATAATCAAATCTTGATGCTTTAAATGCTATACTCATTTTCATGATCACCTTAACTCGTACTATCCCGTCCTAACTACTTTTATCTACCACTCGTCCCAGTTTCGGATCGATCAAGTACTCACTCCCTGTATATAATTTCATCCAACCAAAGTTTTCCATTGAGTCCGTCACACATCGGTATTATAAATAAGTCTTGGACAATCATTCTTTTCATCCAAGGAAATCTAATCTCATATCATTGTGTCTCAAAATCAATTAATCATCGCTATTACATATCTCATCACACACTATACCTACCCGCACACAAGATCTTATAACAATAATAGTTAGTCCCAATAATATAACAACAATAAACATAACATTTCTAAGTGAGAAAGAAGAGAAGAGAAAGGAAAACTTAAGGCCACTGACATATTTTTAAAACATTTGGAAAAACGTGTGGAGTTGTGGTAATGGATGAGGGAGGATAAATGATTTGTGATCTTGTGTGGCTAGTTTCAAAACTTTAAAGATTTGTTTTTAAAGAAAACAAAAGTTTGATACAGTCACATGCAGCCAAAGATAAGCTATACTATGATACGAAAGACTAAGTCTAAGGAATTACCTGCTATGACGCTATTCACACCTATATGAATACCATCATTCAGACAACTTCATACCTATATCACAGATAACACTGAGTATACCACATGACACAAGGGACAAACATTAAGATCATAAAGGTAACACACTCATACAAGTCCACACATACTACCTATATACATGCACCCCGACGACATCACAAATAATGGGCCCACTACTAAACTAGAGTTGACACAGGCAACGACAAGCTCTAATATCCTAACAACAGAAAGAAATCTGAAATCAAAAGTGTACCGGAGGGATCGGAAGGAACGAGTTCAAATAAGGCGAGGTAAGGAGATAGCTGGTTGGGTGAGACAAAAAATATTGCTCAAAATAATTAAATGGATGAAAAGAAAATAATTACGTGTAAAATATGGTATCATATACTTTTATACTTATAAAAAAATACGTAGAAAAGTGAGCAGATGTATGAAATTACAATTCTGGAAAAGAGTGAGACGAAGGAAAGAAGGGTAGGGTGAGAAGCGATTGTTTTGCAATTGAAAATAAGTTTAGACAAAAAAATATTATTTTTTTGAAATATGAGCACGATGAGCATAGAACTGATATATATATAAAATTGAAGTTCTCTTTAGTTTAGAAAGTTTTCTAAAAGTACGTATGGTAAGTGGTAAAATAAATTTCGTGGTTTAGAAAAAAATGGTATATTGATTTTTCCAAAATGGTAACAAAGTTTTAAAACTAAAATACGAAGGATACCGATTCGAAAATAAGTACGAGACCGTAACTTAAAATTTTTCGACCAAGAAGGTTTCAAAATCAGTGAAAATTTTTTGACTCAACCGAAAGTAAGAAATTTAAATATTTAATAAGGGTTTTCAAAGAAGTTAAACTGAGCGAAGAATTTAATACTGAATTTCTAAAATCCTTTTAAGCAGGATTTGCAATGGAGAGATTTGAAGAATTATCGATAATTTTCATGAATCGATCACGTGAATCGAGGGCAAGGAACATGATCGCATGATGAATACGCCTAAGATATGATTTATGAAAGCTACGATGGAACTCTACAGCTGATAACACAAAAGTGTAATGATCACGAAGACGCTAGAAGTCAGGGGTCCTAGTCATCGAGCCGTCTAAAGATCAGTAGAACTCAGCACTAAGACTTCCTAATGAACTAGCTGTAATAGAGAGATCTCAGGGAAGGGTCCTAAGAGATTTAAGATTACGTTCTGCTGGGCCCGAAGTCGATGGACCCAAGCGAACGACTAAAACAAGGGCTCTAGAAATCTAACACGGACAGAGTCAAGTGATGGCTAATAAGGCATCCTAAGACGATGATGACTAAATCTTAACCAAGGCACCTGACTATCAAACCTGTACGTCTATCTAAGTCTTCCTACCACCTAAGACTGGGAAAACCTAATTTAGACCTGTACATGGATATTAAATGAATGTGATACTCTTATTGTTCCGAACTTTTGCATGACCTGCATGGACCACCACTAAAACCTGTCACGCCCCGCTTCCCAAAACGACAGAAGCGAAACGTGACAAGGTCCGCTTAGGCCGGAGCTATGAAGCTCGGACCCAATAAGCGTCTGAAGGGGTACCATTTTAAAATTTTCAGGTTCTTGCATTAATAAGATTCGGAACAATAGAAAGTACAGAAAGAAAGTGGCATTCATTAATATAGACAGATAATATCCAGCGAGTACAAAAGTCTAAAAAGAGAAGCCTAAGCATGTCAACAAACTACAGAAAAGGAAACTAATAGTGCGAAGCACCAAACCTAGGCAGAGAGTAAAGTGGTGCTACCCACCCAGATTAAAAAGTAGTTATCTCTGGAAGTCCGCAACGGTGCGGGACGTCTAAGTCTGGTCCTCGTCAAGTATGTACTCCGGGTCGACGTCCTTTGGCTCCACATACTCGGGAATGTCCGGCTCATCCACATGCTCTGGCTCAACACCTGATGTACATCACCCCAAAGAAAGGAACTGTACGTCAGGTAAAGTCTACAAAAGAGGGTTAGACTCTACTGCAAGTGTACTGAAATTTTAAGCAACGATTTACTGGTTGATTAGCATGCTGGGGTTATAACATAGTAACAAAAGGAGGTAAACGGAGCAGGAAAAGTAAAACGCGTCAAGCAGTAGTCGTAGCGTGTGCTACCGACTACGGGACTAACCTAAACGTGTCCAGACAAGACGTGACAAGACAAGACAAGACAGGACACGACAAGACACGTATGACTCGAAGGGTTCACGCCTTACAGTTCGAGGGGGATCAGACCCTCTCCCCGTGCGCACGCTCAACCTTACCCCAACCCAAGAACTCAGGACAAGAAGGTACATGGATCACTCCCGCTAGGGAAGCATCCGAAACACCTGCAGGCTTTTTGTGTAACAGGGATCACTCTCGCGTGGAGAGCATCCGAAATACCCGGAGGCTTTTTGTGTAACATGGATCTCTCTCGCGTGGAGAGCATCCGAAATGCCCGGAGGCTTTTTGTGTAACAGGGATCACTCTCGCGTGGAGAGCATCCGAAACGCCTGAAGGCTTTTTGTATAACAGGACACAACACGCAAGGAATTGTTATTCTAGGGGGTCCACACGCACGCACACACAGGAAAAACCCTAAGGTGTCAAATGATGTTGTTGCGCTTAGACTTCCTCGTCAAGTCTAAGCCGTTAGGGACGTCCCGGACGCTATCATTTCACGTCCGATTCTCTTTGTTCAAAGTCTAGCAGTTCTAGAAGTCTAAGGCCTAAAACACGGCTGAAGGTGCAAGTGAGTACACTTGCCTACGGTGGCGAGGGTGTCGTCCGTCCGGAGCGTCCCATCCAAGCGTCGCGTCTGCGGTAGTCCGTCTGAAACAGGGTCATGGCGACGGTGTCAGGTCGTGTTTTTCAACAAATCCTATTAGGGTTTGTTTCTAAAATTGGCGGGACTACCCTAACAACCAAAAAGTCTCGTTTTGATGTTCTTTTCAATCTAGACCGACGTCTACCCTATGTGCACAGAAAAATTGTCCGTTCGTCGATCTTTCCTACGGTAGGCAGAGTTTTACAGATGCTGAAAATAAATTTAGTTCAATTTGACCAATTTTAGTTTAGGTTTTGGTTAGCGACGGTGTGGATTTTACTACTCGTTAGGGAAACCAACCTCGTGGTGTCGTCCAACAAGCGGAAGTCGGGTCTGAATGGAGAAACGTCGGTGTCGTCTGGAACTCCTCGACCGCGGGTAGCGTAGCGAGGTACCTCTACACAGCGGGGTGGTGGCGTGAAATCAGCGAGCTAACACCGATCCTCCTCCCGTTGTGAGTAGCGCAACGGATCTTCACGATAACGGCGACGTCAGCTAAAAGTACGTGCGTGCGGTAACGCACGTGAAATCTGAGAGTCGAAGGGGGCTGTCGGTAGATGAAGTAGGACGAGAGGAAGATGCTCGGCCTGGTGGGTGGCCGACGACGTGAGCGTATAGTGGTGGGTGGCCTTGAGAAGCCGAAGAGGACAGATTTGCGTAACATCCGTTGTCGCGCGTCTCAGCGGAATTCCAGCAACGAACAGCAAAAACGGGAAGTTGCAGAAGGTAAAGGACTTCTAGAAGAAGCCAACAGCAGTGGAGTTGTCACCGGGGGTGGTCGGAGGTGATCGTACGCGGGCGTCGAAGTTCAGCTTCCAGATCTATGAAAAACAGCCGATACGGCGTGTTCCGACGAGGATTCACGGAGTTAAATGTAGGCTATGAGCGTAAGGGAAATTGCAGTTGGTAGGGGGTTTGGAGAAGAGTCTAACGGCGGTAGGGTGGTCTTCGTTGGTGGCCGGATGGCCGGTGGGCACGAGTTTTCCCGACGGTGGCACAAATATGTAAAACTGTTGTTTGTGTTGTGTTTGAAAATGTTTTGAGGGAGATAGAGATGATGGAAGAGCGTAAGGGGAGTTGGAGATGACCGGGGGGTCAGAGAGGAGTTGAATGGGGGTGGTGGTCGTCGGAGGGGGTGGCCGGAGCGGCGGCAGGGGCCGTTTTCTGGCGGGCGCACAGATCTGGCCTGGGCTGTTAAAACTGGCGGCTAGGGCTCATTTGTGGCGGTTTTTGAGGACTTTGGTGGCTTTGGAGAGGGGGAGACGGAGGAGATGGAGGTGGAACAGGTGGTGGCCAGAGAGGGGGCACTGGGGGTGGTTGTGCGAAGGCCGGAGGTGGTCGGAAGTGGGTTGGACGGATGGGCTGTCATTTGTGCGGCCATGGGGGTTTGATGGGTTTTAAGAGAGAGAGAAGAGAGAGGAGGGAGAGAAGAGAGATGAGGGAGGAGGTGGCCGGACTTAGGGGGTGGCCGGAGACTCGCCGGTGACGAGAGGAAGGAGGAGAAGTGGGTGGCAGCTGGCTTGGGTGCATGCCCTAGGGCAAAACGTGAATGTGTTTAAAAAAAGAACTCATTTGCTACTCACCTCTTGATTATTGGTTAATTGCGGGAGGGAGAGAGAGATAGGGGAGTAGACTTAGGGGAAAGAGGGGTGCAAATAGTAGCAGAAATCATATCTCCTCATACGTAAGAGATATTAGAGGGATTAGATTAAGATTCCAATTAAGTTTGAAATACAAATGGATTAGAGGCTAATCAATGGTTGAAAATTGATTAGGGGGTATCTTCCACTACGGACATCGAAAAAATAATCCGAAAATACCGGGACGATCGTGGAGACGAGAAGTATGGGGCTACAGGGTCCAATCGCGTGCTACACCTACCAAAAATTCTCGTAACATCGGAAACTGAGTATCGGTGCCAAAAGACCAAAACGCCCTTCCATTCAAAGTTGCTTTGCGAGAAAACGAGCCGTGAAATGACGTTCCCAAAAATTACTATAAAATTCTACGCTTCCATACGGTCACAACAACATATCACATCGTATATACCGAAACCAAGAAAAAGCCAAACAAAATACGTGCACGAAAAAGTACATGGACGTAGAAAATATGAACAGCCGGAAAGCGGCCGTTACATCTTGAACCCTTGAGATTCCATCACCAACCTTGCGATATAATTCCGATATTATCAAGGCTATAGGTGGTATTGTTTCATACTCTTTCTTTATTTTATTTGGTGAATCTCTTGTTGAAGAGATTGTACAAGTTTGCAACACGGGGAGTGTTGGCATCTTTGTATGTTGATTACTTGCGGGGAGCAAGTGTTTTAGTTGATTCAAATCTCTGCAGGGTAGAGGACTAGATGATCGGACCCCCGAGGAGTGCAAACACGCAACCGGGGCACGCGGCTCGCTAGTCTTACCGCAAGCGCACGGTGTAGCGGCGAGCGGGTATCGAACACGAGGAGGGCAAATGACGGTGTCTTCTTCAATCCACCTGGCTATATGAAAAGTCGAGAAATGTTCGCAATAAAGCGGTCACAGTCGTTCAATTGTATAAAAGGAATATCAAATTAATAAAGGCGCCTAGGGGGTAGGGAATCCCAGCTACAAACCGTATCTCGTCATTGTGATTCGTAGGTGTCACAAATGCTAGACTTGAAATTCAGGTGAACTAGTTGCAACTAAATGTAGAACCAAGCTCATGCTCTCGCGCTATTGCCGGTCTATAGCAAACCTAGGGTAGGGTCCAATCTCTTGCAAACCCTAACCTAGGCAAGCTAGCGTGAAGAACAACATCATCGTTCAATCGTATCTCGAGCCCACTCTCGTGCAAACTCGAGCTACGACCTAGGTTGGGATAGTTCCTACCCGTCCAATCTCTTGCAAACGGGTATTAGTATAGAATTGCAATCAAAAACCCTAGTTTCGGCCCAATCTCTTGCAAACCGATTCCGGAGAAATCCAATTGTAACCCGATTCGAATTTCTAGGGCTTCCTATCGAGTTGGAATCCAATCTCTTGCAAATCCCAATCGGTATGAATCCCTAGCTATTCGTATTAAATCAATCCCAAACTAACCCTAATCAATTCTAGCAATAATTTCACCAATTCGTCGCAAATTAGAAATAGGGTTCGTAGGGTTCATCCCTACGCCCTAAGACGATAAAACTACTCACAATTCATAATGAAATTCAATAGAAATTCACAAACAAAATCAATAGAATTCATGGCTATATTCATTATATCCATAAAAATGGAGTTTTTGATAGGGAGGGAGACAAACCAATGAAGAATCAATAGCATCCAACAAAATAACACTTTTCTCTCTCCCCTAAAGAACTAAATCTAATCTCCTAAAAAGTAATCAAAAAAGGCTGCAAAAAGTTCTGAAAAAACTCTCTAAACTAGGTTAAAACCTGGGGTTAAATACCCCCCAAAAATCGCCCAAAAAGCTGTGACGAAAATACCCCTGCGCAGCTTCAAAATCGCAGTTTACGATACAGGCAGCGCGGCTCACTCGGCCGAGTGACAAATGTCATTCGGCCGAGTGACAAATGTCATTCGGCCGAGTGACAAACCCTGACAAATTCCAGTAACTTCGGACTTTTGGGGGTCGGTTCCTCGGGAGTCACTCAGCCGAGTGACTTTCTTTGCTTCGGCCGAGGGGACTTCTTCACTCGGCCGAGTCGGAACTCGGGAGATGACTGACAAATTCCAGTAAGTCTGGACTTTTCGTTGCCGTCATCTTGATGCCACTCGGGCGAGTGGAGTCTCCGTGGTTCGGCCGAGTGGGCTGGCGACGGTCGGCTGAGTGCACGCTGATACTCTATCTTCTGCGTGTCAGATCTGGTCGGCCGATCAGGCTTTCGATGGTCAGCCGAGTGACTCCTTCACTCGGCCGAGTGACATGCTCAAAATGCCCAATCTTCATATTTTTGCTCCCTCGTCGCTCTTACGACGTTCTTTCTTCTTCCACTCCTCTCTAATAGCAAAATTCCCCTCGGGAGAGTCACGGATGACACTCCGGAGTGGGTGCATCTCAGAATCACTCCAAATCGCTCGAAATCTCCTGAAATTCGACAAAAACAAGAAATCGTGAAAAGCATCGCAATATTGCCGAAAAATCGTGAAAAGCGTGATTCGAGCGATCAAAATGGCATGCAAACATGCAGAAAAAAGGTGTAAAATACGGAGTGATCAAAATCCCCCAAGCTTACCTCTTACTCGTCCTCGAGGAAGATGAGTAAAAAGAGAACCCGGTGGATAAAGAAAAATAGAAACGATGGAAAGGTGGAAAATGAAAAACGAGAAACAAAATAGAAAGCGAAGAGGGAAGTTGCTAGATCATTTTTCTCAGGACGTGGGTTTTGCTTACTCATATAGCACGCATCCAATACCAAACACATGTCAAAGACTTTTATCTCGATATCATAGTATAAATGTGCATTTGAAATAGAAAACCCAAGAATATCAATATAGCATGAAAAATGGAATAATTCTATAATTAGCATTGTCTGAAGCATCTAAAGCGGTATACAATATCGTAGATCACACACTTTTCAATTGAATGCTTTCTATAAGGAGTATAAGAGATATCACACAATAGAGTAGTAAGAATATAAAAGTGTGGTTTTCATGAAATGAATGCTAAGCGTAGATTTCTGGATTTCGTGAAACTTTAGCAATCTCACCGAGTATAAAATATTACTTAGCCTAGGTTGTCATGCACTGTCAGGTATCCACTCTCTCACACATCATTGGATCCTCTCCCCCAAGCTTATCCATAGGCGTGGTGGCATATACAAAACAATATTTACATTCCCGTTTCTTATGAAGCTCCAAAAGTCAAAGAAAACAAAAATAAAAGCAAAAGAGGGAAGAAAGAGAGAAAGGATACGAGATGGGATCGTTTTCGAACTTCTTTTCTCTTTTCTTTTCTTATTCTCAAATCTTTTTCTTTTTCTTTTTCTCTCCTTTTTTTTCAATAGATATATACACAAATGATCCCAAATCAAAGAGAAGGATATACGGGTATTTTTTTCTTTGGGTTTTGGGGAATTTGGAGCATGTGATATAATAACGGGGGAATGCCAATAATAGAATTGCTAAGGGGAGATTCACCAATGAATTTAAAATAGAGAAATAATGTTCAAGATATGTGGAGAAAGAAATAAATTTATCTCTCGGTTCACTCTATAGGACGTGCATGACAACTTCAGCAGGGTAATCTTGTCTACTCAGTTTAATCTCAAAAAGCAAACTAGTCCAGATATATCAATGCTAGCAAACATTCAATCAACCTGAAGTGAAGCGTACAAATCATGCAATAAGAAGTGATATGAGAAAAGAAAGCAGTACTCCAGATATAAGCAATCAATGCGTGAATCTTGGTGTGTTTTCTACGATAGCATACATATAAATCACCAGACATCAGCTAATAATAGAATTTCATCCATTTTCATACGGAAAAAGAAGTGGGTCACTATTTCTAAATGCAAAACAAGACATAGCATATGATATCAGAAACAAAAGCTATGACATGTCTAATTTAGCATGCATATAGAGAAAAGCTAACTCCACGTCATCGTCATCACAGAAAAATCATCTCTAGCAAAAGATGAAAGAAATAAAGATAAAGGAAAACAAAACTATTTACAATGCAGCACACAAAGGAAATAAGAAAAACGTGATGCATGGTAAAAAATGAAAAAGTGATGAAAAAGGGTGCAAAAGCGGAAAAACGTGAAAAAAAATAAAAATAGAGGTGATAAAAGCAAAAAGTGTGAGAACTCACTCCCCCAAGCTGAAGTGCACATTGTCCTCAATGTGCAAAGTGTGGCACACCGAGAGACGGGAAATGGGTGGGGAGGGTGAGGATGCATGCATGATAAAAAAAGGTAAAAATAAAAAGAAAATATGATGATGTGAATGATGCATGCAAAGATGGCAGTGATGCAGATAATGTGTCACCAAAATACTCTCCCTCTCTCCCAAAAAGATATAGAATGATGTGATCTGAACATGGGTCAAAATAGTGAGGGGAGGAGGGGGTGGGCAAAAATCTATCGACAGGACCAGCAGAGAATGGGCAGCATAACGACAAAAAAGATCAATGGCATCAAGGGTATGCCTAAACTGGTGGTGCTGCACCATCTCTATCCTGTGGCGGAGGTGGAGGAGGTGGTGGGGGTGGTGGTGGACGTGTCTGCTGGGTGGGAGGGTGTAGTAGAGGTAGTCGCGCCAGGATCTGATTCAGGCAAGCCTGAATATCGGGAAGCATGGCAACGCGAGACTGCACAGAACTGACCGTGGTAGAGAGAGCCCTAAAATCGCCCCTGAGTCCACTCACCGCCCCCTCAAGAGCACGAATGCTCTGAAGTAGGGCGTCAGGGGGTGGTGGAGCGGAGGGACGAACAAGTCTAGGCTGTGAGGGTCGGGGCTGTCTGATACGGGCAGTGTAAGTAATCGGGCCAGCAGGTAGGTGTGGAAAAGGTGTTGTGCTCACTAGTGGATGCCCAGCCTCAGTGCGAGGCTGGGACGTAGGCTGGGATGAGGAGGCAGCAGCAGTGGTGGTGGACAAAATCGGCGACGAGGCAGCAAGAGAGGTCGGTGACACATGTGTGAGGACAGACGTCACGACACTCTCGGATAGGACAGCTGTGGTGGAGACAGATAGGTCGATCGCAGGGGAGGAAGTGAATGGACCAAAAGTTGACAACCCAGCGGAGATCATACTGGACATGGTCTCCACGACGGCAGCGAAGGAAGGCTCGTCGCTCTCAAGTATGATGGGTGGACGCTCGGGAAGAAGTGAGGAAATGGGCTCAACCGAGATAGGCACAGCAGTGGTGGGGGTGGTGGTGGACGACTCAGCAATGGTACTCCCGACACTGACAGAAGTGGGGACAGAAGTGTCGGGAGGTGCAGAAAGTGCAGGCTCGGGCTGAGGGATCACGGGGTCAGCAGGAGGTGCAGGGGGTGTAGGGGGTGCTTGCTCAGCGCCCTCAGCCTCCAGAACGTAGGCAGCTGAGATGAGGAGATCCATCGCTGGGATCCAATCCTCGTGGGCCGGTCCTATATGTGTCCGAGCTAGGCTCCAGAGGATCAAGTAATCGGCACTAAAAGGACCGTGCAACCACACCTAGTGCCGCTGGCCGTGGGGATGAAGCATCTTCATCCGGGCCATGACATCTATCGAGAGTGCAGTGGGGCCCGGGGCTCGTCTAAGGTCAGCAGGTAGGTCCACACCGGTCATCAGGGCTAGCAAAGTAATCAGACCGCCGCAGCAAATAGGTGAGCGAGCACCCACCAAAATAATGATGCGGTCTAAGAACCAGCTAGCAATATCAATCTCAACAGCAGGGACCAGGTCATCGCTATCCCTATCGAGAACTCTGGGGCGAGTCATCGCGTAGAGCATGTAGAGCTCAGGCGTAGACATCGTCCCAGGCTTGTACCTCGCTAAGAAAGTGGTCGCCATGAGGCGCTGTGCTATGCGGAGGTAGGGGTGCAGGATGGCTGAGGCCTTGGCCCTACTAGGGTCAAAGCCATGGTGGGAGCCCGTGACACGTGTCCAGAACGTGGAAGTGTCAAATGACGGTGGTAGGATGTGAGTGGGTGCGTAGGCTCGGTCAGGGACGGGAACATCGGGCCACTGGAAGAACGCACGAAGCATGGCGAGAGTGACCTCGCACTCTCGATCCATAAGGTGAAATGTGCATCCTCTAGGGGTCCGGGCTATCGAGCTAAGTACCTCAAGTGTCGGACGGACGTAGGTGTCCGCCGACACTGACAAAAAATCGCGCCAACCCACGTTGTGGTATAACATAAGCATCCCCTCTAGCACCCCTAGGCGGTCAAGGTCTGCTAAGTGTGCGAACCTAGAGGGCACTATAGATCGCTGGGCGATACGCTCAAATCGGACGTGCTGTGCGTCGTCTCTGAACGTGATCCCCAGCGGCCCGATAACGGGAGCCGGTGGTGGGATAGGATCAGCGGGGATGGGCTGTGCGTGGATGGGATCGGTGGGAAGCGGCTGTGTGGGGCGTGGTGGTTGTGGCGGGCTAGGTGGAGGGGAGTCCTCCCTAGCGTGAGAGGGACCGGCGTCATCGGTCCTCTTCCGCTTGGAAGAGGCTCTCCGCATGCGTGGCATAGTACGGGGCGGCATATGTGCCGCGAGTGCTCACCCGACAAAAATGTAATGCGACGTGCTTAATAAAAGGAACGAGTGTACCTGTACACGCCGCGAGAGCAAGTCAGCAAGTGCGTGCGAAGAGCGCCGCCTCCGTGAAGCTAAAAATGCGTCCTGAAGCTCCCCTAAGCTCCCCCAAGATAGCCTGCAAATCAAACAACGATATCAGCGGGTAATATTCAAAATACATGGGGGAGATGTGGTATAATAGATAGATAAACAAATTAATTTGGGTTAGGGGCTCAACGGGTGTACGGATCGTCAAAAATGGGGAGAAAAAGGAGTTTAGCGCTAAATAGGGGATCGCCGGAGGTCGGTTAGTGGTGGGGGGTGTCGTCGGAGGTCGGCGATGGTCGGCCGAGTTGTCACCGGCGGTGGTGCGACGATCGGGGCCGGCGGCGAGGTGATTCGGGCGAAGGAGGGTGCGGTCGCGGGTGAGGGGAGATGAAAAGGCTCGGGCTCGGGCGAAATTGGGTGATTAATCGCGTAGAAATTCGCGCCGAACCCGCAGCGGCTTATATAGGTGCAGATACGACTCTGCCGAGTGACTATGTTGCTCGGCCGAGTGACGTATCGATAAAAAAATATAAATTTCTCCCTGCCACTTACGACTCAGCTGAGTGGCTTCTGTTCACTCGACCGAAGGGAGAAAACTCCTTCGGTCGAGTGGCACAAGCTACTCGACAATATTCAGGCTAGGAGGGTATCCGTTTCCCTCGGCAGAGTGACTAAACATACTCGGCCGAGTTACAGTTAATACGAAATGCATAAAAAAGACAGAGAGTTGGGTTCAGCAGACTTCCCTTGTTGGTGCCCCACTCGGCCGAATGGGGTCCTTTGCTCGGCCGAGTCGCATATAATACTCGGCCGAGTGGCATGTTGTTTTCTGCTTCGGGGCTCCGTTTTCGCTCTTCTCTCTGTTTTTCTTCCTCCAATTGGTTTCTTCCTCCTCCCAAGGCCTGAGCGCATTCCTGGAGCACTCTTCCTTGCCTCTATCTTCCTCCACATGAGAGATCTCCTTTTCTCCTCTCCTGTCATAGAAATTAAGACCCGTTGTCACGATTTTTAAGGGCAAAAAGACTCAAAACACTAATAAAGTCTAAAACAAAAATAAAAACCAAAATAAAAAGAATGCAAAAACCATCAGGTTGCCTCCCGATAAGTGCTCGTTTAAGGTCTTGAGCTCGACCCCTTTGGATTTTCAATTTAGCGCGTGATGTTGGGTGCATATGAGATGCACCGGTGGAACTTACCGGGAAGACCGCTCGGATTTGGATCGTGGTGGTGCGTGGCCTTCCTCAGCGCCCCTTCATCATGAGCAATGTTGGGGGATGGCTTCCCCAAGCTTGAGCTTGTTCCGGTCTTCGACTTCGTCGGTGACACTGATCTTCGAATAGGTGGAGCTTTCTTTGGATTCTTCAATGTCGAGAGCTTGCAAAGCTCCCGTATTCTCGCGACATCAGCGTCGCCATCATCATTCGCCGTGGAGCTATTGGGAGAGTCCTCCATCTTCTCTTCTTCGCTCAAATCTTGGCTTTCTTTGAAGCCGTCATCATGGAGTGCACCGATAGAGTAGGGGATAGCCTCTTCAATGACCTCATCAAGGAGGTCCAAATAATCTAGCTCCTCATGATACGGCATGTGCTTTATAGCCTTTGGTATATGGAGCTCGACTTCAATGTTGCCTATATTCAAGGTAAGAGTCCCTTCCCGCACATCGACGATTACACCGGCGGTGGCGAGGAATGGGCGTCCAAGTATGAGCAATGTGTCACCCTCTTTCTTGATGTCCATGATCACAAAATCACAAGGCAAGCAATGCCCCCCGGAACTTGGAGTGGGATATTCTCCGTGATCCCAACCGGCCTTGTAATCCGATCGTCCGCGAGTTGAATCCTCATGTCGGTTGGCTTTAAATCAGTGCCGGTGTTCAACTTCCAGAACATGGTGAGAGGCATGAGGCTCACACTAGCGCCCAAATCAACCAATGCTTTTTGTAGGGGGACGCCTCCGAGTGTGCAAGGAATCCGGAAACTCCCGGGATCTTTAAATTTGGCGGGCTCCTTCTCCCTCCTAGTAAACCAAGTCCCTTGTTCCGCGAGCATGATCTTCTCCTTCCTTTTCCTTTCCGTAATCAAGTCCTTTAAGAACTTCGCATAGGACGGGATTTCCACTAAGGCATCAAGAAAAGGGATATTGAGGCTCACCCCTCTCAAGTAATCGAGGAACTTGGCTAGCCTCTTCTCGATCTTGGCTCTAGCTAGCCGTTGAGGGAAAGGCACCGGTGGCAAGAATCGGCGCTCATCAATAGGTTCCTCCACTCTAGATTTTGCTCCTTCTTACGGCTCCTTCTCCATTTCCACCTCAATTACCGGCTCGCTTTCTTCTAGAATCTCTACCACGGGTTCCTTGATTTGAGTCATGGGGGGAGTGGTATCCTTCCCACCCCTTGTCGTAACCGCAACAACCGCGTTGATATGGCCGGTGTTGCCCCGTGGATTTGGCTCGGGTTGAGCCGGCAATTGTTGGTTGTTTCTATTGAGCAACGCAAGTTGCTCCCCAATTTGAGCGACGACGGTGGTGAGAGAATCTTGTCCCGCCTTCAACGTGGCGTTAATCTTTCTTTGCTCCGCCATAAACTCCTCCACCTTAGCTTCAAAATCCGAACGTGGTTGAGCTTGCGGAGGGTTGGGATTTCTCCATCCTTGATTATACCCGGGTGGCCTATAAGGTCCCACTTGGTTCCTCTGTGGGAAGTTTTGTTGCGATGGCCCCCTTGGTTGATAATTCGGTTGTGGTGGTGGAGCCCGAGCTTGAGGAGGTTGTTGAGGCGGGGGGTTCAAGGCACCATCATTATTAGCATAAGAAAAACCCGGATGGTTTTTAGCGGCCGGGTTGGCCCAATATCCGGAATTCCCCGCAACATATTGAATTTGCTCCAAAGCTCCTTCTCCTTGCTCTCCTCCTACATACATTGCTTGGGATTGGTCTTACCAATCACTCATATGGTTTGTCGGTGCGGATGTAGTAGGGGCTCCTTGCGGCTCGGTAATGAATTTCTTCAACCTCTCCACTACTTTGTGGAGAGAGTCAAATTTGCTAGCAAGCTCCGCCACGGCCTTGGCCTCATAAATACTCGTGGGCTTCAAGGAGGATGAAGAATGTCCTCGCTCGTCCCCCCATTGTTGGTTGTTGGAGGCCATCTCCTCTAGTAAGGCCGTAGCTTCATCGGGGGTCTTTGACAAAATAGCTCCATTTGCGGTAGCATCAATAATCTGCTTTGTGCCCTGTTGGAGTCCATTGTAGAAACTGTGGACAAGCTCCCACTCTTCAATGCTGTGATGGGGACATTGATGTTGCAAGTCCTTGAAGTGCTCCCATGCCTCATAGAGAGTCTCCTGCGGTCCTTGCTTGAAGGACATGAGAGCAATTCTTATCTTCACCGTCTTGGAGGGCGGATAAAATTTGTCGACGAAGGCACTCACCAATTCATCCCAGGTGGTGAAGATTCCTTCAGCTTGCGTCGTCAACCAATATAAGGCCTTGTCCTTGAGTGTGAAGGGAAAGAGGCATAGTCTGATAGCATCTATGGAGATGCCTGGCATTTGGAAGGTGGCACATTTTGATAGGAAGAGTTGGATGTGGTAATGAGGGTTTTCATGGGAGTTCCCATGAAAAGGATCTTGTTGCATCAGAACTACCAATCCGGTCTTCAATTCGAAATTTTTGTCGGCCACCAACTCCGGCATGGCTATGGACGAGGTCGTGGAAGAAGTCTTAGGCCGAAGCCCATCTCTAATGGAAATGATCCTTGCCATTCGCTCCGCCAATTCTTCAGGTGTCTCAGGATGGGTCATAAAATTTCCTTCCGTAACAGGTCTCTTCTCCTCGGATCCTCCTCAATGTACGCTCGATCTCTGGATCGTATAGTATTTCTTCGGGGTTCGCCGAGGATCTCGTGTACATGCAAGGGAGAACATAGTTTCAAAGAAATAGTTAGCACAAAGGAAGGGTAAAATAAAAATAGAAATAATAGAACAAAAAGAAAAATAGCTAGGTAGGTAGAATCAAACACTATCGCCTCCCCGGCAACGGTGCAAAAAACTTGATCTAACCAAAATGTAACCCAAAAGCACAACCTAGTATGGCGCAAATACACGGAGATAAATCCCCGGCAACGGCGCCAAAAACTTGATCGGAGCCCCGAGGAATGCGAACACGCAACCGGGGCACGTGACTCGTTAGTCTTACCGCAAGCGCACGGTGTAACGGCGAGCGGGTATCAAACACGAGGAGGGCAAATGACGGTGTCTTCTTCAATCCACCTGGCTATATGAAAAGTCGAGAAATGTTTGCAATAAAGCGGTCACAGTCGTTCAATTGTATAAAAGGAATATCAAATTAATAAAGGCGCCTAGGGGGTAGGGAATCCCCGCTACAAACCGTATCTCGTCATTGTGATTCGTAGGTATCACAAATGCTAGACTTGAAATTCAGGTGAACTAGTTGCAACTAAATGTAGAACCAAGCTCACGCTCTCGCGCTATTGCCGGTCTATAGCAAACCTAGGGTAGGGTCCAATCTCTTGCAAACCCTAACCTAGGCAAGCTAGCGTGAAGACCAACATCATCGTTCAATCGTATCTCGAGCACACTCTCGTGCAAACTCGAGCTACGACCTAGGTTGGGATAGTTCCTACCCATCCAATCTCTTGCAAACGGGTATTGGTATAGAATTGTAATCGAAAACCCTAGTTTCGGCCCAATCTCTTGCAAACCCATTCCAGAGAAATCCAATTGTAACCCGATTCGAATTTCTAGGGCTTCCTATCGAGTTGGAATCCAATCTCTTGCAAATCCCAATCGGTATGAATCCCTAGCTATTCGCATTAAATCAATCCCAAACTAACCCTAATCCATTCTAGCAATAATTTCACCAATTCGTCGCAAATTAGAAATAGGGTTCGTAGGGTTCATCCCTACGCCCTAAGACGATAAAACTACTCACAATTCATAATGAAATTCAATAGAAATTCACAAACAAAATCAATAGAATTCATGGCTATATTCATTATATCAATAAAAATGGAGTTTTTGATTGGGAGGGAGACAAACCAATGAAGAATCAATAGCATCCAACAAAATAACACTTTTCTCTCTCCCCTAAAGAACTAAATCTAATCTCCTAAAAAGTAATCAAAAAAGGCTGCAAAAAGTTCTGAAAAAGCTCTCTAAACTAGGTTAAAAACTGGGGTTAAATACCCCTCAAAAATCGCCCAAAAAGCTGTGACGAAAATGCCCTTGCACAGCCTCAAAATCGCAGTTTACGCTACAGGCAGCATGGCTCACTCGGCCGAGTGACAAATGTCATTCGGCCGAGTGACAAACCTTGACAAATTCCAGTAACTTCGGACTTTTGGGGGTCGGTTCCTCGGAAGTCACTCGGCCGAGTGACTTTCTTTGCTTCGGCCGAGGGGACTTCTTCACGTGGCTGAGTCGAAACTCGGGAGATGACTGACAAATTCCAGTAAGTCTGGACTTTTCGTTGCTGTCGTCTTGATGCCACTCAGGCGAGTGGAGTCTCCGTGGTTCGGCCGAGTGGGCTGGCGACGGTCGGCCGAGTGCACGCTGATACTCTATCTTCTGCGTGTCAGATCTGGTCGGCCGAGCGGGCTTTCGATGGTCGGCCGAGTGACTCCTTCACTCGGCCGGGTGACATGCTCAAAATGCCCAATCTTCATATTTTTGCTCCCTCGTCGCTCCTACGACGTTCTTTCTTCTTCCACTCCTCTTTAATAGCAAAATTCCCCTCGGGAGAGTCACGGATGACACTCCGGAGTGGGTGCATCTCAGAATCACTCCAAATCGCTCGAAATCTCCTGAAATTCGACAAAAACAAGAAATCGTGAAAAGCATCGCAACATTGCCGAAAAATCGTGAAAAGCGCGATTCGAGCGATCAAAATGGCATGCAAACATGCAGAAAAAAGGTGTAAAATACGGAGTGATCACTAGACATAGGATTACAAGGATCCGAACCAAGATAAAAATCTCTGTGTTTGCGTTTGAATTATTTTGGATTGTGATCTTTTATTTTCGCACTCTTATTGCAATTTTTATTAACTTTTAATTTTGCAATATCGTCGTGATTTACACTATTCACCCCCACTAGTGTATTTGGTGTGCCAGGAGATTCAACGGTATTGAGCTGGTGAGAACATTTATTTATGGCATGGTCTCCTTTTGGATGCAAGCTTTTCGCATCCCTATATCAGTTTTGTGTACGATATCATCAGCTTGCAGGAGATTTGTGTGGGGCTTGACACGCATATGGTCCTGGAGGGATGTATGCACCCCCAATGTAGGGGGTGGGCCTTAGACAGCTTTCTGATCTCAATTTGGCATCGGGGACCAGGCTTACTTGGCGATATTTATCTACAGAAGGTTTGTAGGCAAAGCACATGAGGAAAAATTATAGGGAAATGGACAATTTCTATGCGGCCACGGAGAAGGCTAATCAATCGGAAACCTGGAAGTTCATGCTTCACTGCAGGAATATATTACAGAAGCTTATTAAGAGGGAAGTTTGGGATGGCAAGTCCACTCTTTTTTGGCACGACAGCTAGTTACCCTGTGGCACCATTAAAAACTCGCACAACATTCCAGTGGGATCGAGCAATATGCTTGTAGCTGATTACTGGAAAGATGCGGCATGGATTGATGATCCTAATATCCGATGCATTCGGCCATTCTTGCAGCATTTTGGTCTTAAGCATGGTACAGACTCTTGGGTTTGGTCGCCTGGACCGACTTTTCACTTCAGGGATGCATGGGAGGTCACAAGAAGAAAAGGTACACTATTTCCCCATTATAAATTGATTTGGTATACTAGTCATATCCCAAAGATGTTGTTGACCCTCCTTCGAGCTTTCAACGGGAAACTACTTAGTAGAGATATCCTCATTAAATGGGAATTACATACGTCAGCAAATTGTGTGCTTTGTGATGATAATGTTGCGGAGAATATTAGGCATTTATACTTCGAATACGAATACTCAAGCTATATATTGCGCAAAAGCCTCATTAAGCTGGGAGTCCATAACCCCATCCAGCCCCGATTAGCAGAGGTGGGGGACTACTATTTAGGCCATTTTGGGAAAAAAGATGTTATGAGAGTGCTGGCAAAAACAGCTCTTGCAGCCATGGTTTGGCATATCTGGAAGGAGAGAAATTGAAGAACATTTGATAACTAAAAAAATGCAAAACACAGGTTTTTCCAGACATTGCTGCTGATATTAGCATTGCTCTGAAAGATCAAGACATGTCTGATGAAGAGGCGGCATAAATATTATCAAATTGGGAGTTTCGAGATGCATGCTGAGAGGGAAAAGCTAGGAATTTTGATACTGCTTTTGATCTTGAAATTGTATATTGGTATCGTTTTTATCGTATTCTTCTCTTTTTTGATAGGAGTTAAGAATTGATAGCAGAGAGTGACGGTGATTGTGCATTATCCTCTCTCTATTGAATCCTAGCTCCTTTTTGCTACCACGATGTATTGCTTGTACAGATTTACTTAATAAATATTTACACTTACCTTTCTCACACACCCCCCCATTACCACATGTATTCTTTGTACATTTTTGATGTTCAATAAAGACGCACACTAACTTTCCACACACACACACACACACACACACACACACACACACACACACACACACACACACACACACATGAGTTTAATGGTGTAGATCTGACAGCTTTGGAATTTTCGGTGCTGCAGGGGGTTTTCTGCAAAAAACACGCTCAGAAAAAACTTTCCGCTGCGTCTTAATTGGGCTGCTCCGCTTTTTTTGTTTTTTGCGTTTTCCCCTTTCTGCTCTGATCACGAGAGAGCGGCTGGCCTAAAACGTGAATCACCCATGCAGCTGTCCTCTTCTTCCCCTTTCTCCCCTCTTCTGCCCTAAAACGAGAGAGCGGCTGCTCCGATTTTGTCTCGAAGGTGTCACTCCCCTCTTCTTCCCCTTTCTCCCCTCTTCTACCCTAAAACGACACAAGGGTGATTCAAAGCAGTGCCTCAACACACGGAGCTGGCCTCAACACACTGAGCTGGTGATTCAAAAATGACCCACTGATCTCCCCTCAGCTGCTGATCTCGTTCCCATCTTCTTCAATCAAATCTTTGCCGCATCTCGTTCCCGTCTCCCCTCTAGGTACTGATCTCAAATCCCTCTCCCTCTCTTCTCCAAAGAACTAAAAACATGATATAGTATCCTTCTAAGTCTTTGGAGCAAGTGGAGAAATTTACTGCAAAAGAACTATTAAGTGTTCCTTTCTTTTCGTGTTTAAGAGCGATGTAATCGTTTGATTTGTTTGAATTTAGTCAAATGTCTGCTTTTGATAACCAAGCTCAATTGGTTGCAAAGTTGGTAATTGGCACTGTTGGGTTTACTACTCTTATCTGCACCCTTTGTCTTTGCTTTGTTTCTTGTTTAGTTCATCTTAGCCAATTGTATTGTTGAGTTTGATAAGTAATCTGCAAGGCTACCTACAGCTGATGGTGTGAAATAATTTTGTGATTTGTCACTCAATGAGCATATAAACACGTAACTTATTATTTGTCACTCAATGCAGGCAAGATGGTTCAGGTATATTCTCAAGGAAGCAATGCAGGTGGTAGGCAGAAAACTTGTTTCACGTCGAAAATTCATACAGGTAGTAGTAGGCGACGTTGTGATGGACCAAAGTGTTATTGCCCCTTAGATACATATGCGAAGATATCACATTCCCAAAAAAATCCTGGTCGTTCTTACTTCAATTGCCCCAACTGGCCAAGAGGATGTAAATTCTTTATATGGGCAAGCGATTTCGAAAAAATGGTGTAAACAGATTTTGCAGATGATATTATTGACCAAGTTCAGGGGATCCCGAATCACTTGTTGGAACATGAAATAGAACAACGTGAAGCAAAAGCAAAATTAGCTGCGAAGAATGATATTTGTATAGGAATTGCAATAGGAATAGCTGTAATGTCGATAGGATTTTTATTATGCACCTTTTTAGTGATGTGTATGAGGGAGAAGTAAAGATATGTAATTATGAGACAAACTTGGAGTTTAATGATGTAATGAAAAATGTGATGAAATGCATGTATCTGTTTAGTGAAGAATATTATGGAGTTTAATGCTACTATCAGCTACTCTGAACTTTGCTGCTCTTGCCAATATTTTGGCTGGCGTTGTTCTACAGACTGATAATTTAATTGCATTGTGTGTATAATGTATTATAACTCTTTCCATTGATGCTTACAGGTTGCGAATGATTTTATGCATTGTACTCTATGTACTGGAGTGTTGTGATCTAGTACTTTATTTAGGCTGAATGCTTGAGGAGAATGCCTACATCTAAGTAATTAAAGCAAATAATATGCAATTAGAAAAGTTCATGTCAAAAGCAAAGACATAAATCTAGCAAATAGTCATGCAATTAGAAAAGTTCAAGTTTGTCTCAGGTTTCTCAATATGTAGGCATGTTATTTGCTTTAAGTTCAAGTTTGTCTCAGGTTTCTCAATATGTAGGCATGTCAGGAACTTTTCAATCTCAGGTTTCTCAATATCTAATACTTTCCAACTAGTCATGCAATTAGAAAAGTTCCTGACAAAAGCAAATAAAATAAAAGTTCCTGACAGGGTAATTGAAAAGCTTTCATCAAAAGAGGGAAACAACTAGTTGCGAACAAACTGACTTCAGAACATTCCCCAGTGACACTGGCATATTCAATGTCTGAGAGGTTTTTCATATTATCTCTACCAGGAAGTTTAGAAATTTGCAATTGAAAACAAAAGATGATCATACAGATTGCCCAAAATTTTTTTATATTATCTATTACATCTTCATTTAACAAACAAATAAATAAATAAATTCCCAGCACACAAATTTTGACCCAAAAAAATACAGAATCCAGCTTTCATGTTTACTCTCCAAGTTCCAGCACACACAAAGTTGTGTCGTCTAAAGCTTCATTGAGGGCAGCCTGGTAACATGCAAATCCTCCACGTTTTGCAGTGTAGCTTGGAAATAGTCAGGAGTCTATTGAATTTTATGCTGTAGCAGCCTTCACAAGAGTAACCATGCAACAAAGTCTGGAACCTGCATTAGAACAAAATAATTTTTATGAGAGTAACCAAGCAACAAAGTCTGGAACCTGCACTAGAGTAACCTGCACTAGAGTAACCTGCACAAGAGTAACCTGCACAAGAGTAACCATGCAACAAAGTCTGGAATACCAAGCAAAGCAAGGGATGAGATATTGAGAAACCTGAGATTATTTTCAGTCAAAAAATTTATTTAAAAACAAGAAAATGATGCAAATATGACATTGAAGTATATTCATGGAAGGAAAAGATTATAGTGCATTTTACTCACTTATTTGGCACTTGCATTAGAGATGAGCTGATATCACTAGAAGAATATAAGACCAAAAACAGCATGTTAAGGAGAGTTATTTTCAAGCATGCATCATAAATCATTAAGTGGAAGAAGATACTTCTAAGAATTAGAATTTGAAGGCAAGTGAAGAGACTACCAGAAATGCATACCTGTGGTCTTCATTTTGCTCACTTGCTTATTTGTACAGCTCCAATTTTGAAGACAAGTACAAATAAAGGGAAGGAAAAGATATTTACTCACTTGCTTGGGCCAAGATGATTATAGTGCATTTTGCAGCTCCATGCATCTAACAGACAAATCATTCAGACTCTCCCTTAACTTCCCTTCATGATGCTTCTTCTCTTCCAATGTAGACACCAATCTATCAAGAAATCTGAAATTCCCAGAGTATGTGCTTGCTCAGATATCTAAAAATAACTAATGTTGGGAAAAGATGATGCTATCAAAATTTTGAATTCATTCATGCAATGCCACAATGCTATCATTCTCTTACATGTCTACATGTCCCAAAATCTTTAATCAGTAAATCTTAATGCTATGATCCAAAATGAAGTTGACACATGCACCAAAATCACAACACGAAAATACCATATAGACATAAAAGGCTTGCACACAAAACATAAAATCCAAACCACATAGACCAAAAAAAGAACCAAAGGCATTGTCTGCAGCTATCCAGCGCGCTCAGATTTCAGTTGGATCATTAACTTCTCTGAAAAATCAGAAAATTGAATTCTTAGCCATATCGAATGAAACATATGAAAGCATGATTGTAACATAAACATTTGATATACCTCAATGTTTGTTGTAGTAGTTGACGATGGATTTGTGCATGTTGATCTGTAATGCCCAAGTTGTCCGCATCTTCCACACATGCGCTTTTGTCTATCCCTCTTCTCCTGAGCTTCATCCATACTTGATTTGAATCTACTTGCACCCCGTGGCCGGCCTTTAGTCCTCGCGGGTCCTTCTGGGTCACGGATGGAAATCTGTGGAATATGGTCAACCATATGGGAGCTTCCTACTTGAGTGGTAGCTTGAGTGGCCGCTTCCATTCCTTGGACTCCAATTGGGTCCATTTCATCCTCATCTTCCTTTAAATATTCATCTAACACAACATCCAACCGTCTCATCTGAGCGGTCGACTTTAATGCATTTTCAAGTGCATTATAACACTTTGCTCTTAAGGCCATCGTTTGCAACAAATTAACTCGCTCTTCATTATTACTTCCCAATGTGACGTTATCAACTCCTATTTCACGATGCCGTGCATAAATGGTCCATCGATGTAGAATGTAATAAGTAGGCATGATCTCAACCTGAAGATGTTGCATGATATGCAATATATGATTGCATAGTATCCCACTTGTCTCAAACTTTTTACAACTGCAAGTAAATGAAACTTAGTCATTGGGATCATATGTCACTGATCTCCACTTGTTTCGCTCAACTGAACGCTTGCCAACCGTATACAATATAATATTTCCTGGCTGTCTCAATTCCGCTCGAAAAAGGCTTCCACATTATTTCAATTGATGTTGAAAAATATCAAACAACCTTCTTGTGTAGCACTCACCGGCTTGTTCCTCGATCGGGTGAAATAGGTGCATGTGTGATTTTGAATTTAGAGTCACCAAGTCCTCATGTTCCTCGCTTATCCGTCGATGGTCTATGGCCTTCTTATATTGTGACACGAACTCCAATAACTTCGTGTTTGCATGAACGAATGAATCAAAAAAAGCATTAATTGATTCACTTCTTTGACTTGAACTCATCCCCGCAAAGAATGTGTCCTTGAAGTAACATGGGATCCAGTGATCTCGATATTTGTACATCATGTGCCACCAATCATCTTCATTCTCATGCAACATAAACTTTTCCTTCATCTCAACCCATTTTATGTTGCTTTCCTCTATGTTATCACTATAATACCATGTGTTGTAGTATTCTTGAAATTCATCACCATAACGCGAACATAAGGAAGCCAAGTGATCGGGTATATGCTTTTGTAGATGCCAATAGCAATAACGATATCGAGTATTTGGAAGAACAATGTGAATGGCATTGCATATTGCACGATCTTGATCAGTTATTATGGCTCCAGGCTCTATTCCATGCATACACTTCAACCACTCTTGGAACAACCATACAAAAGTTTCTTCCTGCGCGTCAGCCAGTAATGCGCATCAAAACAACGTGGATTGCCTGTGATGGTTAACCCCGGTAAACAGAGCAAATGGTAGGTTGAACTTATTTGTCCTATAAGTCACATAAAAAACAACCACATCATTAAAATTCAAATAAGCTGCTCGTACTCTTCCATCAGCCCAGAATACACTCCTCAATTTTCCTGTGCTATCGACCTCTATTGCAAAATAAAAATCTGGGTTATTGGATCCTTTCTTAAGGAAGTGTTGAATTATAGCCACACACTCATGACCGATGTTGTTCTTTCTATTGGTTCTCATATGGTCTATACACTATTGCGATGTAACTGCTTCTTCATTACTTCCACTTGTCGCATTTATGATACGAGATATAACTGATGGGGCAACACCTTTGCCATTCATACTATCAATAAGACTCTTCATCCTTTTTGTTTTATGGAATTGTTGTTGTGATCTATGCATTTTCGCCTAGTTTGGACTATTCAGCTCATGGTTTGTATGATCTTCAACGAAAGCGGAAACAACCCATGTGTTGTCCATACATGCTTTGATCTTCATGCGAGCCATACATCCTACTTTTGTATCTCGTCTCCGATTAACCACCTTTCCCATTTCCCTCTTATCATTGAGTGATTTTTTCCCTTCTTATCGCAAACAAATTTTTTATCTTGAACTTTCCGATCCTGGACATAATTTGTTATGCTTTTTCTAATACCAAACCCAACTACTAATGAATACACATTATAAAAGTCGTACACTTCTTCGTGGCTACCGAATTTCATTCCAACATGCGGCTTTGTTTCTTCCACCTGTAATGGATCTATCACCATTTCATCCACCTGTACTGCATATTTCTCCATTTCAACTATCATTTCATTAGTAATATCATGATAAATATTAGGAGAATCGAGGGAGTGAACATCCATTCTGCAATAAGAAAATTTAACTTCATTCACGAATTATTATACCTCATTTATATTGGTAATCTGTCTAGAGACATCCTCGACACCATTTATATTGGTTCGCAAGGCAAGCGGTGCAATTAATTTTTCATAAAAATTTATCTATATAAATAACATTGCAGTCAATTATAGCCAGCTGGTACCAACCAAAAAATAAACTATGCTAATTCCACACTTGAACCTACTAAACAACTACCACCAGCTTAATAATGGAGGATTAAACCATATTGAGAGGAGCCATTTCTGTGCTAAGAGGAGACAAACTTATAAGTCAAAGAAGAGAAACAAATCAAACAATTGAGCTTGGTTATTAAAAGGCAGACATTTGACTAAATTCAAACAAATCAAACGAGATGCGGTAAATTTCTCCACTTGCAGTAAATTTCTCCACTTGCAGAAGAGAAACAAATTCAAACAAAAGGCAGGCAGACAAACTTCTTTTGCAGTAAATTTCTCCACTTGCTCCAAAGATTTAGAAGAATACTATATCATGTTTTTAGTTCTTTGGAGAAGAGAGGGAGAGGGATTCGAGATCAGTATCTTGAGGGGAGACGGGAACGAGATGCGGCAAATATTTGATTGAAGAAGATGGGAACGAGATCAGCAGCTTGAGGGGAGATCAGTGGGTCGTTTTCGAATCACCAGCTCTGTGTGTTGAGGCCAACTATGTGTGTTGAGGCGCTGCTTCGAATCACCCTAGCGTCGTTTTTGGGCAGAAGAGGGGAGAAAGGGGAAGAAGGGGAGCGACACCTTCGAGACAAAATCGGAGCAGCCGCTCTCTCGTTTTAGGGCAGAAGAGGGGAGAAAGGGGAAGAAGAGGCCAGCTGCATGGGTGATTCGCGTTTTAGGCCAGCCGCTCTCTCGTGATCGGAGCAGAAAGGGGAAAACGCAAAAAACAAAAAAAGCGGAGCGGCCCAATTAAGACACAGCGGAAAGTTTTTTCTGAGCGCGTTTTTTGCAGAAAAATCCTTGCAGCACCGGAAATTCCAGAGCTGTCAGCTCTACTCCATTAAACTATATATATATATATACATATATATATATACATATATATATATATATATGGTTAAAATGCGCCTGTGCTCAAGCTCAGGCACGATTCCTGTGCTCGACCCCTCCATACCATCCGATTCGATCCCCCGGCTGTTGTTAAAAGCGGAACCTGCGGAACTTTTGGTGCAATTACCAGCCCGTCCTTTAAGCAAACCGGAACTTTTGGGGCAATTACCATCCCGCCCTTAAAGCCCTTTTCAAAGCAACTTTGTAGAACTATTGGTGCAATTACCATCGCGCCCTTTAAGCCCTTTTCAAAGCAACTTTGTACACAATTACTAACGGATGTTTTAAAAATTATACGGGACCGTTGTGCGCGTCGAGTAAAAACGGTGGATTAAATTACTACCCGCGCACAACGCGCTACAGTCTAACGCATCGTGCACGGTAAATAAAAAGTTTAGAGGGAAGCGCAAAACCCATTGTGTGCGAAGGTTAAATTTACGTCCCGTTGTGCACATTGTGCACGGGGGTTAAAAGGACTAGTCTGAAGCAATATACATCGGCGCACAAGACCGACAAATTTACGCTCCGTTGTGCGCGTCGTGCACGGGGGTTAAAAGGGCTAGTCTGAAGCAATATTTATCCGCGTGCACGACCGGCAAAATTACGCCCCGTTGTGCACGTCGTGTGCAGGGTTAAAAGGTCTAGTCTGAAGAAATATCCATTCCCGCGCACGATCGGCAAAATTACTCCCTGTTGTGCACGTCGTGCGTGGGGGTTAAAAGGCCCACTCTGAATCAATATTCATCCGCGCGCACGACCGGCAAAATTACGCCCCATTGTGCGCGTAGTGCGCAGGGGTTAAAAGGCCTAGTCTGAAGCAATATCCATTTGTGCGTACGACGTGCAAAATTACGTCTCGATGTGCGCGTCGTGTGCGGGGATTAAAAGGCCTAGTCTGAAGTAATATTCATCTGTGCACACGAGCGGAAAAATTACGCCCTGTTGTGCGCGTCGTACGCGGGGGTTAAAAGGCCTAGTCTGATGCAATATTCATCAATGTGTACGACCGGCAAAATTACGCCCCGTTGTGCACATCGTGCACGGGGGTTAAAAGGCCTAGTCTGAAGCAATATACATCCACGTACACGACCGGCAAAATTACGCCCCATTGTGCGTGACGTGCGCGGGGTTAAAATGCCTAGTCTGAAGCAATATTCATCCGTGCGCACGACCTGCAAAATTACGCCCCATTGTGCGAGTCGTACGCATGGGTTAAAAGGCCTAGTCTGAAGCAATTTTCATTCGCGCGTATGACCGGTAAAATTACGCCCTGTTGTGCGCGTCGTGCACATGGGTTTAAAGGCCTAGTCTGAAGCAATATCCATCCGCATGCACGACCGGCAAAATTACGACCTGTTGTGCGTGTCGTGCGTGGGGATTAAATGGCCTAGTCTGAAGAATATTCATCCGCGTGCACGACCGGAAAATTTATGCCCCGTTGTGTGCATCGTGCGCGGGGGTTAAACGGCCTAGTCTGAAACAATATCCATCTGCGCGCACGATGTGCAAAATTATGTCCAGTTGTGCACATCGTGTGTGGGGGTTAAAAGGTCTGGTCTGAAGCAATATTCATCCGCACGCAATACGGGAAAATTTACGCCCCGTTGTGCGCATCGTGCGCGGGGGTTAAAAGGCATAGTCTGAAGCAATATGCATCCGCACGCACGACATGCAAATTTACCCCCCATTGTGTGTGTTGTGCAGGGGGGGTTAAAAGGCATAGTCTGAAGCAATATGAATCCGTGCGCACGACGGTCAAATTTACGCCCCGTTGTGCACATCGTGCACGGGGGTTAAAAGGCCTAGTCTGACGCAATATACATCTGTGCGCACGACCGACAAAATTATGCCCCATTCTGTGCGTCGTGCGTAGGGGTTAAAATGCTAGTCTGACGCAATATTCATCCGCGTGCCTGACTGGCAAATTTACGCCTCATTGTGAACGTCGTGCGCGGGGGTTAAAAGGCCTAGTCTGAAGCAATATTCATCCGCGTGCACGACGGGCAAAATTACGCCCCGTTGTGCGCATCATGCGCGGGGGTTAAAAGGCCTAGTCTGAAGCAATATTCATCCGCATGCACGACGGGCAAATTTACGCCCCGTTGTGCACGTCGTGCGCAGGGTTTAAAAGGCTAGTCTGACGCAATATTCATCCGTGCACACGACGGACAAAATTACGCCCTGTTGTGTGCGTCGTGCGTGGGGTTTATAAGGCCTAGTCTGAATCAATATGCATCCGTGTGCACGACCGAAAAAATTACGCCCCGTTGTGCTCTTCGTGCGTGGGGGTTAAAAGGCCTAGTCTGAAGCAATATCCATCCGTGCGCACGACGAGTAAAATTACGCCCCATTGTGCGATTCGTGCGCGGGGTTAAAAGGCATAGTCTGAAGAAATATGCATCCGCACGCACGACGTGCAAAATTACGCCCCGTTGTGCGAGTCGTCCGCGGGGATTAAAAGGCCTAGTCTGAAGCAATATGCATCCGTGCGCACGACGGGCAAATTTATGCCCCGTTGTGCGCATCGTGCGCGGGGGTTAAAAGACCTAGTCTGAAGCAATATGCATCTGCATGCACGACGGGCAAATTTACGCCCCATTGTGCATGTCGTGTGCGGGGGTTAAAAGGCCTAGTCTGACGCAATATACATCCACGCGCACGACTGGTAAAATTACACCCCGTTGTGCACGTCGTGCACGGGGTGAATCAATATTCATCAGTGTGCACGACGGACAAATTTAGGCTCCGTTGTGCGCGTCGTGTGCGGGGGTTAAAAGGCCTAGTCTGAAGCAATATCCATACGCGTGCACGACGAGAAAATTTACGCCCTGTTGTGCCTTCGTGCGCGTGGGTTAAAAGTCTAGTCTGACGCAATATTCATTCGTGCACGTCATGCACGGGGGTTAAAAGGCCTAGTCTGAATCAGTATGCATCCCCGTGCACGACCGGCAAAATTACGCCCCGTTGTGCGCATCGTATGCGGGGGTTAAAAGGCCTAGTCTGAAGCAATATCCATCCGCATGCACGACAGGCAAATTTACGCCCCGTTGTGCACGTTGTCCGCTGGGGTTAAAAGAACTAGTCTGAGGCAATATTCATCCGCACGCACGACGGTTAAAATTATGTCCCATTGTGCGCGTCGGGCAAAAACTATTCCGGTGGATTAAATTAGTCCCCGCGCACAACGCAAATTAGTCCCCGCGCACGACGGGTAAAATTATGCCTTGTTCTGCGTGTCGGGCAAAAACGGTTGCGGTGGATTAAATTACTCCCCGCACATAACGCGATACAGTCTAACACGTCGTGAGCGGTAATTAAAAAGTTTAGATTGTTGTATTATTCATCACAGTGCACAACCCATCGTGCGCGGGGGTTAAAAGACTTAGTATGAAGTAATATTCATCCGCGTACACGACTGAAAAAATTACGCCCCATTGTGCATGTTGTGCGCATGGGTTAAAAGACCTAGTGTGAAGCAATATTCATCCGTGCGCAAGACTGGAAAAATTACGCCCCGTTGAACGCGTCGTGTGCGGGGGTTAAAAGGCCTAGTCTGAAGTAATATTCATCCGCGCGCACGATGGACAAAATTACACCTCGTTGTGCGCGTCGTGCGCCCGACGGGTAATTTGTTTGATAAACAACATCAAGCCATACAGATGATACATGTGCACATTTCAGCAGAAATGATAAAATTTCATGCTACCAAGTGGTCAATATGATACAAAAAATCATATTACATTGATATAACGTTATATCTTACAATAAAACAATGTCATCAATGGTAGCAATATGGGTAACATATCTTTTAATTTCTTACAATAAAACAATGTCAGCAATACCCACTAACATATCTTTGAATTTCTGCATCCTTATCTCATACCCAGCCGGCCATCGTGCTGCCATAGCGTATGGCTTCTTTGCCAAATAACTGAAGTCGGAGGGACATGACCACCTGGGTAAAGTTTAACATAAACAAAGTGATTATTTTGCACAAAACCAAACATGCTCATCACCCACAATTTTGTACGGTGATGCTAACTCCTTCAACTTTTTTTCAATATCAACATTCTTGTCCCTTTTTAATCGGTGACGTGCATTATAAATTGATTTGATGGAGGTTGCATTGAAGGTTGGATTTTCCTTAAAGACTTTCAAAATTTCAGCCGGCCTCAGCGGGCTATTTGCCAAATCTCTCACTGATTCCTTCTCCATTCCTGCAACTTCCCTTCATCGGAATGGCCCTTGACATAATTTGCAGATTGATGGTTGTGCTTGCTAAAAACAATGGTTACCTTCCACTCCTCAACGCTAACGCCGACGCACACCATATAACCGCGCAATGAGAACGGACATTAACACTTCTTGGTTTTAATTGGCCTGTCGTTCTTTTTTTTCCTTTCGATGTCCCCTATAAACCCCACCTCTTTCACATGCAAAGTAAACAACATGAATCCTATTGGACGTTTTACGCAAACTCGTCGACTTGGTAACAATCACATGCCCATGTGTTCGGCCGACGTTCTTTATCCACTCAAACAGCTCGTCTCTACTCTTAAAAATTTGCGCGGTAGTAAATTCGTTTGTAAAATCCCTATTATCATGTATCAAACAATTCATACAAATAATTGGACTTGGAATCAAAGATTTACTGCATTATCACAGAAAAGATAAAACAATAGCACCTTGGATTTTTGTACCTTCTCCATCAATCTTAACCGTATCTGCATGCATGTAAAATCACCAAATTTCTACATCATTTTCTACCCATTTGAATAAGAATTTCAACTACAGTGTTCTTAAAATTATATACTTACCAAATGTATACAGTGTGGCAAATCTCGAAAATCATTACATTTAGACGCAAGAAATCATTAAATGCTCCTTTATCCTAGAAGGTCCGCTGACCGCTGAGATCTCATGGGGAGTTTGAAGGTGCATTTTGTTGCGTAGTTAGCATGATTTCATTGGAGTCATTTTCTACTGCCTTCCCATTCTCTTTACATGCATCAACATCATGAAGGATATGGTCCACATTGAAATTGTAGGAGTAACATTCAATTGCTCTTCCATTACCATGGTATATATCTACATCAAGCAGAACGAAGTAATGGTTAGAATTTGTACTGTTAAACTGAGAAACAAACATATAACTAAAATAATATGTCCAGATAAAATAGCGCCGCTAAGTGCACAGTTAGAGAGACAATGTATGCATAGTTAGAGAGAAGATGCCAGTTGAGCGCTTCAGGATGGATACTGAAACTATTGGTGTTGTAATGAAGCTGAAAAGAAAATATGAAGAAGCAAAGAACATATTCGAGACCAAATATAAGTGATGTATTCAATTTCAGCATCACGCCACTTGGCTCTACTATATTGGCCATCTTTGTGGGTTGTAGCCGAAGCATTCATGAGCAACAAAAAATTAGCATGTTGAGGAAAAAATATTGTACAAGTAGAATCAGATAGAATCAGATAGAATACTATCATCAAGAAGTGTAGTGGTTGATGAGGTCTTGTGGGTATGGAAGCCATTTATAGACGAATTGGACTGCCCATGGATGAGGATGAGACTACAGTTGAGTTACTGTGAGTCTACGGAAAGAACCGGTGAGTCTACAGATGTTGTGCTCGTGAATATACAGAATATACAGATGTTGCGCGGTGAGTAATTTTTTAGGGTAATCTTATATTTCTTAATAAGCACAAAGCGAGAAATCGGATGGATGGGTTTGCACGGTGAGTAATTTTCCAAGCTTTTCTGTTATACACGCTGAGTAAATTCTGATACGTGTTGTTTTTCTGGCTCTATTCTGTAGAATCACGAGGACGCCACTGTACACACATGGGATCACATCTGTAGACTCACATGCACGAGAATACCACTGTACATACACGGGCTCACATCTGTAGACTCACATGCACTCTTCTATCCAATTCGGCTATAAATGGCCGACCACGAGCCCTCCTCAACTCAAAACTCAATCTACTCTTCTTATGCCAACTGCTAAACCAATATTTATGCCACATTGTGTGTCCCATTATCAGTAAACATCAGGTATCCATATCTCGCTTCTTCTCCGCAATTTGACCATTTTAAGGGAACATTCCACTAGGTTCCCTCTTGAAGATGCTCAGAAATGGCATCATGTTTGTACAAGCAAGTATTTAATTCTCAAAGAATCGTGGCTTGCTTCCTTCTACCGACTTGTACAAGCGAGATATGCATTCCTGATGTCCATGATAATGTAGGCACGAATTGCCATGAATGTTTACATGTGAACATACGATTGGTTCCATCCGATAGGTTCCATCGTGTACCACATCATTACTAGAGCTCTTGTCCATCGCAGCATCCTTTAGGCACTTCTACACGGAATCCATACAGTTCATGAATATGGCCATGGTGAGCTCCTGAAACTTAGCATGGTAAATGGTGAATTAGACGACAATCCCCTCATAGTGTGTCATTAGTCTACTAAGGTCCCGGGCATTTACGCTGCTGTATTAATTGAACTCATTAACATATTGTTATACCGTCATATTATCAAAGTCATCTCTGCCAAAGATGAGTCTAGCTATAGGCTTCAACTCAAAGATAGTGTGCTCCATGGTAAACAAAGATATATTAAAGGTTCCACCGTCGAGGTCAAATATTAGGATGTTTTGCACCAACGAAGAATTCCAATTCGGCTTGAGACGAAGCGCCCTGGCCTGTACGCACCCTCTTCACATACAAACACTGTGTTCTTGAAGTGCTCCAATCGGTGATCATCGTGCTATCATTTACTTCTCGAATAACCGTGGCTTGCTGTTGCCGGATCAAGCTGTTGACGATTGCTCCCCAGAAGAGAAAGTTACCAAGTAAAACCCTGCCTTGTCTTTGTTTGGTCACAACGAAATGTTATCGATTGTGCTGCTCAGAAGACGGTAACTTTTTATACATAGTGGGTAGACAAGTTTACATAGGATATAGTCTTGGGATTGAATTTCATACCATTTCAGGCAAGATTGTAAATATGTGAATTATAACTTGAAGCCTCATTTCTCTTGCACTGAAACAAGACCAGTATGTTCCTCGGTGGGTCCTTCTCTTACGTGGAGTTTCTTAATGCTTTTATATGTGTGGATAGCTGTTCGAATTAATGTGGAGATATCAGCAAATAATATTGAGTGGGCGAGTAGTAATTTTGTTTCTCACAAACAAAATTGCTCACCGTGCACAACTGGTCAAAATTATTTGTTCTAATCGCGGTGAGCACTTGTAGTAGCACATAACAAAATTTCTAAAGGCGCTCATCAGGCAAAAATTATCAATGGGAGTTAGTGGTAAGCAATTTTATCAGACAATAACACATATGATACAATAACCCTATACAGGTCTTGAACTATCTGACACAATAACAATGATACATTATCATCGCTTAAGAATTTGGAACAAAGATTGATGTTATAGAAAATTACTCAGAGCGCAAAACAGACACTAATATAGTCAGTTTTGAGCAATTTTGTATGCAAAGACATATTTACTCGACGTGCAAAACAGGCAATATTGCTGCATTTTTGCGCTCTGTGTAATTTATATGATTCACAACTTCAATCCATACCAATTATAACATTTGCACATTTCGACAGCCCAGATAAAATATCATGCTACCATCTGTCAATATGTATACAAAAAAAACCTTATTACCTTGATCCAACGTTATATCGTACAAATACTAAATATCATCAATGGTAGCAATACCCTTACATTCTAACAACTAACAGAATAACTGCATCCTCTCGTTGGGATTACGCGTTTTGCACGTTGAGTAAATAAGATGTTCATTCCCACGATCCCTGACATTATTGTAGGATAACGGAATTTGTATGGTCAATTTCCCTATAAATGTTCCGTGAATGCCCTGTGTGCCGTATGTCAGGGACCGGGTTTGGCTTCCGTGTCAGAAGATGCGTATGAAATCAGATGAATGAAAGCTGATGCTGTCGTCTACCAAATATGCTCCTCTCCGTGGTCTGCGAAGAGAAGAATGGTTCCGGTGGATTAAATTACTCCACGCGTATAACAACATGTAAAATTCTCACGATTATTATTCATCACAGCACACAACCTGTTATGCGCGGGGGTTAAAAGGCCTAGTTTGAGGTAATATTCATCCGCGTGGACGACGGGTAAAATTATGTTCCATTGTGGGCATTGTGCGCGGGGGTTAAAGGACCTAGTTTGAGGTAATATTCATCTGCATGCACGACGGGTAAAATTATGCCTCGTTGAGCGCGTTGTGCGCGGGGGTTAAAAGGCCTAGTTTGAAGTAATATTCATTCGTGCGCACGACGGGTATAATTATGCTCAAAAGGGTTGAAGTAATTTACTTAATAGCATAAATTTTGCACACGGCTCAAAAGGGTTCAGTTTCCTTGTTTTGCGCGGAGTATAATTTAACTATTTTCACCACAGGCTAAATTACTTGGGATTACGCGTTCTTCTCGTTGGGATTACGTGTTTTGCACGTTGAGTTAATAAGATGTTCATTCTCGAGATCCCTGGCATTACTCTAGGATAAGGGACTTATACTCATTAATTTGAATGGTCGATTTCGCTATAAATGCGTGAATGCCCTTGTCGACCGCCCTATGTTGGGGGCAGGGCATGGCGACCGTCTCTAAAGCTGCTTATGAAATCGGAGGAGTGCAAGCTGATGCTGTCGTCTCCCAAACATGCTTCGCTCCGTGGTCTGCGAAGAGAAGAATGGCCCATCAGCTTGTAATGCCCCCTGGCCTTGGGCTCTTGATGGTTGATCTGGGTCCACTAGGTTGGACGGGCATGGCAACCGTCCCTCTGAGGGATAAACACTCCCTCCTGTACTTTTCGATGTCTTGGCTGGCGGCTAAATTGGCTAAATCTGATTATGGATGAAGCAGATCATACCTGTCCCTTTCCTCCTGCAGATTTCCCCAAGCTGCAAGCCAAGACATCGAAAATTACAGGAGGGAGTGTTGTGCCTCAGAGGGACAGTAGCCATGCCCAGCCAACCTAGGGGACCCAGACCAACCATCAAGGGCCCAAGGCCAAGGGGCAGTACAAGCTAATGGGCCATTCTTCTCTTTGCAGACCACGGAGCCAAGCATATTTGGGAGACGACAGTATCAGCTTGCACTCCTCCGATTTCATAAGCAGCTTTAGAGACAGTCGTTTTCTACTCTATCAAACCCTACAACTTTTCACTATACCTCGTCTATGACGCACAAACACTCCGTCCTTTCCTTTCTGATCTCGAAGATGATAAGCTCATTCTATTTCTTACGCAACCATGTGTTGGTGTCACTGCCTCATGGGAATCGGAGTTCCTCTCGGTGTCTTCGAACCGGCGTCAAACTTGACTGCAGGTTACAACGATGCCTGCTATGATGACACTCCTATCCTGCCAATGATGGCAGAAAGTCGAAAACGACATTAATAAACGCAACGAAGATGGTCGCCCGATGAACTCGCAGAAGTTGAAGGGGGAAGCACGCAGATCACGCAGACAATTTATCCCGTAATGCCTCTTCATAGCAAACATCTACGACGACAATCATATGTATCAGTTTTTAAGAGCATAGGCAAATGTATCAGTTTGGATCTGTATCAGTATGTGCATCAATATATTTGAAAGGGTGGGTCATTTTGAAAATGTCATCAGTTTGAATATGTATCAGATTTAATCTAAAAGTTTGCCTGCAGTTTCTGAATTTGAGTGAATATGTATCCGATTTAATCTAAAATGTCTTCAGATTGAATATGTAATAGAGTTCATATAAAAGTTTGCATGTAGTTTCTGAAACAGATTGAATAAGTATCAGATTTAATCTACAATGTCTTCAGATTGAATAAGTATCAGACTTAATCTAAAAGTTTGCAAGTAGGCTTGTTTCAGAATCACATTAAGTATTATGAAAATTGGAATGTGATTGATTGACTGCTGTGGTGCGCATTGGAAAAAAATTATAGCATCTAATGAATATGCTCAAAGCGAAAAACGAGCAAAATTATTCCCGTGGGGCGTGTTGAGAAAATTCGTTATCGATGCAACTTTAGCTCAACGCGCACAACGTGCAAAATTATTCCCGTGGGGCGTGTTGAGCAAATTCATTATCGACGCAACTTTAGCTCAACGCGCACAACAGGCATAATTCTGCTAGGTGTGCGCGTTTAACAATTGTTCATAAAATACCTTATATGCTCAAAGCGAACACCTGGCTTTGCTTGTTATGCGCATTGAGCAATTATGTTATGGCATAGAAAATTTCTAAATGCACAGACTTGCTTCATTTGAGGTTTTGCACTTTGATGAAATTTGTATTCCCATACGGAATTGTCACCGAGCACAAAGGGCATAATTTTTCCCATTGTGCGCATTGATCTATTTTGTTAGTGGCTATCAGTTTATCCCAACGCGCATAACTTAGGCAGTTATTAATCATTATTGAGCAGAACATCTGGCTGGTAGCAATCCGCAGTATATTCACGATCACTGTTATGTATATTCACCAGCACTGCTCTGCAGACTCGAGGGGCCTCTTAGGTAGACCAAAGGTCCCAATATATCATCGTTGTGTGCTTTGAACAATTATGTTAACCATTAAAAATTTGCTCACCGCGCACAACGGCCATAAATTTGTTGGTTCTGAGCGTTGAGCAATTATGTTTGCAGCTATAAATTTTTCCAACTCGCTTCCCACCGGTTAAACATTCTTGGGAAAATCATATGTCATGGTATCAATCTGCTATAGATTCACGAGCAGTCTTTTGTATATTCACGAGAACCCCTCTGTAGCATGACGGGGTCTTCGATGTAGCCACAGAGTAACTCTATTGCAGTCTCATCCTCATCAACCAATACAATTTTCTTACAAGTGTTGTGCTTTGTGCGCATTGAGAAATTCCCGTTTTCCAAGTGTTTTGCATGGTGAGCAATTATGATTGTTACTCGCTTCTGTGTAGAATTACAAGGACTCTACTGGATGCACACGTTCTAAATTATGTAGTCTGACATGAACTCTTCTGTATACTCGCCCCGTTGTGAGCGCGGGTTAATAGCATAGGTTTGAAGTAATATTCATCCGCCCGCATAACGGGTAAAATTATACCCCGTTGTGCACATCGGGTAAAAACAGTTGCAGTGTTAAATTACACCACATGCACACCTGCATGTAAAGTTATAATCCACGTGGATTAAATTTTACTCCACGTAGATTAAGATTATACGCCAAATGTAAAATTTCTCCAGATTTAGATCGTTGTGCGAGTCGAATAAAAACTTTGCTACGAGAAAAACTTCTCATCGCGCACAACACGCTATTAATTAGCACGAAGTGCGCGTCGAATAAAATTTATTAAAAAATCTTAGTGGAGAGTAGTAGTGTTGGGAGTAATTTTCCTATTAGCATCAATGTTGATCAAGGCAAAAAACCGTTGAGTTTCCTGGTTTTGTGCGGAGAGTAATTAATCTATTTTGATCCACATGCTATAATAATTGGGATTACGCATTTTTCACGTTGGTATTGCGTAGTTTACACGTTGAGTAAATAAATATTGATTCCCGAGATCCATTGCATTACTGTAGGATCACGGACGTATTATACTCTTCATTTTGATTGGTCCAATTCCACTATAAATGGCTGACAACGAGCCCTCATCTTCTCACAACTTCCTCTACTTTCTTCTATCATCTTCTTCTTTATTTTCCCACACAAACTCCGTATGGAAACAATAAGGTCTTCTTCTATTCGAGCATAATGCTTGAGGTATAAATGGACGAGATGGAGATGGATATGGAGTGTAAGATGAGATGGTCTTCTTCTGTTCGTACGTGCTGCTTGAGATAGAAATGGACGATAGAATTCAACCAGTACTTTTTTCACGTAAAGAAAAATGGTTGATGTTGAAAACTTACGCAATGACGGTAATAAACGCATGGAAGGGCTATCGTCCATTTATAATCAAGCATGCCTGGGGAACGGCCATCTCCTCTTTACCCTCCATCTCCTACTTCAAACCCTTCATCTTTTCACTATACCTCGTCTGTGACGCACAAACACTCCATCCTGTCCTTTCCGATCTTGAAGATGAAAAGCTCATTCTATTGGTTAAGCAACCCTGTATTGTTGTTCACCGCCTCATGGGAATCGGGGTTCCTCTCAGTGTCTTCGAACCGACGTCATACTTGACTGCAGGTTACAACGATGCCTGCTATGACGACACTCCTATACCGCCTATGATGGTAGAAAGTCGGCAACGACGTTAATAAATGCAACGAAGATGGTCACCCAATGAACTCGCAGAAGTTGAAAGGGGAAGCACGCAGATCACACCGATAATTTATCCTGTAATAGATCGCCTCTTCATTGCAAACATCTACGACGACAGTCATATGTATCTGTTTGTAAGAGCATATGCAAATGTATCAGTTTGGATCTGTATCAATATGTGCATCAATATATTTGAATGGGTCGGTCATTTTGAAAATGTCATCAGTTTGAATATGTATCATATTTAATCTAAAAGTTTGCATGCAGTTTCTGAATTTGAGTGAATGTGTATCCGATTTAATCTAAAATGTCTTCAGATTGAATATATATCAGAGTTCATATACAAGTTTGCATGTAGTTTCTGAAACAGATTGAATACGTATCAGATTTAATCTACAATGTCTTCAGATTGAATAATTTTCAGACTTAATCTAAATGTTTGCATGTAGGCTTGCTTCAAAATCAGATTAAGTATGATGAAAATTGGAATGTGATTGATTCACTGCGGTGGTGCGCGTTGGAAAAAATTTATAGGATCTAACAAATATGCTCAAAGCGCAAAACGGGCAAAATTATTCCCGAGGGGCGCGTTGAGCAAATTTGGTTATCGACGCAACATTAGCTCAAACGCGCACAACGTGCATAATTCTGCTAGGTGTGCGCTGTTGGATATGGACGACATGAATACACCCATGAGGGGATGTATGAGGGTATACGGACCTCAGATGTCGCGTGCACGAAAGCATGCACGAAGGGAACCTTTTCTCTCGTGTGAAAAGGACCACTCGATAAGTGGAAAAAGCCACTCGATAAGTGGAAAAGTTCACTTTATAAGTGCATAAAGGCACTTGATAAATGAATGAAGAAGAGGATAAATGAATGTGCTAATATAGGCTAATAAGCTTATATTTAGTTATTTCCTACAATAACTACCCCTAAAGCCTATAAATAGGACCCAAGGGTAAGGCATTCATACTACACTTTCCATGCCATAAGTTCGCAAAAGGCATCTTATGTTCTTCTTCTCCCTTCCATTAAAATCCTCTTCTAAATAGAGATTTAGGCGGTGAAACTCTGCTTCGATCCTCCGTGACGAAGTATCGACCGTTGTGGCGAATCCGAGGGCGAAGTTCCGAGATTACGGTGCCGCGTACGCAAGCGTAAGTCTCTACTTCATTATTCGATCCTAACGTCCTTGTTTTGACAGGATCCTACGTTGGTATCAGAGCCATACGGGTTCGCCTCGGTCAAACCGTCGCCCCATCGAACCGATGAACGAGGCGTTGTCTTTTTCACGAATGGGTATCCTACCATTATGGATATGGTAGGAACGCTTCGTGACGGAGAGAACGCAGCGGTTGTTCTTTTCACGTTAGGGTCTTCTGTCATTACGGATATGGCAGGAACTCTCCGTGACGGGAAGAACCGACCGTTCATATCGCCAAGCTCGCACTCTTCATGGATGCTCAGTCTCCATTGAATTGAGAATGGGTGCTCTCTTCATGTGGAGCGTGTAGTTTGCGAACTTTAGAGTATGTTATTTTTTCATTTTGGCACACGGCCATTAGAGAATAACTACTTTCTCGACGAACGAGTGTCTCATCGGAGAAGAAGATGGTGGTTATTTCCATCGGAGAAGATGACAATTTTGGTGCATGGAGGCAATGCATCCCCCCTCCCCCTGCGGAGGGGGTTGGCTAACACGGCCACCCCTCCGGGGGGTATGCGGCCAACCCCATGCAATGGGGTGGCCGGCCATGGCCATATGGGCCAAGGCCGACCAAGGCCATATGGGCCATGGCCGACCAAGGCCAAAGGGCCATGGCCAGGCCAGCACTGGCCGACCACGGCCAGGCCGGCCGTGGCCAGCCACGGCCAGGGGGCCCTGGCCGTGGCCAGGCCAGGGCCAGGAGGCCTTCGTCGGCCTCGGCCAGAGCAAGGGGCCAGCCTGGCCGGCCCTGGCAGAGGCCATGGCTGGCGCCCTGGCCTCGGCCAGGGCCTGGCCGGCCAGGGCAAGACCCTGGCCGGCCTCGGCCAGGGCCTGGGGCCAGGGCTGGGGCCAGGCCAGGGCCAGTGCCCTGTCGTCCCTGGCAGAGGCCAGGGCCGGTGCCCTGGCCTCAGGCCAGTGGCCTGGCCGGCCCTGGCAGAGGCCAGGGCCTGGCCGTCCGCTGCCATGGCCACGGTCGTCCCTGGCAGTGGCCAGGGCTAGGCCAAAGCCTGCCGGCACTGGCCGAGGCCAGTGTCCGGCTACTGCCGGCCCCGGTCTCGGCCAGTGCCGAGCCCCGGTTGAGCCCAGGTTGACCCTGTATTTGCGGGGGGAGGAGCTTGCATGAATGTGACATGCATGACCTAGCCTATACGGGGCCGACGACAGTCGTCTGCGGCAAAAGTCTCCTATACGGGGGAAGCGCCTGGATCCATACGGGAGCCGGTGACAATGGCTTGCTGAAAAATCCCCTCAGGGGGGATCCGGCCTTTGCACGGCTACGGCTCAACCCCGGCAATGGCCAGGGATTGCCGAATATTTCGCTAGTATCATAAGGGTACTAGATTAAAATACACATTTTGAAAAATACGTTTTCAAAAACGCTTTTCCGCTGCGAAGTACTATAAGAGTACTATCATTTGATAAGTGAGGGGGAAATGTTGAAGGATTGTTCTAGATGGTGATTGGAATCGTAGAAACCTTTCCGATTCTATAACAACATCTTCAATAATTTTCGAAAGTAACTTATCAAATTATAAATATCATTCCAAGTGGGAGTTGAAATTAGAACTATCCAAATGGGATATTCTATTATCATTTCAAGTGGGAATTATATTTTAAGAATTTTTTAATGCAATGTTTTTTTATCAAACCTTCGGTTTTGTGTCTTTTGCAGCATTTTAAAAGTAAAATGTCTTCCGCTTCAAAGAATATCGTCGCTGAGTTAAACAGAGGTGAAAAACTCAACGGCGATAATTACAAACTTTGGTCCGTCAAGATACAATACGTTCTAGAGGAGCAAGAAGTGCTCGAAACTCTAAAGAACGTAATGATTGAACCCGAGTTGGGCACTACGGCCCAACACAAACGAGACAAGGAAGCTTTTGATGCTTGGTCTTGGAAGAACAAGATAGCTCGCATTACGTTATTGAGCAGTATGGCCGATGACATAATGCGCATCTTCCGAGAGGATGACCTAGCCATGGACATATGGTCCAAGCTAGAGGAGAAGTTTGGTGGCACATCGGTGTCCAAACTTCGCGCCTTAACTATAAGATTCGATTCATACAAAAAACGTCCAGATCATTCCATGGGGAAACATCTGCGACATATGGCGAATCTAATCTCAGAGTTAAAGGATGCATGTCATGTGCTCACAGATGAGCAACAAATCCAAGCAGTCATACGTTCCCTACCAAATGGGTGGGACCAAATGAAGATGCATCTCACTCATAATGAGAGCATCAAGACCTTCATCGATGTTTCCAAGCACCTCGAGTTAGAGGAAGAGCGGCTTGCGGCTGCCAAGCCAAGTGCAGAAGTGCATATGGTTACTGTTGGGGAATTGGCGGTCCCTTAGGGCACAAAAACTCCAGTCCCGTCCTAAGTCGGACGGAACATAGACACAAAAAACATTTACAGCGGAAGAAAAACTAGTTAATCTAAATTAACATGCAGTTAAAACCTTTTTAACTTAGCCCTAAGGTCCAAGACCATATGCCAAGATCTATGCCGACTTGGGATGGGTCTGACCATCCCAAGAAGGATCTAGCCTACTGCGATTAAACTAAACTAATGCTAATAAAATACTTTAACCACATACCCGGAATCTCAGCCCTGGAGTAGGCGAGATGTTCCGCGTCGTCTTCTGAGCTGCTCCCGCCCCACGCCGAGCCGCTCCTTGAACTGCTCCCCGAACCGCTCCTCGAACCGCTCCTCGAACCGCTCCGCATCCCGAGGCGATCAATCCCCGTGCCGCCGAGCCAACCACGCGCCGAAGAAAGTTTCACGCGAGTGAAACCTCCGCCAAGATTTCAGATTCAGAATCCGAACTCCTTTGTGGCTTTGCTAGAGCCCGCAGGAGTAAGGCAGAATTTTAGGGAGATAGAGAAATATTTATTTAAGCTTAGATCCGAGCGTGCTCCAACATTTACGAGAGCCGCTCAGATCTAGAGCTTGGGACGAGTTTTGAGGAAGGGGGGAGACCCCTATTTATATAGGCGGCGGACTCTCCCCTTTTCTCAAAATCCGATGTGGGACTAAACAATGGGATTATTAAAATCAAGTTAGTTTGCACTTCACAAAGTGCAAACTTCCGTGAATTTTAACTCACTCACCGTTGAGCTTCAGGATTGATACAACCTATCAATACGACAAGCGTTCAACGGTGAACGCATAGGAAAAAACCGTTCGTCAATCGGAGTTCGTTTGACCCTCCAATTGAGTGTCCAAAGATCAGCCCTAGGCTAGTTTTTCGCAAAAACTGAGCCGTCATTTGATTCAGCATACTTAGAGTTCAAAACCCTAGAGGTGGGGCCCATGGGTGGGCCCCACACAACCAGCACGTGCCAAAACTAGCCTGGGCAGAGCCCAGGCTGCGCCTGGGCTCGCCCAGGCCCGCGTCTGGGCTCGCCCAGGCGGCCTGGGCGCGCCCAGGCGGCCTGGGCGCGCCCAGGCCCGCGCCTGGGCTCGCCCAGGCGGGCCTGGGCTCGCCCAGGCCCGCGCCTGGGCAGAGCCCAGGCGCGCCTGGGCAGAGCCCAGGCGCCTGGGCTTAGCCCAGGTTTGCGCCTGGGCTTAGCCCAGGTTTGCGCCTGGGCTTGCCCAGGCCGAGCCTGGGCTAAGCCCAGGCTTGTGACTGGCTAGCCTAGACCGAGCCTGGGCTTAGTCCAAGCAGCGCCTGGGCTAGCCCAGGCAGCCTGTTCTGTCTGGGCCTGGTCTGGTCTTTTGGGCTGTTTTGGCTCTAACTTGAGCATCTGGTGTCCGATTTGGACGCCGTTCGAACCTGGGTCTAGACCGGAATATTTCCGTCTTACCCGTGAACTTTTCCTTGCGTATATATATTATTAAATATTGTATTAAACAATTTAATACATTTAATCGCTTTTGCATCAAATGCAAAATAGTCCCTATCTAAGCTTAAATTATCATATTGCATCAAATGCAATCATTTCATCCCTTGCATCATAAATGCAAAATATTCTCCCTAACTAATTTCTACCTATTACTAGACGAAGCGTTGCACTCTGTGTGAGACCCTACAGCCTGACCCTTACAACAGGTTGGGCTCGAAGCCCTATACGGCAGTGACCACGAGCAGTGGTTGCCGTCCCTGCTTCAGGAATCATCATTATGTGGTTGACTCATTGACATGAGTATTGTCGGGACCACCTGACTGTTTCCGTTATGATTTCCGCAGTTATAGTCTCTTCGTCTAAATTGTGTCGTGTAGATCAAGTCTGGGGTACGGTCAAACTGTCAACCCCAATAACTTGACTCCGGTTAGTTTCTATCGATCTTTAGTCAACTAATGTTGGACTTCTTCCAACATACTCTGCGCAGAGTTTTTACTAAAGACCGAACTAACTCTACGACACTAACTCCCATTGACCGGGAGAGACGAATCCTCTCTTGGTCATTACTCGCCACGTACGTTTCAAGTGACACCCAATCAAAAGACCTTTCGACAGGCCTTGCCTCGAAGCTAGGTCAGTTGATCTAAGTGGCACCGTTCACGCACAGGTCCGTCAAAATGACCTCAAGTCAAAAGACCAACTATCCTATCATCACTCAGAGTTATCACTGACAGATTGGTCAATATAACCATATGATAACTCTAGTGGATCGTTCAGTGAACTCATTCTAATGAGCACCTGTGTCTCGTCTTCGACTTCGCCAAGTCAAGCGATCATGAGATCATCGCCACCGCTAAACGGTGAAGACTAAGACACAATGGTCTATCCGATGTTTCGATATCCTTGTCTCGGAACATCTACGACCATGAACCATTCTAGACTTATGCTACAGACGGTCAAACGTTTCTCCATGATCGAGATACTCATCTCGATACCCGTTTGACCTTGCATAAAGTCTCAGGAATTTACCTAAGTTGATATCTAATTATAAAATAACTTAGATAAATTATTACCAAACAGCTTACTGTTATTTCGAACAAGATGTTTGTGCTATTCACACAGGAATAAATGGCCTTGAGGGCATCATATTCCTACAGTTACTAGTTCCTCACACGGGGGAAAGAAACGTAAAGATCGTTCGAAGTCTACTAATGAACGTAATAAGCAACCTGAGTCTACCAAGAAACCCAAACATAAGGGTGGGCATAAGAAATGGCACAAGAAGAAAGACTTGAAGAAGATCAAGTGCTTCAAGTGCAACAAGTTCGGTCACTATGCTCGTTCGTGTACGAGTGGAAGCGACGAGGTAACTTGTAATTATGCTAGTTACGTATGTGTTTCTAGTTCAATATTTCTTATGGAATCTAATCCATTTTGGATAATTGATTCAGGTGCCACCGACCACATAGCAAGGGACAGACGGTCCTTCGTGGAGTATCATCGGATACCCCAAGGAACGAAGTGGATCTATGTAGGAAACAACACACGTGTTGAAGTGAAAGGCGTTGGGACTTGCAAGCTAGTCTTGGACAACGGCCGCACTCTCCTACTTCATGATGTTCTCTTCGCTCCAGATATTCGAAGGAATATAATATCTGTGGTCGTGTTAATGGGTCTTGGTTATAGCTGGTTTTTTCATGATTGTAAAGTGGACTTGTTTTGTAACAATTCCTTAATTGGTACTGGGTATGTATTCAAAGGATTTATTGTATTAAATACAATGTATGACTCTTCATTTTGTAATGAAAATTTCCTTGTTACAAATTCTTCGACTTATGAGTCTGATATAATTTGTTGGCACGCAAGGCTTGGTCACATTGGACCGACACGGATGGATAGACTTGCAAAATGTGGCCTTCTATCCAATGTTTCAAAGGTCGAAATGTCGACTTGCGAACATTGCCTTGTAGGGAAATCTTGTCGCAAGCCGTTTGGAACCGGCACAAGGGCCGAGGTTCCATTACAGCTCATCCATTCGGACATATGTGGTCCGATAAATGTCAAGACAAGACGCGGGAAGTCATATTTCATCACTTTTATTGATGACTTCACCCGATTCGGTCATATCTATTTGATATCCCACAAAAGTGAAGCATTAACATGCTTTAAAAACTATATGAGTTTGATGGAAAATCAATTAGATCGCAAGATTAAGGTCTTGCGAACCGATAGGGGCGGTGAATATCAATCAACAAGTTTTAAGGAACTTTGTGATGAAAAGGGCATAGTACATCAGGTAACTATGCCTTATACTCCTCAACAAAATGGTGTTGCTGAAAGGAGGAATAGGACTTTAATGGAAATGGTCCGTTCAATGATGGCGCAAGCTAACTTGCCATCACCTTTTGGGGGGATGCATTATTAACGGCCACTTTCATTTTGAACCGCGTACCCTTGAAATCAGTTAGCTCCACTCCTTATGAGTTGTGGAACCAAAAGTCTCCTGACTTAAACATTTTAAAACCTTGGGGATGTGCATCCTACGCACATATTTCCTCCCATAAGTATGGCAAACTTGGGCCACGGGGAAGGAAATATATCTTTATACGATACGCAGAAAACTCCAAAGGTTATGTTTTCATTAGTCAGGAAGACAATGGAGGTCTAATTGAATTTGAGTCGAGGGATGTCACTTTCTTGGAAAACGAGTTTTCAAGACAGGGCGAGATAAGTCAGGACTTATCTCTATTTGAGATTAATGATCAAGAAGGATTACCTCATTCGAGTGGGAGAATTCTTGGTGAAGACGAAAATACGTTTCAAATTTCACCAATGGATGATACGAATGACGCTAATCCTATTCCATACGGGAATAATGATCCATGTGGGAGCATTTCTAACGACATTCCAAGTAGGAGTGATATTAGAATTGATCTAAATTCGAGTCAACAAGGACTTGAAGAATCTCAAATACGACGTAGTAGTCGTATAAGGTTGGCTCCACTAAGATTTGAGGATGAATTTTCGCAATCCTTTATGACTTTACTACAAGATGATGACGAGCCTGCTACTTTCAAACAGGCCGTATCATGCCCTGCGAAAGACAAATGGATGGAAGCGATGAAGGAGGAGTTGGAATCCATGAAAGTTAACCAAATCTGGGACTTAGTTGACTTACCCAGATGACATAGAGCTATTGGGAACAAATGGGTTCTCAAGATCAAGCATAAGGCTGATGGCTCTATTGACAGATATAAAGCTCGCCTTGTCGCGAAAGGTTTTACGCAACAGGAAGGGATAGACTACGAAGAGACCTTCTCACCTGTTGTCCGTTTTACCTCGATTCGCCTGATTCTAGCTATTGTAGCTTGCTTAGACCTTGAATTACATCAGATGGATGTAAAGACCGCCTTTCTCAATGGAGAATTGGACGAGGAGATCCATATGGAACAACCAACATGGTTTGTAAAAGAAGGAAACGAACATAAGGTTTGTAAACTTCGTAAGTCCATATATGGTCTTAAACAATCCTCAAGGAAATGATATATACGATTTCAGGAAGTTGTCTTATCAAATGGTTTTTCCATGCTTGATGAAGATAACTGTGTATATATCAAGAGGATTAAGAGCAAGTACGTTATTATGTCTATATATGTAGATGACATTTTAATAGCTGGAAATGACAAGGGCTTTGTGATAGATATCAAGGCTTGGCTTTCATCAGTTTTTGAGATGAAAGACATGGGAGAAGCCGCATATATCCTTGGAGTTAAGATTTCAAGGAATCGTTCGAAGAAACTTCTTTCTCTTTCATAAGAGACTTATATAAAGAAGGTTCTAGAACGTTTTAATATGCAGGACTGCAAGTCCATTGATACTCCTATAAGCAAGTGCAACAATTTATGTCTGAAATCATGTCCAAAGAACCAAAAGGAAAAGGAAATTATGGAAAAAGTTCCATATTCCAGTGCAGTTGGTAGTCTTATGTATGCTATGATGTGTACAAGACCGGACATCTGTTTTGCCGTTGGAATGGTAAGTCGTTACCAATCCAACCCAGGGCAAGTACACTGGAAAGCAGTTAAGAGGATAATGCGGTATCTTAAGGAACTACAGACTATGCTCTATGCTATCAAGGAGATGCCTTGAGGCTCGAAGGCTACACTGATGCTGATTGGGCGGGTGATCTCGATGAGCGACGATCGACCTCAGGATATGTTTTTCTACTCGGATCTGGTGCAATATCCTGGAGTAGTAAGAAACAATCCTGCATCGCACTTTCAACTATGGAAGCCGAGTTTGTAGCATTTAGCATGGCAGTCCACGAGGCTGTTTGGCTTAGGAAGTTCTTAGACAGGCTAATTGATGCAAGTGACTCAGGTGATGTACCTATACACAGCGACAGTCAAGCATCTATAGCATATGTCAAAGATCCTAAATTCCATTGTAAGACCAAACACATAGATATCCGCTACAAATTTGCAAAAGACTATGATAAGACCAAGAAGGTAGACATAAGGTACATATCTACGCATGAGATGATAGCGGATCCGCTTACGAAGGCGATCCCCAGAGATGTGTTTTACAAACACTTATCATCTCAAGGATTGTGTAAGAGCTGAGTTGTACCAATGTAAATTCCCATGTCTGTAAATGATCAAATTTAATAAAAGAATAAGTTCTTTTCAACATTGCATATGAATTTTTTAAGAAATGTTTGTGTACATTTTTGAAATCTCAGCTATACTTTCTAGTATGTCGGACAAATTAAGGTTGGCTCTCTCACATGAGCAACCGCCTTTATTCTATCAGACGGATAAAATAAAGATGAGACCTGTTTAAAGTCAAAATCGTCAGACAGACGATTTAGAGTCATGACTTAAACAAAATGGTCGTATGAAAGATCTGCATCATATGGATGCTTTCAAAGGATCTAAGAGGATTTTGAAATCCTATCTGTCTTATACGGGATGTGGGTCCAGAAGATTATTTGAGTAGTAAAAGGGACTCAAAGTCAGACATTGTGGTGTCTGGTTATCATCCTTACAACATCATTAAGACATACGCTCCCTGTGAAAGGTGTGATGTTGTAATACGTATTCATACTACGTATGCATTTTGACCATTGGGTTAGAATAGTAATTGTGTTTACTATTATGTGAGACCCAAAGACCATATGGGTCTTAACTCATTACCCTTATGGACTCTAATTGGTTCCTTTAGATTTGACTGGGTGATTGCTATCTTAGCATGTTGCTTATGGACTATGGTCAATTCGGTCCGGCGGGGCATGTTAGAAAAGCAAGTCAAGTCAAGATCAAAAGGATCGCAAGAAGAGGAAGATTAATTTCATATTCACATTTGGACTTTAGAGATTCAAAGCTGGCCAGCCAATTGTAATCCAGATGGGATTCAATTGTTGAATATAAAGTATAATAAATGTGAAGAAATAATCTAGGGTAAAGCATGCGTTGATCTACTCAACTTTGCACCTCGAGGGGTATTGTGTATCTCTAACAAGTACACAACAGTGGACTCTATGCGCATGACGGTCACACGGCCTATTTCTCGGTATGACAAACAGAAGAGTTAAAGGAAAGATGTTTCCTTACAATCCCATCAAGTGTGAGTGGGAGATGTTGGATATGGACGACATGAATACAACCATGAGGGGATGTATGAGGGTATACGGACCTCAGATGTCATGTGCACGAAAGCGTGCACGAAGGGAACCTTTTCTCGTGTGAAAAGGACCACTCGATAAATGGAAAAAGCCACTCGATAAGTGGAAAAAGTCACTTTATAAGTGCATAAAGGCACTTGATAAGTGAATGAAGAAGAGGATAAATGAATGTGCTAATATAGGCTAATAAGCTTATATTTAGTTATTTCCTACAATAACTACCCCTAACGCCTATAAATAGGACCCAAGGGTAAGGCATTCATACTACACTTTCCATGCCATAAGTTCGCAAAAGGCATCTTATGTTCTTCTTCTCCCTTCCATTAAAATCCTTTTCTAAATAGAGATTTAGGCGGTGAAACTCTGCTTCGATCCTCCGTGACGAAGTATCGACCGTTGTGGAGAATCCGAGGGCGAAGTTCCGAGATTACGGTGCCGCTTACGCAAGCGTAAGTCTCTACTTCATTATTCGATCCTAACGTCCTTGTTTTGACAGGATCCTACATGCGCGTTTAACAATTGTTCATAAAATACCTTATATGCTCAAAGCAAACACCTGGCTTTGCTTGTTGTGCGCTTTGAGTAATTATGTTAACCATTAAAAATTTGCTCACCGTGCACAACGGCCATAAATTTGTTGGCTCTGAGCGTTGAGCAATTATGTTCGCGGCTATAAATTTTCCACCGAGCTTCCCAACGGTCAAACATTCTAGGGAAAATCATATGTCTGGTATCAATCTACTGTAGATTCACGAGCAGTCTTTTGTATATTCACGAGAACTCCCTCTGTAGCATGACAGGGTCTTTGATGTACCCACAGAGTAACTCTACGCTGTCTCATCCTCATCAACCAATACAATTCGCTTCCATGCATTGTGCGTTGTGCGCATTGAGCAATTCCCGTTTTCCAATCGTTTTGCGCGGTGAGCAATTCTGATAGTACTTGCTTATGTGTAGAATTACGAGGACTCTACTGGACGCACACGTTCTAAATTCTTTAGACTCACATGCACTCTTCTGTATACTCACCTCGTTGTGAGCGCGGGTTAATAGCCTAGGTTTGAAGTAATATTCATCCGCCCGCATAAGGGGTAAAATTATACCCCGTTGTGTGTGTCGAGTAAAAACAGTTGCAGTGGTTAAATTACACCATGCGCATAACGACATGTAAAGTTATAATCCATGTGGATTAAATTTTACTCGACGTAGACTAAGATTGTACGCCAAATGTAAAATTTCTTCAGATTTAGATCGTTGTGCGAGTCGAATAAAAACTTTGCTACGAGAAAAATTTCTCTTCGCGCACAACGCGCTATTAATTAGCACGGTGTGCGCGTCGAATAAAATGTATTAAAAAATCTTAGTGGAGAGTAGTATTGTTGGGAGTAATTTTCCTATTAGCATAAATGTTGATCAAGGTGAAAAACTGTTGAGTTTCCTTATTTTGCGCGGAGAGTAATTAACCTATTTGATCCACGGGCTATAATAATTGGTATTACGCGTTTTTTCGCGTTGGTATTACGCGGTTTGCGTGTTAAGTAAATAAATGTTGATTCCCGAGATCCATTGCATTACTGTAGGATCACAGAATTATTATACTCGTCATTTTGATTGGTCCAATTCCCCTATAAATGGCTGACAACGAGCCCTTATCTTCTCACAACTTCCTCTACTTTCTTCTCTTCTTCTTCTTTATTTGCCCACAAAAACTCCATTTGGAAACAATAAGTTCTTCTGATGTTCGTGCATGCTTGATATAGATATGGACGATAGCATTCATCCAGCAGTCTTTTCACGTAAAGGTTAATGGTTGATGTTGGAAACTTACGCAATGATGGTAATAAACGCAACGAAGGGCTATTGTCCATTTATAATCAAGCTTGCCCGATGAAGGGCTTCTAGATGTAAGCATTTCGCCTTTCACTCCTCGACTATACACTCCATATCCATCTCCATCTCCTCTTTACACTCCATCTCCTCCATCAAACCCTTCATCGTTTCACTGTACCTCATCTTTGACACACAAACACTCCCTCCTATCCTTTCCGATCTCTTACACTCCCAAACACAACTTGTTGTGCAACCCTGTGTTGTTTTACATCGCCTCGGGAATCGGAGTTCCACACGGTGTCTTTTTACTTGACTTCAGGTTACAACGACGCCAGCAATGACTGTAATAAGCGAAATGTACTGCCGACTTTCCATTTCACGGCGTCTTCTACAAAGGACAAAGTGCCACTTCAATGCAAACATCTACGACGACAATCATCTTCAGCAAATCAGGGCAGAAATTCGGCAACGACGTTAATAAATGCAACGTAGCTGCTGAGCGCATCGCCTGTGTGGTACATCGCCACAGGGGAATCGGCGTACCAGCCGTTGTGTTTGACCCGGCTACATACTTGACTGCCGGTTACAACGAGGCGATACTCATATCCAGCCTATAATTGCCGAAAATTGGCAACGACGTTAATAAATGCAATGAAGATGGTCGCCCGTTGATCTCGTGGAAGTTGAAGGGGGAAGCACGCACATCAAGCGTCACTTCATTGCAAACATGTACAAAGACAATCATATGTATCAGTTTGTAAGAGTGAAGGCAAATGTATCAGTTTGGATCTGTATATGTTTGTACTTCAATATATTAGAATGGGTGGGTCATTTTGAAAATGTCACCGTTTGAATATGTATCAGAGTTAATCTATAAGTTTGCATGTTGTTTCTGAATCAGATTGAATAGGTATCAAATTTAATATAAAATGTCTTCAGATTGAATAAGTATCGGACTTAATTTAAATGCGCATGACTTGCTCCATTTGCTGTTTTGCACGGTGATGAAATTTGTATTCCTGTACGGAATTGTCACCGAGCACAAAGGGCATAATTTTGCCAGTTGTGCGCGTTGAGCAATTTTGTTAGTGGCTATCAGTTTATCTCAATGCGCACCACTTAGGCAGTCATTAATCATTATTGCACAGAATATCTGGAAGGTATCAATCTGCTGTATATTCAGGATCACTACTTTGTATATTCAACAGCACATCTCTGTAGACTCGAGGAGTCTCTTAGGTAGACCAAAGTTCCCAATATATCGACGTTGTGCGCTTTGAGCAATTATGTAACCATTACAAATTTGCTCACCGCACACACCGGCCATAAATTTGTTGGTTCCGCGTGTTGAGCAATTATGTTCGCGGCTATAAATTTTTCCAACTCGCTTCCCACTAGTCAAACATTCTTGGGAAAATCATATGTCTGGTATCAATCTACTGTAGATTCACTAGCAGTCTTTTGTTTATTCATGAGAACTCCTCTGTAGCATGACGGGGTCTTCTATGTAGCCATACAGTAACTCTACTGAAGTCTCATCCTCATCCATGGGCCAGTCCAAGTTGTCTATTAAATTGATTCCATAGTCCCAACCTACAAGGCTACAAGATCTCATCAACCAATACAATTCGCTTCCATGCGTTGTGCGTTGTGTGCATTGAGCAATTCCCGTTTTTTCATGCGTTTTGTGCGGTGAGCAATTCTGATAGTTACTCGCTTCTGTGTAGAATTACGAGGACTCTACTGGACGCACACGTTCTAAATCTGTAGACTCACTTGCACTCTTCTGTATACTCACGTGCCATTTCCCCGTCTTACATGACCAAATCGGCTATAAATGTCTGCCCATGAGCCCTCATCAACTCACACAGTCGCACCTCACTCTAAACTTCTTAAGCCAAATGCTAACCCACCTTATTTGTCCTATTATCAGGGAACATCAGGTATCCATATCTCGCTTCTTCACTTCCAATATCGTTTATCATATGTGGTTACATTGTTTAAGTTGTATTGTGAAGATTGAAAGCGAGATATGCATTCCTGATGTCCATGATAATATAGGCACGAAGCGACCTGGCCTGTACTCTCTCTCTTCAAATACACCGATTTCTTGAAGTGCTCCAATCGGTGATCACCGCACTATCAATTAGTTCTCGAATAACCGCGGCTTGCTGGTCCCGGATCAAGCTGTTGATGATTGCTCCCCTGAAGAAAAAGTTACCAAGTAAAACCCTGAATTGTCTTCGTTTGGTCACAGTGAAAAGTTATCATTTGTGCTGCTCATAAGATGGTAACTTTTTTTAACATAGTGGGTAGACATGTTTACATAGGATATAGTCTTGGGATTGAATTTCACACCATGTCGGGCATGATTGTAAATATGTGTATTATAACTGGAAGCCTCATTTCGCTTGCACTGAAACAAGACGGCTATGTTCCTTCTTACGTGGCGTTTCTTCATGATTTTATATGTGGAGATAGTGGTTCAAATTAATGTGGAGATATCAGCAAATAAAATTGAGTGGGCGAGTAGCAATTTTTTTTCGCACTAACAAAATTGCTCATCCGCATGACAGGTCAAAATTATTTGTTCTAATCGCGGTGAGCACTTGTAGTAGCACATAACAAAATTTCTAAAGGCGCTTATCGGGGAAAAATTATCAACGAGAGTTTGTGGTAAGCAATTTTGTCAGACAATAACATATATGATACAATAACCCTATGCAAACTTGGACTATTTGACACAATAACAATGATACATTCTCATCGCATAACAATTTGGAACAAAGGTTGATATTATAAAAAATACTCAGAGTGCAAAATCGGCACTAATATTGCCAGTTTTGCGCGTTGAGCAATTTTGTAGGTAAAGACATAATTACTCAACGCGCAAAACGGGCAATATTACTGCAGTATTGCGCTCGGTGTAATTGGTATGATACACAACATCAATCCATACCGATGATAACATTTGCACATTTCGGAAGACATGATAAAATTTCATGCTACCAAGTGGTCAATATGTATACAAAAAAACTTATTACATTGATCAAACGTTATATCTTACAAATACTAAATATAATCAACGGTAGCAATACCCTTACCTGCTACCATCTTATCGAATAACTGCATCCTCCGCTCATAACCAGCTGGCCATCCTTCTGCCACATCGTCATGTTTTCTTGTCCACACAAGTGAAGTCGGAGGGACGGCACCAGTTGGGTCAAGTTTAACGAAAACAAAGTGATTATTGTTCACATGACCCAACCTTATGTGGCGTCTGGAGGATGAGGGTACTGGAGGAGTTCTCAAGGGAAAAAATGTCATACACATTTGAGGTGCAAGCATATGTACTGCACAGTCGTAGCATGAGGCAATGACATGTGCCATTTCTGGCATCTGCATCCATTTATCCCGTCCTGCAGTTGCATCAATAAAATATTTCACTGCCTCTAAATTCTCATTATATACAGCCTCACCCATAACACGCCTGTACAAGACGCTGTATGTCTGCATCTCACCGAGCAAGTCAGATCTGACATGCATCCATTCGGTCTCATCCATGCCCAATTGAGCTGCCACAGCACTGTACCCACAGTTGCCATCTGCTTTCACATCTACGACGCCTACTATAAGGGGTCGTAGACAGTCAGGAAAATCCAACCAAAATGATATGCTGTATTCGGCAGGCAATTCATCAACATAATCATCATGGGGAATTGAAGATTTTGGCTTCTTTATTTGAAGTTTCACACACCTACTACTTTCCTTCACAGGCTTCCTCTTCAATTTAGGCTTCTCCTTCACCGCCGCCTTATGCTCCGCAATCAAATGCAACCATGGAGCCTTAACAGGCTTCCTCGTCACTATAGGCTTCTCCGTCTCATCCGAAAGCTGCTCAAAAATCACATTAACCAGTGGAGAAATTTGTTTAAGCATGTCATCCATCTCCTCGTGCTCATCAAAATACGTAGCCACAGCCGTCTCCTCCTTCCTCCCAGCAGTCTGATCATCCACATTATGATCCACCGTCTCCACCGTCGCCCCCACCTCCAACGTAAGCTCCGCTTGCATCAACTCAGCATCCACTATCTTCTCATCCTCCACATCATCCACATTCACCTAATCCACCTTCGGCTCCTCATTCACCCCAGCTGCATTCTCCCCCTCATCCATCTCAGCAGTCTACTCATCCACATTACATTCCACCACCCCCGCCGTATCCACCAACTTCCCAGTTTGCTCCTTAGCATTCAAATCAGTAGGCACTGCCTTATCATCATCCTCCTCATTCGCCTTCTCCTCATACACCTTCAGCTTCATAGTCTCAGCCGCTGCATTATCCTCCTCCACCTCCTCAGCATTCTGCACCTCCACATTAAGAGCAACTGTCTCCACCGTCTCCACCAACTCCCCAATAACAAAATCCTTTACATTCAACTCAGCAGCCACTTCATTCTCAGTCTCATCCTCCCCATTCACCTCATGCACCCTCGGCTCCACATTCTCCTCTGATGCATTATCCTCATCCTCATCCTCAGCATTCTGCTCCTGCCCACTAAGAGCCATCTTCTCAGCAGTCTGCTCCATCACATTACGATCCACCTCCTTATCCTGCCAATTAGCAGCCACTGCATTTGCCTCCTCAGCCTCATCAACCTTCTCCTCATCCCCCTTCTGCTCATCCTCAACATTATCCACATGCTCCACAAGCTCATCACCCACAATTCTACACGGTTATGCTAACTCCTTCAACTTGTTTACAATACCCACACTCTGCCCCCTTAGTAATCGGTTACGTGCATTATAAATTGATTTGATTGGTGTTTCCTTGACGGATTTAGTTTCATTCAGGCCTTTCAAAATTGCTGACGTCGAATTTGCCAAGTCTCGCAATGCTTCCATCTCCTTTCCCTGCAACTTCTCGTCATTGGAATGGCCCTCGACATA